>JAEAOA010000188.1:10000-610000 GCA_016746295.1 Potamilus streckersoni | reverse complement strand
CCACAATAAAAAAAGATGTTTTTCTTCATCATACGAAATGAAAGCCATCAATAAATTTGTTAACATTATTTGGTGAAGAACTAAAGTTACAAAGTATAATTAAAACTGGTAACAAACGTTCAGATGACATCATAATAAATTCCACAATGAGGTACATAAATAAAAATATGCATAAAAATACTGATGTTATCTCTTGATTGAAAAGCAACTGATGTAATTGATAGGTGACCTCTGTTGATTGTTGGTATGCATAATCAAGCACAAATACATAACTCTGACAAGGTTTCACTTGTGAAGGAATCTTCAACTTCCCATTGCCTTAATTAGTTTATTTAACATATTAGGATTTGGCACATGAAAATATAATGAAAACTGCCATCATAAAAATATAGCTAAACAGCATTAGACTTTATATTTCAACAATAAACCTGAGTGTTAATGATTGATTATACAGCTCACCTCTACAAAGCTTAAAAAAGCAGCAGAGAGGGTGAACCCTACAACAATATATTTGCGACAAAATCGATTAAAGCCTCAGAATGCCAATGGAGCCTTCCTACGAAATCTCATATTTTAACCAAAAAAAAATTAAAGGTCCCATCTTAGCGATTTTGTCGTGAATACATTGTCATAACCACACTCAAATTGCTGCCATCTACGTCTACAAATTTTTGCGACAGAATCGATTAAAGCCTCAGAATGCCAATGGAACCTTCCTACGAAATCTCATATTTCAACCAAAAAAAAAATAAAGACTCCATCTTAGCGATTTTGTCGCAAATACATTGTCATAACCACACTCAAATTGCTGCCATCTACGGTCGCAAATATGTTGTCATTTCACCCTCTCTGCTGCTGATTAATACAAATTATTTAACCAAATATTTGATCAAGTCCAATACGATATCGTGACCGAGGGTCGTGTAAATTTATTGTTATAAATCCATATGGGACAGACTGAGCATGACCAAAGTAATTTTTAAATCCATTGAAGTCCATATCGGAACACCATGTCTGCCAAATATTTCGTAGCGTATGTGTATCAACGCCATTGAATACAGCAAGAATATTGCAGTTATCGCGAATCACTTTTGGAATTTGAGTATATCGTTGAGTGACATATATCACGTCAGTGTTTTTATGCCTACCTCGGGAAAATATTCTAGCAGGGTTCTTTTGATTATCTAACATTACATCATCGTACACTACAAGATTGTTTATGTCTCCATCGAGATCTTCTACTGATGGTGCATCATCAATATCAGTAATAAAGTCGATTACACTTTCACCTTTAATTTCTGATGCTTTTTCATTATAATCTTTTAGCACTTCATAGCACCGTTGATCATCTACGGATGGGGCAACTAAATATAATCTATCCCACTTCATAAATCGCATTATCAAATTAAGCAGTAATTGTGTTTTGCCTGATCCAGATGGTCCGATTATAATGGCACGGACAGAATTCGGAAGCGCTGCGTGGTGTTTTACCGGTTCTCTTCTTTTAGTCGCTGAAAAATCAATTATATTCATAACGCTATATATAAATTATGGATCTATATTGTGTTAAGTGTAAACAGCGTACTGATACAACCGATCAGACAACCATTACAACTAAAAACAATAGACTAGCGCTTACTGGTAAGTGTGTAACATGTGGTATAAAAAAATTTAGATTTTTAAAAAAAAGCAACTCGGAGGTGATATTGCCGCAAAACTTGGAAAACTCCCCGGAACCCCATGGGCAAAATACCCCGGAGAAAAACACCTTCCAGGATATAGCTACTGTGGTCCCGGAACGAGATTAGATATCAGACTTGATGATCAAAATCAGCCCCGGCCTGGTGAGTATCCGATAAATGCTATTGATAAGGCATGTCATGCTCATGATGTTGCATATAAAAGCAATAATTTGCAACAAAGACATATCGCGGATGTAAAATTAATTCATGCCTTAAATGCTATTCCCGATAAATCCTTCAAAGAAAAATTGGCTTCATGGTTGGTCAAATCAGCTATGAAAGGCAAATTAGTGTTAGGTGCTGGTAATTGAAAACACCAGTGTTTTTATAGTATGGAATCTATTTATTATTCTCCGAAAGGATACTGGAGGGGTAAAGCAGCAATCAGTAAACTCGCTAACGCTGCAAAAGTGAAAAAATCCACTGCAAAAGATTGGTTATCCAAACAAGCTATATGGCAAATTTATCTACCACCGCCTAAACAAATTAATTATTCTCATTTTGATGTTACCGTACCCAATGAAGTTCATCAGGCTGATTTATTGTTTTTACCACATGACCATGGTTACAAATACGCGCTAACTGTAGTTGATATTGCGAGTCGATTTAAACAAGCAGAACCATTGAAAACAAAGTCAGCTTCTGAAGTCGCTTCTGCATTTGAAAGGATTTATCGACGAGGTCCTCTAAGATGGCCAAATCTATTACAAGTTGATCCTGGCAAAGAGTTTCAAGGTGCTGTTCTATCAACAATGAAAACTCATAGTGTTACAATACGACGAGGACATACTGCGTTACATCGTGATCAGGCAATTGTAGAACGATTTAATCGAACTCTTGCAGAACGGTTATTTGGATATCAATATGCAAAAGAATTCATCCAAGAAAAACGATCTCGTGAATGGGTCCAAAGGTTACCGAGTGTAGTTGCAGCGTTAAATAATGAGATTACTCGAACTATTAATATGAAACCAAATATTGCAATAAAAAAAGAATATATTCCCGAACAACCGCAGCGGGTTAGCACTCAGCCACTTCTCGGTGATGTTACTGTGAGATATTTATACGAACCAGGAGAGCTTGAAGGCGGTAAAAGAAGAGCTACTGATCCTATATGGAGTGTTACTACGCATAAAATTTCAACTATAACGCGATCAACTGGTAGACCTCCAATCTACAGATTGGATTCAACTGCACCTCAGCGTGGTTTTACACGCGAACAACTACAAGTCATTCCGGACGATACTCAATTACCGCCACATGGTCTTAACTAGCTCCGTTACGTCTATTACACTCAAGACAGGTCAACATCACATTGTTTCTGACATGACCAAGACTGTTATTTTTTCTGTCTACGGTGAATTGTCGAGGGTCTTTATCCGAATACTGCCAGTGCATTATACAATTGCAACTGGCGCAGTGATTATTCTGTTGTTCTTTTAATGCGATTATTACTTCAGCATCAATATCAAATTCTCGTTGTTTTTTTTTGTCCTGCTGTTTGTAGCCAGAGAGTTTTTTATTAATGATGCTAATATCAGTGTTATCATCGTTTGCATTAAAATCATCATCGAAAACAATCCTTCGTAGTTGATTTATTCGTCGTACTCTGGACACTGCGAGATAGACTAAATTTGACCATTCAATGCGATTATCAACTATCCAAACAATTGTATCCGTGATGGTCAATCCTTGTGACGAGTGTATTGTTGTTACATAACCAAGCGTCCATGGTGATTTATCAGCGCATAATGCATCTTCTACAGTATTGATATCAACTAGCACAATATCATTTAACACTAGAATCTGTTTCTCCGTCTGGCCTGGAATTTCAACTTCAATATTCTGCTTTCGTGTATCCAATGGTCTATAACACAACGGCACTGGAAACGTTGGGAATTTTTTCTTGTGTAGCTCAAACAACTTTTTCTGAAGTGCGTCTCTGACTATCTTTCTACTTGCTACTACAAAATCATTTGGTTTCCATGTTTCCCAAAAATCATTCAAAGGTGTTTCAGAAATTATTTCACGCGCTACTTCACATTGAATTCTATCGGGTTGTAATCTAATTAGTTTTTTAAACTCACGTAACTGCTCATCGAGTGCTCTATAGTCAGTATCAATTTCTTCGTAATAATCAACAAATCCTTTTAACCAATTATGTGGACTTCTACCAACAAATGGTGGTGGTTGACCATGATCGCCGCACAATATAATTTTTGTATTTTTTTGCAATAACCAATCAAGAAACATTTTTAATACATCTTCTGAAACAGTACATGCTTCATCCCAAATAATAACCGCTGGAATAAATTTCTCACCCATTCGCTCAGGAGTCCAAGCATCGCCCTTGTATCGAAAAAAACTATGATACGTGCAAGCTTCAACATTTCGTTGTTTGATCTCTCTCGCTAGTCTATGGGTTGGTGTGAGTACAATCATGGACGTTCTCTCTCGATATAATTCTATCGCACGTGTTGTCTTTCCAGATCCACCACAACCGTTTAAATAAACTGTTTTATATCTACAAATTGGATCTGATATCGGTGGTGCTTTAGACATAGATTTTTCACTGATAGAATTATCGTTCTTCAGGTAACTACTTTTAATCTCAACGTCTGCTGATTCAGAATAATCGCGTTGTATTTCTTGTTTAATTCGCCATGTTCCCCAAGTCTCTTCGCTATTAGTAAATTTAGTTATCTCTTTGATATATTTTTTATCGACATACATTGAATCAATTGCAACTCTGACTGCTATACTAGGAAATCTATTTATCATTGCAAATAAATTGATAGATGCATAACCCAGCATAGAAGCTCTCAAATGTAGATATGCAGAGCTTTCTCCATCACTGTAAGTAACAATTCTACCTAACTTTGTTTTATTGGACAAAAAGGCTGTTTTACAATTTGCGTATCTATTTTTCTCTACTGCATCTTTAATAACGAAGTCGTATTCGGCATCATCTATAATCAATCGTGAGGATTGTTTTTTAAAGTTAAATTTTTTTCCACCCTGTGTAAATTTACCGATTATTCTTCGGCCGAGATCCTTTGCTTCATTATTTCGTTGATTAAATATCTTTTTTGACCATTCAATGATGTACTCCTCGTCAGCATCAATATGTTTTCTAGACTTATCGATTATACTATCAAGACATTCTGGTTCTGGTAACCAGACATTGGTTTGTTTTCGATATGAGATAATCGCTTCGCTGACAATCAACGAAACTAACATTTTACAATCAATCATATATCGCAATAACACTATTGGTAACCACATCCTTTCAGCCATGTGTCTACCAATCCAAACATAACAACACGGATGAAGTCCTTCAGCGAATTCAAATGATACTACGCAAGCAAAACCGGTCAAATCAAAATCAGGCAGTGGTCCATTAATAGCAACGCGAGTCATTTCATGTGTGGGATGTCCAAACCGTTTAAAATACTCACCAGCGAATCCATATCCTAGAAAACTTCCTGGATAACAGGCAACGATATCAACTGATATCATACTCTCACGATTGTATTTAACGTTCCATAGACCGCCATGATAATATTCCAAACAGCTGGATTGAACATCCTGTAAAAACTCTTTTCGTGTTGGTTTCCAATTATTTTTCTTTCTTGCAAAATGAGCTGCAACTGATGGAATTGTAAAACAATTTGTAAGTAACTGTTCGTAATCTTCGGATTTTCCATTAAAAACGCTAGCGTTTTCACTGAGACTTATTGCTAGATTTTTCATCCTATTATGTAGACTTTCACTACGATATAATTCACCGTTAGGTTTCACAAATTGATTGAATTGACATTCTTCATCTTCAAAACTATGAAGTAGCCATACTGATACAGGGTCGTTTTTACACAAACTAGCAATAGCATCGAATAATCTTTCTTCAGTGAGAATACCATCCTTGGTGAATTCTTCTGGGATATACTTCACTGTTCTGTCTCGCGGGAATATTGTAACCGCGGATGTCCATGCGTGTTTGTTATGATCAATAATTTTGATTGGAGCTCCGTTTTTATTGTATTTCGATTCGTATAATACTTCGCCAGTTATCGTTAAAACGGTTATCGGAAATCTCAACGACTTTTCCAATCTAGCTATATCGGAAATAGTTGCTCCGTTCTCTTTCACTGTTAGCTCCCATTGATCTATTTTTTTATGTCTTAGATCGGTTAATTTATTCCCACGGAGTGCATTTGTAAAATGTTCTAAGACTCTTTGTGCCACACAGTTGAGTGGCTTTTCCGCTGACGTTGACTGTTTCATTGGTGCTAGTTTTCCAATGTCAGGGTTATTTAACGGATACATCCCATAAACGACTGCTGTTTCTGGATACGCTTTTTCATAGTATGGTTTATCAATTCCAGTTAACAGCCCTGGTCTGGAATAACGGCTAACAATGACTGATGTCCCATCTTTGAGAATTGGAACAAATTTGTCTCTTATAATATATTCGCCCGATTCTAATTTGATAATGAATTTCACTCTGATAAAATACCGTTTATTGCCAAGTTGTGATAGTATCATAGCTGCTGTTTCATCATTCATTCTAGCATCAACAACACCATCAATTCTAAATGTTGACCAGGTGTGTGATGCATCATCCTGTTTAAACTCATGAACACAATCTCGTATTTTTCTAATCAGAATTCTATTAGTTATTCTCTCTTTTGGTACGTCTTCGAGAGTTCTATCAAGATTGAATTTAATATTTTTCCGAGGCTTGATTGCCGATAATCTCTTGAATTCTTCATTCATATAAATAAGACAAGTATTTAAATAGAAAAGTTTGTTTATATATAATGAATCACTGCAAATGGCTTATGATCGGATCAGTAACCCCATGCAATAAATCGTGTAGAGGTGAATTCTGTGGATATCACTTACAGAGTGTCAGAAATAATTCGACAGGCCCGTCCCCATGCATAAATTGTGGGGTGGGTGTGAGAGGAAAATCACAATTATGTATCAATTGTGGGGGTAAGCGGTTTAGAGAATTGAAACGTTATTATGATAAACGAATAAAAAACGCCATCATTGACCCTAACCATGACTCTGTCAAAGACAAAATCATAAAAACCCCTCAAGACTACATTAATAGATTTATAATTAAAGCAAATAATGAATTAGACAAATAGTATTATTATATATAAATGGAGCAAGAATTCAGACCACATCCAATACTTGTTAATTATGAAATATCTCGTAATGGTGTTGTTAGACACTGTAGACTGAAAAAACCAATTGGTTTTGTTAATAATCAGGGATACTTGAAATTTACTGCTGGAGGAAAGGGATATCTCTGTCATAGGGCAGTCTTTGAGTGTTATATGGGACCGATTAAAGATGGCTGTGTTATTGATCACATTGATTCTAATATTCAAAATAACGCGATTTCCAATTTACAGTGTATTTCTCAAAGAGAGAATACAAAAAGAGGAAAGACAGGGACTTGTAAGTCAGTTGGAAAGAGACCAGTACAGTCATTTGATACAGCGACGAATGAAGAAAGAGTTTTTCATTCAATGAATGCTGCGGGAAAATATTTTGGAATATGTATGCCTTCAGTACGAAAAATTGCTGAAGGGATTTGTCAAACAGCTATCTCAAAGAAAAATGGACATAGAATAAAGTTTTCCTATTTACAAGATAACTCTCAATAGTGAGTTATGTGCTATTTTAGTCATTTTTGCATGATTTTACCATTCAGATCAATTACCATAGGGCAAAACACTAAAAACGTTTCGCGCGTTAATACATATTTTTTTTTTCAATATTTATTCGCAATATTCACGTATATATGCATTAAAAGAGTAAATGACAATAACTGGAACAGCCGGAACAGCCACATAGTAAATATAGTTATTGTACCGGAACGCGCGCGTGTAAGACAAGACACTGGGCCAGGGTTCTATTAATAGATTTTTTAAAAATCCCAATTACAAAGACGGCGTTAACAGCGTTTGTATGAAAATGAAATTACTTTAAAATTACAAATTAGTGAGGTCAAAATAGTAAAACGCGCTACATATAGTTTAGTTTTTTTAGTGTGGCTATGTGTAATAAAATTCAGAAAAATATCATTCTCGATTCAAGAAATAGCAGGTCCTGAATTGACAGGGATCCCCATTACGGAGTTATCTTGTCATGTAAATCCATTATTATTACGATTATTTAATCGTAATATTATAGAAATTAATAAAAAAATTGCTATTATTTAACAGTTGTATTTCTTGTTTTAATGTTTTATTTAAATACTTAGCTTCCATTGAAATTACTACACAGTATTCATTATGAAATGCTAGAAAAATAAATACACACCTACACATTGACACTGCAGTATTAGTTCACCTTATATATAATATGAGCCGTAATAAGTTTGGGGCTTTAAAACGAAGCCCACTTTGCCAATTAAAACTCCCACGCCATTGACATGGTGTGGTTGAATTTTTTCAACTGCAACCAGGGTTAATTTCTTGGGTTGCTTTTGATTGGCAAAGTGGGTGTAGGTCCGCCCCGTCGTTTCATGTTTGTATCGTCCTGTACTGTCCCTATCATACCTCATATAACCATCCTATCATATAACCCATCCTATCATATAACCATCCTATATAATCGCATTGTATATATAACCTATAATCGCATTGTAAATACTCATTCATTGTAAATACTCATTCATTGTAAATATTCATTCATTGAATCGCATTGTAAATATTCATTCATTGTATATATCCTATATAATCGCATTGTAAATACTCATTCATTGTAAATATTCATTCATTGTATATATATCATCCTATATGTAATGTACTGTCCCCCCCACAACATATCTTCCGGAAGACCTAATATAGCATTTGTTACGTTAGAGCTTCCAATTGGGAGATCTATGTTTGTGGCCCTTGGGCTTATATAATGCGAAGGCACTAAATGAGTTCCAAGAATGTGCTGTCCCCCCTCTGGGCCTCTTTGACGTCGTTTGGCGCGAAAGAGGTTCCAAATGAGGCTTTATGTTATATGTTCAATGTTTGTAAAGAAATCACTTGGATTTCACGTCTAATACCCATATAACCCGCCCTTGAACTCGATTGGGGGGTTAGGGTATTGTATAAGTCTTTAATGTATGTGCCCTTTCTTGCCTCGAAACTCGAATGAGGAAGAGACGGGCATTGTATATGTTTTGTTTTTTTGTATATAAAAATATTTTAAAGATACAAATACATTAGTAATAATAAATGGAATTTCAAGATATTACATCTATCATCACAGAAATATCAAATTTAAGAAATCAAGGAATCGTACTTTCTGAATTTTTGAATGAAGACAGACTTTTGAATGAATTTGAACAAATTGATATACAATTGAAACATGGAAGATATGTTCTACCTAAAATGTATTCACTGATAAAAAGAATCCAAAAAGCGGTTAATGCTTCTTTGTATAACAATGATATTAATTTATTCATTCGGCTATTTAGTATAGTTGAAGCCATTAGAAAGAAACTCGGGGAACAGTACCAAGTTCGGTCAGAGATTGCTTTGAAAGTGAAATCTATAAGACGTTTGATTGATGCAAGTATTGAAACCGACAATTGAAAAATCGTTAGCATTTCCAATAATGACATCAGAAGCATTAACTACCAGACTAGCCCGTGAGAGGTTAGCATTACTGAAAAAGTTTATACCAATTCGAGATAACGTGCGAGATAAACTACAACTTAGACAGCAAGCGCAGACTGACTTTTCTATTGGAAGCGAACAACTTTTTGCCCCTGTAACTAAAGCCACTAAAGATATGAAACTTGCAACAGAACGTGCTATATACGGCGACATCCCTAAAGAGGGAGCAGTACCTATTATTGATGTATTAGGAAAGATTGCTACAGAAACTGAAAAAACTCACGAGGGAATAAAACAGCTTTCAGGTGAGTTACAAACTCAGCGAGAAATACAACAAATGGGTAATATTGATATTGATGATAACCCCGTTGAAGATGCTAGTGTTTCCACTAAAAAAAGTGTTCCTTTTAACGAGAAATTCACTGATGAAGCTATAGAAGAAATCAGACGAATTCAATTGCTGAAACCTGAAGACTATGTGTTATTTGGTAAATTCGCTGCCGAACGTTATTATAACAGGGAGGATTTTTTAAAAGACGAGTATAAAAAGAACATAATAAAACGAGATCAATGGGTGGATTGGTTATTTAAAATTAATAAAAATGAACCCGGAAATTTAAATAAGGGTAACTTGAATTACCTAGCTTTTCAAATGGGAGTTAATAAGTATGGTTTAGATCAACAACAACAAAGTAGGGGTCGAGGACGAGGACGAGGTCGAGGTCGAGGTCGAGGACGAGGTCGAGGTCGAGGTCGAGGTCGAGGTCGAGGTCGACAATCTCCAGAAATTCAAAACGTTTCCGAATCAGCTGCAGAAATTCAAAACGTTTCCGAACCAGAAAGTTCTTCAGGAGAGGGTTATGGAAGTTCTCATCATGATTCTCATATGTGTCCTAGTAATATCATTAATGATATATCACGACTTGAGGTTCTTATGGGAGGTAAGCGAGCTGGGAATAACTCAGTCGAAATAACTAATGAAGCATTTGATATTTGCAGACGATTATTCCAAGGTGGGATAATTGATATTCATACGTATCGAGAACTCTTGGATGAGTTAATGGACGGAATTCCGGGGGAATTTAGTGATTGAAATTGTATTTAGAAATTACAAAGTCATTTCAAATAAGATGATAGTACACTATAATCACAATAAACCAACAAACGTGTATGTAGTGAACTCAAGATTGCCCGTTTATAAGGCATACTATGGAGACGGCCTTGGAAATACCATAGCGGGTTTATTCACAAGAACAGCCCCAAAAGTAGCACCAATTGCTAAACAATTAGCGATGAAAGCCATTGATGTTATTCGTAATAAGGGAATTAACGCTGTTGGAGATCTTGCAGGAACGGCCTTTTCTACCGCAAAGAATAGAATAACGTCATTGGTGAAATCTAGATTCGGACGAAAACCACCACCACCGCTACCTTCAACAACAATGATGCCTGCAAATGTCAGTAAAGTGATAAATAACGCAGTGGAACAAAAACTAGCATCATTAGCAATGACTTCACCAGATAGTAGTAATATTGCAAGTATGATAGCGGGAAGCGGTCTTGGAGGAAATCGAAAAAGAAAATGATTTAGAAAAACGATACGTTTTAGTATAAATGGCATTTAAAAAAATTGCTGATCCAGCGTTTGATATGGCGGCACCGGTGAATAAAGATGATTCTAAAATTAACTATCAGTATTATGCCTATCCTGCAAGAGAGCCTAATCAAAAGGGGAGAGTTGAACTTCAAGTTCAAGATACAAGTAGATACTTTTTGCCGTGTGAGGCGTTTATTGAAGTAGAAGGAAAGCTTGTAACAAATGTTGCAGCTAATACACCATATGGGGATAACCCAAATATCCGAGTTGGTTTTGTAAATAATGGCATTATGGCGCTATTTAACAGTGCAAGATATATCATTGATGGAAAAGAAATTGAATCAATAGAACAAGATGTTGATATTGCAACAACAATAATCGGACTTGCGAGATATTCTGATGATTATACAAGATCGGCTGGTCCGTCTATGATGTTTGCTAAGGATACTTCTGATCATCCGAACCATTATCAATTTGTTAAAGTACGAACTGCGCAAGCTACTGCATTGGCCGATCAACAACTTGTAAATCATCCAGACCGTGAAATTAGACCAGACGCTGAATTTGAAATTTTAAAAAGGGTCAATGATAATTTCAATCTAGGATTTGCAACACGAAAAGGAGCATTGAAAGGAGAGCATCGACGATTTTCATGTGCAATTCCGTTACATCATATATTCGGATTCTGTAGAAATGTCAGAAAAGTCATCTATGGAGCAAAGCATACAGTCGTGTTAGTGCGAAAAGAAAATGACAATGATGCAATTTGGCATGCTGATGGTGTTGATGATGGGAAAGTCATGTTAAATAAATTGACTTTATGGATGCCCGTCTTGACACCAGCAGTTACAATAGAGCAACAATTACTATCGTTTATGGACACAGGTGGAAACTCATTGCTAAGTTGGCTAACAACAACGACTGATACGAAGCAGGATAATGTAGATGGCACATTTACATGGCACTTAGCATCAAAACAAGGTGTTTCAGCTCCACGTCATATCTTTATAGCGTTACAGGATGCAAATCGAGTGGGTCATCAAGTATCTAGTCATATGATATTTGATAAATTAGGGGTAAGTGAAGTTTCGTTGAGAATAAACGGACAACAAGAGCCAGCAGAGATTGTACAGCTTAATTATGAAAACAACAACATAGCTCGTGTATATCATAGAATATTGTCGTATATGGGTCGTGATCAAAATGTTGATACTGGTTTGCAAATATCGCAAATTGATTTTGAAAAACACTATCCGATTTATTACTTTTCATTGGAACATCTTGACATGATGAGACAATCTGTTGTTGATATATACTTCCAAGCTCGGGTACAACGCCCTGTTGCTATAGCTGATTATAGAGCAGTTGCTGTCATTCTCAGTGATAAATCAATGTTGTTAGAAGGAATTGGCGGACGAATGAGACTTATTGATGCACCAGTGGAAAACATGTAGTTAGGATTTTCACAATAAGATCAATTGAAAGTGTAAATTACATTTTAGAATAGAATGACATATAGTATTGTTAATGTCCAGTTGACTGATGGTCAGGTCAAGAAATTGAAATCAAAGTCGGCTAAAGAATGTGGAACTACAATAACGCTGAAACCCACTCAAATGTCCGGTGGTGCACATAAATTATCATTGACAGATCGTCAAATAAAACATTTCAATGATGCGCTAAAGAACAAACGAGGAGTTCAAATTGATTTTTCGAAAGCAGCTATCGCCAGTATGATAAAATCGGGTGGAATATTCCCGCTGTTAGCTGCTATTCCAGCATTGATTGCAGCGGCTGCCCCAGCGGTTGCGAAGGCGGCAGCGTTAGGAGCCGTTGGTACTGCTGCAGGAATGGCCCTGAAAAAAGCTACTGGAAAAGGCTATAAAAAAAAAGGAAAGGGTCTAAGACTACCAGGAACTCCACACAATTGGTACAAGGGCACGGGCCTAAGAATACCAGGAACGGCTTATTAGTGGAAAAATCCCTAGGATTTTCACCAATGTCCAATTTTGATTTAATTGATGCTGTAAAATCATTATCAATAAAAAACTTTAGAGGAGTTTTCATGAGAGATCAATTACCGTCAAAACCAATGAAAAATGAAACGGGTATTATCAATCTCGATAACAGCAGCGGAAAAGGAACTCATTGGGTCGCATATGCAATTGATCCACGTGGAATTGTCTATTTTGATTCATATGGATTAGCTCCACCAAAAGAATTCATGCGATATGTATCCACAATAACAAAGTCATCTCCAATTTTTTATTCCACGCTACCAACACAACAGTTAAATGATCCACCGATATGCGGTCGTGAGGTATTAAATGTCCTTGCAGAGATATCTAAATTTCCAAGAAAACCACCACAAGTTGTTGTTAATGAATATACTAGCAGGCAATGGCAAAAACGATAGCGTTATGATTTAGAAAAACGTAGCGTTTTCGTATAATGATTGATATTTGGGGACGACCTTTATCAGAATCAAAAAAAACAGAAACCGATAGCAAATTCGCTGTCGAAAGTGTAAAAAAAATAATCGAAGATGAAATCGCCGAGACATTAAATTTGTCAAGTGTAGATCCTGGGGAAATAGTTGTATTTCAAGATCGCCAGGGCAAATTGAAATCTAGTAATGTTTCATTGGATGATGTCTTAATACGAAGACGTGACGTCGTTGAAGATACAATAGCGTTATATTCAAATGATGGAAAACTCAAACCGGGTGTACTCGTTTCTACAATCACAGATGCATTAAAAAATTTAAATGAAGAACTTGAAAAACATATAACAACATATACTTCCCTTCGTAGAAATATTATCAATAAATTCTTTGGAACACCAGCGGTAACCTCTCCATCTCTCGCTGAAATTAAATCCAATTTTGATGAAATTAAAGCTAGTATTAAAAATATTAATGATGCTGGATTTAGTATTATTAGAGATAGCATTAATAGTATTAAAAAATCTATCGAGGATATTACAAAATTTAAAACAGACAATCTTCCGCTACTTGAAAGAATAAAGATTCCTCATGAGAGAAATATCATAAATATGATATACACAGTTCTCTCTGGATCATTAGATTGGGAACCTAAAAAGAATACAGTAACCCTCACTGTGTCAAACAAGGGTATTTATCGATTAACAATAGTGTCACTGAATCAGTTTAATATATCATCATCGACTTCATATGGATACAACAACGTGATTTCAACGACTATTGACGTGGGTGAATACAAACGGTTTACAATAACAAGCACTGATCCTAATTTAAATAAGACATCATTTGTATGGTACATGGAGTTTGTAGCTGATCTAAATTAGAATTTTAAACAATTAAAAACCACTTGAGGTTTTAAAATAATATGATTCCGTCATCGCAATATCGCTATGATACCGTCAAAGACTTCTTAACAAAACTCAAAACACTCATTGATGAATATGAAATAAAAATTAAAAAGTATCGCAGGAGAATTACCGCAATTGATGTTACAGTATACTCGGTATCTGGTATAATGGCCGGTGCTGGTATTATACTATCTTCAGTAACAATGGTAGCTCCGATTGCTGTCCCAATTGCTATTTCCGCGGTGACAACATTTGCTGGACTTGCAAATGCTATTACTAAAAAAATATCATCGTGTTCTCAAGAAAAACTTAACGACTATATAGTAAAACATCAAGCAGTATCTAACGGTTACTCACAATTATCCTCGTTGATGTCATCATCGATTGATGATACGATAATTACCGAAGACGAATTCTCCGCGATGATACGTATTTATGATACTACGATTAAAAACGCTAGCGTTTTTTCATCTATTGCAAAATTAGACATTGTAAATAATAATAATAATGTCGCAAGAGATTCAACTACTTCAGCGGATAGCAGAAAATACCACTCCGCGGAAAACAAGCATGATATCAATATCGTCAACAAACCCTAAATTCAGTGTGAATTTTCCCTCGCCTGTTTCAGTAAAGGAAATCGCGTTGGCAAAATTACGAGTGTATCATAGTTGGCCTAATATCAGATCGGTTCCATTTGGCGGTCAGAGACCTAATAATTCTCTGGTGTTTGCATATAGGAATAAAAAAGATGATGACACTCCAGATTGGAACGTTGTTTCAATACCAACTGGGTCCTATCAAATTGAGCAAATTAATAATGAATTACAACGTAGAATAAAATCCATTACTAAAAAAGAATCAAAAATTGCGATAACAGTTCATGAACCAACACTATCATCTACAATTGAAATAGGCTCTCCTGGGTACGTTGTAGATATTTATAACAGTTCAATAAGAACAGTATTAGGATGGCCCGAAGATCCACCTAGAAGTGCTGATAATTCCACGCCCGAGCCTATAAAATCTGATTATGTCACTGATGAAATAGGACCTGAAAATCCATCAAAAGGATATAAAAAATTCGAGGATATAAACTTCACAAAAAGATATCGACGTAAGAATCAATATGGTGAAGATGTGTGGAGAATTCCATTTTTTAATGATTATATCCCACAGGAAGGTGAAATTCTGGAAATACATGAAACAAGTCCAACATTTGTAGATATTAAAGATCACATCCTTGATAGAATGAATAATGATTTTTTGTCGTTATTACCCTCGTTAAGATCTGGCTTTCTTACACAAGCTGAGTTTACTAGTGTAGTCGCCGCGGGTAATAAAATCATTGATGACATGGAAATATTTAATTCGAGGATTACTAATCTCTTCACTGATGAAAATAACCCGATTTCAAAAACTAGCTCAGCTCAAGATTATAAAAAAAATATAAATGAAAATCCAAATTATAAATTACCAGGATATAATGTTCCCGAGTTAAAGAAAAAACTCAGAACTGCCATCGACGAAGGATTTAATAAAATCTATCAATCATGGAAAGATAGCCAGCCGAAGCCTATTATCCTCACTTATAATAATTCTCCCGACGGCGACGGTAGACATATCGCACCGAACAATGTGGATATTTCATCGGTGATCGCACTTAATTTAACGTGTGATGTAATCGAAGGAAGTTATCAAATTAATATGGAACAATCAAATCAAGCCCGACAAGGTTACATTCTTTATTCATTTTCACCAACAGCACCCCCCGGATTTTTAATTGTTGAGAATCCGACTAATCCAGTCTATATGCAATGTCAAAATGATTCACTAACTAGAATTAATTTTACACTCACCGATCAGTCAAATAATTTAATTGATCTACGTGGTGAAGTATTATCGATTAGTCTGTTTGTGAAAAGCTAACAAATATCGGTTAAATAATTTGTATTAATCAGCAGCAGAGAGGGTGAAATGACAACATATTTGCGACCGTAGATGGCAGCAATTTGAGTGTGGTTATGACAATGTATTTGCGACAAAATCGCTAAGATGGAGTCTTTATTTTTTTTTTGGTTGAAATATGAGATTTCGTAGGAAGGTTCCATTGGCATTCTGAGGCTTTAATCGATTCTGTCGCAAAAATTTGTAGACGTAGATGGCAGCAATTTGAGTGTGGTTATGACAATGTATTCACGACAAAATCGCTAAGATGGGACCTTTAATTTTTTTTTGGTTAAAATATGAGATTTCGTAGGAAGGCTCCATTGGCATTCTGAGGCTTTAATCGATTTTGTCGCAAATATATTGTTGTAGGGTTCACCCTCTCTGCTGCTAAAAAAGTCTTCAGTAGGAACAGTTAACATCGATTATCATTTAGAAACAAATTCAGACAAAAGTGTTTTTGACAATTAGAATAAAGCTTTTTTCAGAATAAAGCATTTTTTTTGCATTTTTTTACCCTACTAGAGCTCAATTTCATTATCACTACATAGCCAGTAGAGTCTTGAAAAGAACGTTTGTATTCATAACATTACTTCCATTACATCCTCACAGAGGTTGTATAATGTACTGACAACAAAAATATCAGTTTAGTTTCCTTGGTGTATGTTATACACAAAAAAAAATCATTGTAAATTTGCATCAAAATTTATTATCAATGTCCAAACAAGGAACTAGGGTGAGAGTAACTTTCGGAGTGATTGTCAGTATTACAAAGTTCATACTACAGTAATTAACTTTAATACGTTTTGATGCCTAACCTGAAGAGCAATCAGTAAAGTGACCAGTTTCCATCCTCTTTCATTTGCACTATACAGTGAACCTTTTTTATAGGAGTCATCACTTTGCACCATGTCATTAGCTTTTCTGATTCTAAATATATAAAATCTTACCCTAGTCAATGAAGTATGTTTTATGCTGACCTTCCCTTTGTGATGAGTGTGCAGTACCAATCAAGATGAAAAAGATCATGCCATGTATACATGATGCAAAACACCTATGTTGTTATGAATGCAAAAAAGTTAACCACACCAGTAAGATGTGAAATGTAGATTGTTGGATGTATCCAATTTAAAATGTTAAGAAATAAGCTTAAATTACAAAACTGAACCCAACTCGGTGAAACATGAATGTACATAAGTTGCAATACAAACAGAGATGATACAAGCTTCATGATTCTTGAGTAATAAGCTTAAAATACCATTTTAACCAAGTAAGTGAAGTATGAAATATGGATCACAGTGACCTATTTTTGTAACAAGAGTGCAGTTCTCATAAAATATGTATTAGTATTACAAGAAAAAGAATGATAGAGATACAGTTAATGTGGTATATAATGTATATGTTTTCCCAATGCCAGGGTAGTACAGTAGTTCTCCTCTACTTTGTAGAGGCGAGAATATCAGATATAAAAAGAAGAAAACCCTCAGTACAAATTGGATTTACTGCTGGGTTGGCTTGCAGTGAATTATCATCGTCTGAGTCTTATCACTGTTCAAAAAATGAATGTTATTTCTATCAAAAGCATTCAAGCATTTGAGCAAAAGACCGAATCACACATCTGCGGGATAGTATGTTTCTGGTTTGCTTGTCTGAAAATTCCTTGTAATAATATTAGCTTTTGAAGTACTTGATAATAAATACACAACACTACTGCAAAAACCATGTCAATTCAAAATGTGTCCTGTCTGTTAAGGCTTGTATGAATCCCTGAGGCACAATAGTTGATTATCTGTACACCAATGAATCCTAACAGATCTCTCTTGATTTCTGAAAACGTTTTAACAATTTACTGCATCCTCCCTGTTCTGTCCCAATACAGAATCATCTTTGCCACTATTCATAAGGACATCAAGCTCTGAAAAATAAAAACACATTTTCATTTCAAATGCATATGATCAAATTCCTAATTACTCTCACTGTCGAAATCACTCTAGAGTGCTATTTCAATGAAACAGTCAGTTATCCTTAGTTTTCTTCAGTATTCAAGGAAAATAAAGCTGACTTCACATTGTCACATTTGGCACCTGCCCCTCTCCCTTCCCAATTAAAACTACCCATCAATATTATTCCTGCAATTGCGAACTCGCATGGATGTTTAGTTATATATATATAACTTTTAAAGATTAAAACAACAGAAATCTGCTTTAAAATATACAATTTTGTTATGACAGCAGTTCTGGTGCCCTCCATATGCAACACTGTAATTTTACAAGCAACATTATAAGTTTGAAACTTAAGGAATTAAGTGAAATCAGAAAGCTTTTTCAACATGAAAAAATAAATATTTACTCATTAAAGAGCTTTTGAGCATAAAAACTATTAAGAGATCAAAGAATGTATCCCATGCCTTACCTGAAATGACTGAGATGAAATGATTTTCTTTCAGCAACTATTGGTCATTTTTACTTGTAAACATAAAGTCCCAAAGTTATGCTGCAGTTTTCTGATTCAAGTTTGAGAGTTCTGAATATTTTCATGATGTATGACAATTATGCATAGCAACAAAAAAATACCAGCTACTGACAAGCTTAAGTTGCTAATACATAATTTGACCTATAATTTTTCCTTATTTTCCCTAATTATACAGGAGGGACAAGTTACTTTGCCCAAACTTATTAATCCTGCAGAACACTTCTTCAGAAATATTTAGTCTAGCATTATCCCTGACAATGTATTTCACCATGACAGACCTATAGCATGTCTATTTTACCTCTCAATATGACATTCCTGCATATTGGCCATATTGCATCCTTCAATACGACATACAATCTGGTTATTCTGCAGTCTGGCTGTATTGTTTCATTTAATACCAAAGACATACAATCAGGTTGTGTTGCATCTCTCAACCACAGACCTACAGCTTGGCTGCATCTAACTTCTCAATATGACAAATCTACAGCATGTCTGTATTTTACCTATCAATATGACGTACTTGCAGTCTGCCTGTACTGTGTCCCTCAATATGACATACATACAATCTGGTTGTGTTTCATCTCTCAATGAAAGATCTACCGCCTGACTACTTTATCTCTCAATATGAGAGTCCAACAGCATGGCTGCATATTGTCTCTCAATATGACAAACTTGCAGCATATCTGAGCTCTAGACAAGGTAGTATTAAAGGCCAATCCAATTCAGGTAATACAAAATCTGTTCCAACACTACAATCATTGAGGGGTGGAAACAATATAAAATAATGCTATCTTGACACAACTGTAATTAATAAGAGGGAAACCAATTTTTATTAGTAAAATCTGTTTCTTTGATGACATTTACCTGATCACAAAACCTAAGAAGTAAAATCTCTTTCTATTTAGTTTCTAGCAATCAAAAAGTTATCACCCATCAAATGCATGGGAGTCAGAAAAGAGTGATCTCCCCTTGGATAGAGGATCTCCCCTTGGATAGAGGCACCAAAATCCTATCCATAATTCAGTTGCTACTGCAGCAGAAATGCACAAAGTCAGTTTAAGGTGTAAGTATGGGGAGGTTGGGAGTGGGTTACCTTATTTTGATCAGTACGAATTGTTGAAGAAATTACTTTACTCCAAAACATTGGTTTCTTATTAAGTACATTACCCAGTTATAATATCTTTGAGAGAAAACATAAAATTAAATTTCCTTATCCTGGAGAAGACCCCATCTCTGATCTCCCATGGTGTGTGATACATCTTCATATTTTGTGAAATATATGAGCTAGGGTTAAATATATCTCCCTGTGAATCCAACAAAGTCAGGTGACCACATCATTATAAAGCTTACAAACAACTCTGAAGATAGCTTCCTGTTCTGTTACTAAAAGCCCTACCAGATCAAACTGAATCTTTTGTGATGAAAGACCTCCAAGACAAAAGCAAGAGAAAGTCATCTGTTATTCATCCAATGGATTTTAGCTATAAAACAGTGCACTTGAATTCTATGCTTAAAGCTAGTGCCCTAGCCGCATGAGCCCAAATATGCAAGAAATTCATTTGGTCTTTCGTAAATTCTATACATGCAGAGTGAATCAGCCATGGTATGTAGAATGATAAAGCATGTACTGACATACTGACCTCTTCTTTTTTCAGAGATAAAAAAAACAAGCTCTCAGTCTTCACACTGGTTAAGTTCCCTTCAGGTACCACTTCAGAGTCCTTACAAGGTATTGTACATGCCGCATGGTGAAGGGTCCAACAATGAAGGAGGTTTCACAGCAAAAGATTGATTTCCCATAAGCAGAAGCCTATACTTCACTATAAAAAGTATGGAGTCATGAATTTAATCAAACATTCCAGATGAAACTTCTAATCGGACCAACTGACAAGGTGTGGGTCTCCCCAATTCTGCTCGATTAGATACAAGGACTAGGAAGGTGGTTGTATACAAGACACAAACCGAAGAACACCGAGATGGATGTTGAAATGGTACTTGATAGATTTATGTCAAAACCCAAGGTAGATGGCATAGTCCATATTCACAAGGCCCAAGAGATTTTTGTTTTAGCTTATATCCCCCTTCCAAGGTCACAAAACATGTTACTGATTGTGAAATGGAAGCCTTTTATAGAGGTATGTACTAACTTATTATCTTCAAAGAGTCACAGGAAAAAGTTTGCTATTTGTGGTAACAAAATTTTTAAATCATGTCATGTGTTCCCACTTCAAGTACTGCAAGAATACTCTCCACTTGACCACATAAACTTTTAGAGTGGACCACCTTCCAATCAGTGCAAATCTGTGCATCACATATTCCTGCATATGCATCTTGTACAAGGTCTTATTAAAATTAGGGCTGTTCCAGTAACACATATCCATTGTCAGATATGTTTTAATTGAAAAACACTGCCCCCTACAAAAGCATTATTTTTTTTATACATAATTTCTTGCTATGGGCTAATAGGTAGTAGTAGTGATTTTAATATTGGGTTGGGGACAGAAGTGATTTAAATGACAGCTGGCTGGTGGTAATCTACTGAATTCTTATAGATCATATTAGATAATATAATCTACTGCATAATTTTATTTGTATTCATTGATTATAATTAATCTTATGTCCTTTGTTGTTGTCTGTCAGCCATGTATATCTCTGATACTATGAAATCAAAAATTTTCTTGGTAGCTTACTATTTGTAGATGTCATTGATCAGTCCCTTAATACCTACAAATTTAATGTCTATGAATACAGATTTTATATTAGGGATTTCTATTCTAATACAGAAATTATGAATTTGTATCCTTACTAAACTGTAAAGTGATCATTATGTTTTGCTATTTTTCTTTTTTCTAAGACATGCTGCTGTTGATAAGAATAATAGTTAATTCTTGTAAAGCTTTAAATGTGTGGTCAGATGCTATGATTCACTTATTATTTTTTTCAAGAAATGTTTTGGTGAACTTATAATACATGATTTGTCAGAAAAAAAAATCATTAATTCCTGTGAAAGTAATGCAACATTATTTCTGCCTACTTTTCCTCTACTATATCATTTCTTGTAAGAACATATTTCAGTTACTGTTTCATTTTTATGCATTGTTGCAAGAGTAATATAAAGTTAAATAAAAAAAGAAATATAGCAAGTCACACCTTTTTATATCATAAATTAAATTTTAAAAAATGGATGAAAGTCAATGAATTATTTTTTCCACGAGTACTCATAAAATCAACGTCATTGTAGTTAACTATATTGTCAACAGCATCACTTTTAATTCAGTTGTCACAGGTACTATACCCGACTTCTAATATTTAATGAGATTTATACATATGGTATAAGATGCTTGTCTTGTGATACAGATCTGAGGGGCTTCCAAGGCAGAGAGGTACAATTTGCTTGTCTTGTGATACAGATCTGAGGTGCTTCCAAGGCAGAGTGGTATAAGATGCTTGTCTTGTGATACAGATCTGAGAGGCTTTCAAGGCAGAGTGGTACAAGATGCTTGTCTTGTGATACAGATCTGAGAGGCTTCCATGGCAGAGTGGTACAAGATGCTTGTCATGTGATACAGATCTGAGAGGCTTCCAAGGCAGAGTGGTACAAGATGCTTGTCTTGTGATACAGATCTGAGAGGCTTCCAAGGCAGAGTGGTACAAGATGCTTGTCATGTGATACAGATCTGAGAGGCTTCCAAGGCAGAGTGGTACAAGATGCTTGTCTTGTGATACAGATCTGAGGGGCTTCCAAGGCAGAGTGGTACAAGATGCTTGTCTTGCAACTACTTTATTCCAATGTGGTTCTACATAAGTGGAGTTTGATGTTTCTTGGATTTTAATCAGCAGCAAAATTGGCCACCATTTAGATTCTCTTCATCTGAAAATGGTGTAAAGGCCATAATGATCTACCAAAACCTGAGATCTAGTGTCTAAATTACTTCAGTTGTTGGAGATAAACATCAAATCAACAGAGGCCCATGTGTACTAAGGTGCTTGCTTTTACAGATCAAATGTACATCTCACAGAGGGAGTTTTTGTCACAGATCAACTAATTTGGGTTGGTGGTCTTTTGGGGTTCTTCCTCCACCTAATATACTGTTACCCCCAAAAAAATAAAAAAATAAATCAACTAATCAACTGGTGCATCATTTTTGCCCAGCTGTATGAGTTTATAAACTTTGCAGTAATTGTTTTTAAACATTTGAAGATTGTCAATCATGCCTTTCTGACAGTTACCTAAAAGTCATCATCAGTTGGTATGAATGGATTTTTCATGGTAAACACGAGATGGAAAAGTCTTGAGCAATCCTGCATCACACGCTGCCAAAAAGTTTACATTTTAGCTCACTTAAGGTTTCTCGAACAATGTCTTTTTCCAACCAGAACTGTTATAGCTTATTCAACCTATATTCACTTGTATCAGGAGATGTGCATCTGTAATAAATATTTGCAACAAAAGTATGAGAATGCATCAGTGTTTTTCAATGATGCATTTGAACTGGGCAACAACCAGAATCAACAAACCAAGAAATGAAATTATTCTCACCTCTCAGGCAGAAATACAGTGTGTAATCATAATCTGGCAAAAGATTTTTCAATATTTGAATTTGCCAAATTTGTTTCCAACTATACTGATTCAGTGGACATAATCACCAGAATGGACAGAAACAGACTGAAACAGATATAAGCAGAAGTTTAAAATTGATTTGAGTAGCTAAATTCATTTGGTTTAGTTTAACTGTACACCCTTTATTGACTTCCCTTTGATGTAATTTCTTACTGAAGCTCAGGAAATAATGTTGCACACATCAAAAGAGAGGCACACTTCTACTCATTATTGTTATTAAACTTCTCCATTCCAGCCCATTCTTATGACCTTGTCCCCCCACATACTGTTTGTCTTGTTTATAATATGTATCTAAATTTGTCAAATCTTTTCCTACCACAATACTAAAACTTTGTGAATATGCATATCT
Source organism: Potamilus streckersoni (assembly GCA_016746295.1). Classification (NCBI taxonomy): domain Eukaryota; kingdom Metazoa; phylum Mollusca; class Bivalvia; order Unionida; family Unionidae; genus Potamilus; species Potamilus streckersoni. The sequence continues at coordinate 586,287 of JAEAOA010000188.1, read as the reverse complement.
ATGTAAAATGCAATGGAGACTAAATCCAAGATAGAAAACCTCTATAGTTCTGGATGTATTCTGCTTGGATTCCATGTTTCTTCACAAAACTCAAGAGTTCAAAATTCAATGTACTAATTCAGTTCCCATTGTAAACCTAAGCAAACACCATGATATTAAATAACTTAAAATTTGGAGTGCTCATGGTCAAATTTGTATCAGATAGACACATCTATGAAAACAGCTTTTGTGAAAAGAAAACCCAAAAAGCTGCACCATTTTCTGGGTTGACACAAATTTAAATGTGTGCTTTCAATACTACACCAAATAGTCAACTGCTGATTTCAGTAACGAGTCTTACAAAATCAGGTCTATAAAGTGACAGAAATTATGTTAATAAAACAATGTTCCATTTTTTTCAGTTACAAGCAGAACAAGCTCACAAAAGATTCTTTTTACTAAAATCTTACTTTCCTTATCAACCAATCATGGACAGTCAAACCATGTATACTCTATTTTATCTTCACTGACTTATAGTATGGTTCTAATTCTTTCATATCTATAGTAATGCTAATCCTTCAACAACTCTAAATAGTTGTATGCCTTTTTTGACCATGCTGACTGGACACACTGTAAGATAATGCTCAAGTAGCTGAAAAACCATGGGATAACCACAGGTCAATAAAATCAAATAAAATGGTTAAATTATCTATCTTGCAGGGATGCTGCCAGGATTTTAGGATTTAATCAAGTGTGTGTGTGTGTGTGTGTGTGTGTGTGTGTAAGATCTCCAATTAGGAAGCAGTGGCAAGAGGAATAGCATAGGCATTGTTAAATATCTCCCTAACACTTAAATATCTTTCACTTTCTTACTGTTCCACTTCATTAAGGCTCTACTGAAATCAAAATACTCAAAGAGATGTCATCTCTAGTAATATAGCAGTTATTACTGTGTTGTCATTGGACATGGTCACCACATGGTTGTGGTGGGGTCTTGGTTGGGATGGCAGAAAACCTTAGGCTTACTCCATATCTGACAGCTAATTATGACATCAAAAGAATTACACTTTTTTTAACAATTCATTTGGACTCTGATTTTATACTAGATTCATAGTCAATGAATAGGTTCTAAAATTGAAATATTTATTTTGGAGCCATGTTCCTCCATCACATTCAAGACTTGAATATACCAAAGGTGAAATTAGAATAGTTGCATCCTAATTTACTATGATTATGGCTACTTTAAATGTTATTTAATGTGAGACTTTTTTGCCAGAACCCATAGCTTCAGTGATTATTGGGGTACAAAATGAATTTCTTACCAAACAATTCAATTTGGTGCAGATTATATTCTTTTTTAATGATACTGAGAATTCTTGATGTGTAAAAAGTGCAAAAGAAACAAACATCAGATCAGGAAATTGATGCCACATGGGAAAAACTGATAGGAATATGCAGAAATAATGATAGTATTATATAAATGGAATATGTGGTTACAATACAAGTGCTGGTGCTACAACTTTGCAAATTACATCTTGTACAACTATTTTATTGTTTCTAACAACACTAATATGGCAATAAGTTTTGCGCATATGAAGTTGACCCACTTTTTACTTTAGTCACTTGCTATTTAATAGTTTTAAATTTAACAATTTAAAATTTATATTTTACCTTTATCACACCAATACTATATGATCAAAAATATTTACATCGTAAGAAAATAGAAGTTACAATTTTAGTAAAAGTATTGGTACCAGTAAAACTAAAGGAGATGGTAAACAAATGAATTAGGATGAAATGATTAGTAGTGTAGCAAATAATCCATATATCATAATGACATCAACTATTTTTTCATCAACTTCATCATTAATTAATGACATTGGTTCAAAATGTTGTGTACTTGATAATAGTAATCCAATTTGTAATACAAATACCATATGATGACTTGGAACTTAGTGCCAAAAGGTCTGCAGAAAATAAGAACATCCTCAAAATACATAGGAAATACATAGGAATAACCAAACACAAACAGGCCAAATTTTATCCATTTTATACATTTCAGTCAGTTTCTTATGTTTAATGTCATTTAAGTTTTTCACACCACACACACATGTGTATATATATATATATATATATATATATATATATATATATATATATATATATATATATATATATATATATATATATATATATATATATTCACTCTGACCAATTAAACAATTCAAGAAACATATTCAATTAAGATGACCAACAAGTACCAATTGATACAGCACTGTAGTGCATGGCCAGATATCACAAAGTGCAAATTAAATTCACATAATTACCAATCAAAATAAAGTGGCCAACTCATTACAAATATATTAATAATTCAATATTATACTTTTTAGACTGATGGGTAGAATTCAGTCTGATTTTCTTATTGACTGAGAGGCAACATCATGCGGCAATAAAGCTTAAACAGGTCAACATCTAGTTCATTGGCAGCCACCAAGCAGTGGCAAGTAGATTGAAAGGTACAAGTTTCTTCTATTCATCTTTATGATACATAGATTTGAAAGACAAAATTTTTGTTTTCTTGAGGTTTTAACAAGAGGTAAACTAACTTATTTAATCTGATTGTGGAATGTATTTGACAGTATAATTAAAGAATATTTCAATATTTCACCTGAAAATTTAGTGGAATCAGATGATTTCCTTCTCTAAGTATTAGCCAAACATTTTTGAACGGTTATCTATTTTAAAGGTTACAGTCAAAAGCAATTAAAGTTATTCAATAGTTTTTAAACCTGAATACTGAAATCTTCATTCTTTAATAATTAGTATTTATTTTAATACTACAAAGTTTATGGATCTTTTAAAACAACATTTGTGGATGAATTATTTTTTGTTGTTGTTGTTGTAGGGCTTAACGCCATTTTTCAGCACACAATAGGCTATTCATGGCGGCCAGTATTAATGGTGGAGGAAGAAACCGGGAAATCAATGGAAAGAACCACCGACCAACAAGATGCTACTGGCAAGCTTTCTCACATATCTACATTCGCTGAATCCTAGACTCGAACTGTTTTTTGTCATTACAAAATCAGAACTCACTTCTCCATTTTACCCTTTGATCATTAAAATCTATATCACTGCCTTTTTCAATCTCTTCTTTTTCAGGATCTAACACTCAATCTAGAAAGGCTGGAGAACTCTTCACTATTAAAGTCTGAAATATTTCACTCTTTCATGATTCCATTTTGAGATTTCTCTGTTCATATGTTGAAAAATAAAGCATCTGCACTTGTACCTTTGAAATAGCTTAATCTATGTGCTATATATATCATACTTGCTTTTCCTATGTTATTATAAAAGGATAACTAACAAACACATTATTAAATGTATTTGTAATAAACAAATATGCCCAAGTATGTCTAGCAGGCTGAGAGTAACCCTAATAACTCCAGAAATGTTTGTTTTTAGTTTGGTATGCATGGCATAGCAACATTAGTAGGTTATTTTGTGACCTGGCAATTAGAGTAAATTGCCCAAGATGATAACATTGTACTTGTAACATCTCACATGCAAATATTTTCAAGCTCTAAGTATCTAACATCAAAACGTGACCTTTAATTTCAAAACAATATCTAATCTATTTCATTGACAATGAGTGTGTGTGTGTGATTTAGATTTTTAACATAGCTTTTAACAATTTTTCAGTCATCTCTCTATGATGTCTGCAGTGTGGCAAATTTATAGTGATGTCTAGCACTGGGGCTTCAGGCTGCAGACATGTGGCATGATGTCCCACCCAGTCACATTATCTTGCCACCAGGCTGACTAGTCCTAGCACTAACCTCTTAATGTTGCGCGCCAAGAAAGGCAGCTGTTAGTATCATTTTTTAAAGTCTTTGGTATGACTTGACCAGTGTTCTAACCTGTGACTACCCGCATTTGAGGTAGACGCTCAGCCACTAGGCCAATGAACTGAAATGGGTACATTTACTTTTCGAAACAAGAATTTTCTCAGTATGATCACATGCACCTTTTAGCTTCATTACAAGAACCCATGGATGGGGATTGCAAATCTTTGGTTTTAATATTTGTCCATGTTCTCGTAATATTGTTGCCAATTGGTCCATTATTTTCATTAAAACAAAGTGATCTAAAAAAACAATCCTGCCCTTAGAGAGCTCCTTGAAATCCACAATATAGCATAAACAATACATTTCTGGCCTTTAAAACAATATTTTTTGCTAAATCTTCTCTCGTATAATATTTACAACTTGATGTTTATGAATTGTATATTTTTCTTTATTTATATGCCAAAAATTAAGAAAGCGACTAATCTGGAAGAGGTATATGCAAGACAATTATTTCCACCATTAATATTCTATGGCAGGTTCACTTATGGTTTCAAACTTATGTAAAGTCAGTTAAAAACTTCAGAAAATAAATTAAAAAGGTGTTTTCACCATTTCTGTTCCTAAAATACACAGTGGTATTTACATATTAATGCATTAAGTATTGACACACAATTTGCTACATTTTCATCAAAAAATGATAACAAATGATAACATGCAGGGGAAAGGATTAACCATTTTAATAGGAAGAAGTCCCTCCGCCTGCAATCTTTATTCCAATATGACCACTGACCAGAAATTATTGCATAAATACATCAAAGATAAAACCTATGAAGTTTACTGGTGATTATTTAATACAAGTAGACTGAAGAACTCCTGTTTACTTTTGATATTTCACTTACCTTCCCTGTCACTTAATTTTCTCTCAGGTCTTGCATCTTTTGGGTCTGGTCTCTGTTTATCAAAGCAAACATTATATAACAGGTAAATAGCTAGGATGAAAAGGGAGACAAAGCCATAGAACCGGAATGTCCACACCTGTCCTAGAAGTCCATCCTTTGGGTCAAACAGCTTTCCGGTCACTAGACTACCTATTCCCTTACCTGAAAAATTAGTCATAAATATGCACTATTATTAGCACATCAGCATATCTAAAGCTATATCATGTGTAGGCAATTTTAGTATTGTTGTTGTTGTGGGGCTTAATGCCATTTTTCAGCACATGATAGGCTATACATGGCGGGCAGTATTAATGGTGGAGAAACAAGAAAAAAATCACTGGAAAGAACCACCGACCCATGAGAAGCTACTGACTAGTTTTCTCACAGATCCACATTTGCTGAATTCTAAACCCATGAGGTGAGATGGCACTGATCCATAATGGAGAGCACTTTAGACCACTCTGCCACTCGGGGGTTCCCCACAATTTTAGTATCATAAAGAGGACAGTAACATAATATTGTGGCCAAACTGACACAGAAACTAAATCCACTTTTCTGGATTCAAGCAGAGACAGCAAGCTAATCACTGAGCCATGCTGCAGTCATTGCTAAAACTAGATAATCACTGTGAAATACACTAAAAGAGCAATTCATTTTGCCATATTTAATGTTATTTTTTGTACACAAAAAATAATTATTAATTTCAGTGAACGAAAAATTATATGTAAAATAAATATCATTTTGTGGTAATGACCCTGTACAAAACAAAGGGTTCATACCTAAACAAGGTCAATGGAACACACAACCTAACCTACAAAATAAATGTACAAATTCTGACTCATTCTGCTCTCAACTCAAGAATGTTGTTATGAGAGAAAGAGAGAGAGAATAATCTTTATTGTTCAGTAATCAGTTACCTGTCAGTTGTGTTATTCCTTACATAAACACTACAAAGGCACAATTATATTTCATTGGCAATAAATCATTTTTGTGGTACTGATAATTATGGGATCCATTGTCAGTAAGCCAAATGGCTATGTTAATTAAATACTCTGACCTTTAGCTTGGTCATTTCCAGTAAAGACCAGATTCACATCAAGAGATAAAATTAAGGAGACTGCATAGGGAAATGAGGCCCAAACCCATTAGCTCAAGAACAATATTAATGGCTACAGAACTCATTTTCAAATGCGAGCGTTTCTTAGCTACAGATTGACATAACAATGAGCATTCATAAACGATGTTGTCCAGCTGTTCACGAATATCGAATAGCGGTACAGTATATATTGCAATGACAAGAACAAAACATCATTATATTTTCTTGACAATACAAAAGAAAAGAAGGGCAATATAATGAATGCCAACAGATTCTTGGTTAACAAAACAGTTGCCTTTTCCAAGTAATCTGAGCAAAGGGCTTTCAACACACATATAACTGATGAATATTTCTTTACTGGTAGTTGTTTTTTTGCCTTTTTATTATTAGATGTCTCAGATAAACATTTATGTGAAGATATCAGATAAATTGAGGAAACAAATATTTATAGTCTCATGTGGGATTATACCAACTATACTCAGCAAAGAATAAATTGGTCATTTTGCATATCTGAGTGATACATCGTTTTATGTAATATAATAGGTTGACCAAAAAATCGGTAGTGTTGTGTACCAAAAAACATGAGCTTTAATAAATTATTATTTTTATGGCTTGATGGTGTACAAAACAAATTTAAGGGTTCAAAAAAACAACATTAAATACAGTACATCAAAATCAACAAAATGTTGAGAAATCTACCATTTACACATATAAGCTTTTCATAATTGACTCAGAAGTGGTCATGAGCTCAGCATACTAGCTGTTGACTGTATTTGCAGATTTGCTCATTTTCCAAGATCTTGTAAAGAAAGGCACCAATTACAAGTTTCATAAAACTTCAGATATGTTTATATGCTAAGATTATGAAGAGCCAGAGCATTTCCACAGTATGCACTGTAGATCTAATTAGCCCCACATCCTGGCCATAAATTAATGCCAAGAAACAATGTCAAGGATGTTACATAATGCAACCAGTTTGCAAAAAAAAATGCAATAAATACATAAACTTTATATAAACACTGTTAATGTAATAGGCAGAAAAACCTTGTATAGGATGTCAATGCCTAGATAAGATAATTATCAGAGAAGGCCAGAAAAAAAATAAAACATACTTAGTCAACCATCAAGAAAATATTCAAAAAATGAGAAATTATGTACAATTAAAACAGAAAACAACTATTCTGCTGGAAATCTAAGGATGGTTCAGTCTTACAAAGAAAAACTAACATATGCTAGTAAAAAAGTAAAATTAATATTTTTTTGCTAATCTATTCTGGTCTTAAAAAATTCTCTGGTTGAATTTGGCCCAATTATCTTTTACAACATTCCATTTTGCCACCATGTTGACATGTGATCCATCATGTCTAATATATAATTAAAGGATCCTAAATACAAATATTTGTAATATTAAAAACTTAATTTGTGATCAATATTGTTTTGTAAAAAATAGTTATCTTTTTGAATTATTTTGTCATGATAAATGAAAACATGCTTTTACTATCATTAAATTCAAAACTAGATTTCTGAGAATTTTCCATACAGTCCTTACTAATGGAAACTAACAGAGTAATGGTAAAGTGAAAAAGTGCAGTGGGATATGCCACTATGGAAAAGCAAAATACCACAGTAAACAGATATACCTTTAATACCATGAACCTCTAATGGACACAGCTAGTAAAAGTGCAGCAGAAATTACAGAACACTGCCCTCACTTTTGCAGTGCCCAGTTAAAGGGCATTTTCAATGCCACTAATGGAAGAAATGTTGAAATGTAGAAAATTGGATTATTATTACAGATGTAGATGATCAAAATAGACCTCAAAGAATATGATGTAGTTAAGAAAGCCTATCAAAGAATGCTTTTAAAAGAGAGTTTTGCCTTTGTTAAACACAGATCAGTCTTTTGTACTGAATAATAGTTTCATGTATTTGAACAAGCATTTGTATCTGCACCTCTCCCTTGATAACTTGCACACATCAGGGTCCAAAAACACTGACTACACTATAAACGAGGGCACAAGTTACCGAGGGACCTTAACAAAATCTGCCAGACATACAGAAAACTGCAGGGTTTGCAGGGCAGGGGCATGGTGGGGGGGGGGGGACACTGTGCTGTTTAATAGCTGAATCCTCATTTTATAATCAAATTGAGAAAAATTGTCAATAAAGAGCTTTTTCAGATGAAGTTATTAATTATTTTGTATAAATTACATTTAGTTTCAAAATGTCCAACATCTGAAAGATCATTAACATGATTCCAACTGGTTCCAACAACCAAACATGGTACGAGAAAACATTCATGTATTACATCATGGCTTTTTGTTTTGTTGATTAGTGTGGTTCCTGGAGTGATGTTTAATTGCGTTACAGTATTTTATGAAATTAGGAGTCAACGAAGCAGGGAACCAGACTAACCTTTGATACACTACAAAACAAGATTCTTCTTTTATCAAAAATATGCAATATTTAATTTGTGAGAATCATCTACATCAAAGCTAAATTTTTGTATTTTACAATTAGTAAAATATTGATGCCATGATTTCATTGCAAGTAATAGTAAAACTTCTTATCATCTTTGAAGATATCTCTGTGTGAATTCAGGAATTCTCTGAAAATCATTTTTTTTCCCACAATGGTCCATATCTATGAAACAAAGCTCTTTCTTTTATGAAGTATTCATTTCACTTGGTTGCCTTACTATCTTTAATCACAATTATGATTGAGTACATTAAATTAAGGTAGTTTAATTAGATTACCTACACAATAGAGTTTATAACATTGTTTGATTGATCAGATGAAATGAGTTACTTGACATACGACTGGAGATGCTGGTTCTTAAATATGTACGATTTGCATGCCTTTTAACTTTTTAGTCCACCTCCTTTATTTGATTCAAAAGACATAACATAATAATAGAAAAGGCAAGAATACTACAAATGCTTCCACTAGTCTAATATCAAAACACGGTGGGCGCTTAATTAGGTTCTCAAACAAACGCCCATGAACATAGATGATACAGTAGATTTACACATTTTACAATTAATTACAAGAAGACACATTGCACTTATGATGATTACACTTAAAACGAACTAAAAGACAAAAAAAAAAAGAATACAAATTACAATTGATAAAATGTTTTTTTATGTAATTAGTATTTATTCATTAAAGTACTGCCTACACTAGGCGTGACATTTTTGTTGATTGAAATGTCCTTGAATATCATTAATTACAATGTACTAAGAATGTTGTTTGAAAAGAAAATTAATAAATTATGATATCTTATTTATATTAATTAAAATGTCCAGGTCCTATCTACCATTTTCAATGATAAAATGAGTGCTATATCAAAGTTTCTTTTCGCGATTTTCTTTAAGTTCAACAAATAGGGACACATTTTGGGGTATTTTCTGGTTTAAAAAATGGGATCAATGCCCGACTCCGAATTAAGTGGGCTCACGATTATTCAGGGAATGAGTCATCGAATTACTGGTGAATTTTCCTTTAAAACAAATATTAGTTTCCGACAAATTATCAATCATGCTTGCTCTTTTTCCCAAATGTGAATCTGCATCCCCCGATTTTGCTCCTGCAACTGCAATTCTGGGATGTGAAGATTATAAAAAAATGTTTTTAGAACTAGTTGGAACACTGACATTATATTATTGATACTAAAGTTAACAATTTCTGGGATTTTCTTACTATTTTTGAAGTAGGCCACAGGCCCATGGAATTGGAAAGAAGCGAAATGTAGTTTTTTGTGTAGGTAAAATAAATATAATGATGCAATACTTACCTATTGCTTTTGTGTAGCTATCTTTTCCCAGATGGAAATTATCATTTGTGAATGCGTGTACAGTCTACTGTCAGATACAAGTGTTTTGTTTTAAAAAATGCTGTGAAAAGCATTTCAAACTTGAATTGCTTATAAATGTCACTTATTATAAAATGTTCATGTGCTAATGTGAAACTAAAGAGAATGTTTCCTTTCAACATAAATGTTTGTGGTACAAATCAGGGGTCAGGAGTGGTAAACTTTATTATCTATCCAACTGAAAAACTAAATCTTTTCCTACTCCATTACCAGGGGTGATGGTTGGGAGACGGAAATAGACAAAACACAAATGATCTTAATTGGCATAAGAAACAACATAAAAGTTATATTTTCACTTTGCATGTGGGGGAAATGAGAATTTTCTGGTAAAAATCAGAAAAATGAACATATTTTTGGTGTCAAAGAAAAAGTGTTACTTCTCACTATCTTCTAAAAGCTAGTTTAAGAAATTGGCAAAGTGAAGAACTAAGAAATACTTACCAAGCCCAAAGTAAACACCTCCAACAAGTCCCTGAACTGTAGCAGACATTCCAGGAGGGGCAATAATACTGCCATATGAGGAAGCAGCAGCATACATCAATCCAAAGGTGATCCCATGTAGAGTCTCAACTGGTAGAGCATACCAAGGATTTGTAATGAAAGAATGAGCAAAAAATCGGATTGCAAACGCAACAAGAGCTAGGTACAGGCATTTTGTTTGCCCAACTTTTTTTATAATATGTCCAGCAAAGAAAAGCATGACAACCTCAACAGAACAATTTGCAACTAAACAAAGACCCAAGTTGAGCTGTGTACTGCCCAAATCTTTAAGGTACCAAAACAAAAACACTTCAATCACTGCATTATTTATTCCAAAGCATGTCAGAATGATTAAAAACACTATTACATTTGGATACTTCAATAATCTGGATATGTTCTTAAACATCTGTTGCACAACTAGATTTTCTGACACTCTTAAGAAAAAAGCAGTCATTGCTGCAAAAATCATTAAGCCAATAAATATGTAGAAGCTCAAAGAGTAATCTATATGAGTTGATGTTTTACTGAGGTGATCCATAATAAAGGTTGAAGTGACAGCAAAAAGAGCAAAACCAATGGTTCCCCACAGCCTCTGTCGACCCCAAAGTCCTCTTTTCTCTCCAAGAATGTCATAGGCAAATGCATCCATCAGACTAAAGGCTGGAGATGAGACAATATTTGCAAGAAGATAAATTACAAGAAACACCCAAAATGTTGTGCTGAGTGTTGCCTTTGCAAGGAAATTACATTCTGGCTTCATTTCCTTTATATGATTACACTGTACTGTGCAATCAAGGAGAGCTTCCTCACTGCATAAAATCCGGTAGAAATCATTTTCCTTATAGACAACTTTTTTCAGATTGAAATCTTTGCATACTACTCCATCAGAGTCAGTCTTGCCACCAATAATTAAACTGAAAGGGACTTCTATGTTCTTAACAGAAAATGTGAAGAACTGATTAGATCCTGAGCTATTTATAAGGGTTTTACAGGCATAATCATCAAACTGAGTTGTGCTATTTGTGAAGCAGATACTGAGATCGGGTGCTAACGAAAATTCATTTTTACAATTTATAGAACAAGCCATCTCCTTGGTATTATTACTACTTTCATACAACATGATCACATCAAGAAAGGACATTGGGCATTTCTTTGACACATCTGAACTATTGCCCATAGCTCTTGTACAGTCTCTCAGAAAGGAATCTACTGGGTTGCATTGGAATTGGATTGGACTGGACAAATGCTGCTCACTATCTCCTTTAGTTGGAGTGACAAGTAAAAGACCATAAAACAGGCCTGTTAGTATACAACAAAGACAAAGAATTAGCTTGTGTTTGTGGAACTTGTCAGCTACAGCCCCAAATACAGGGCGAACAAAGAAAGACAAGAATGGCATGACTCCATAGATGATTCCAGTTTCTGTTGAAGAGAGTCCCAATTGTTTCATGTAGACTGGAATGAAAGGTAGAAGGTCTCCAACAGCTGAAATGAAAAGAAAACTTGTATTAGTTTAACATTTTTCCAAATATCTTTCATTACAATGAAGGGAATTTTCTTGAGTGTTTTAAAGGTTCTAATATTTGTTATTGCCACTTTTCTTTTTGGAGAGCAAATGATAAACTGGCAATAATTTGTTACTTTATAATTACAAAAAGGAAAGTGTATAGTAAATTGTCATCTCCAAGACTATGTACCCAACCACATCTTGGACACCCCCTACAACCCAGAGGTCACAGAAAGATGATAAATTTAGTCTTTCCTGCCTATTATAAGACAAAGGGTATACAGTCTTTCATATTATCCATGCTTGCCACCACCAGATGGCTATCTGTATAAAGGATATTAGGCAAAACAAGAAGATCTGCATTTGTGGGGGTGGATGGAGCACTTAAAAGTGATCAGTCAAGTATTCTCAGAGAAATATAATCTATTATTATTAATTTCTTTTACCTCTGAGTACATCCACCCAATCCTATTAGGAGGAAAAATGAAACTCAATCTCAACAGGACTGCAACTGAAGCAGAAATACTAGAATATCAGGACAATATGACACTTTTTACTCCTTTAGGACTTGAATTAGGTTGTTGCCATATGGATGAATCCTCCCCCAAGTGAATCTAGTAAAAGCTATAGAACCCATGCTTGGAACAAACATTGTACTGCATTGTACTGTACAACAGGGGCCTTGTGATCAGGAGTAACTATCAGAAAGCCAATGAGATTTATCTCAAGTTGAAAGACTGCATTGAGACTTATGGAGACCACTCAAATCTTCATCAGTAGTATATGATGATACGGAGAGTGGTTAGATTACATCAATAAAATGGCCCACATGATCAATAAGGTCATTGCTGGAAAGGTTATATTTTGCTACCCCACTCTGAATGGCAGAGGGAGCCACTGCTAATTCCTGTGTATGCTTTCTGTATGCCACTGATATCATTTACACCCTCATTATAATGCTGTTCATGGAATATACCACCATATAGTGAAAGTGCCCTATAATGATGAACATGGTCAAGTACCTCTTTATAATGCTGCTCATGGAATATACTACCATACTGGGAGTGTCCTATAATGATGAACCAAATGATGATTGTCATTACAATGCTGTTCATGGAATATACCACCATACAGTGAGTGTCCTATAATGATGAACACCCTCATTATAATGCTGTTCATGGAATATATCACCATACAGTGAGAGTGCACTATAATGATAAAACTAATGATGAACACCCTCATTATAATGCTGGTCATGGAATGTACCACCAAACAGTGAGAGTGCCCTATAATGATGAACCTAATAATTGACTCCCTCATTATAATTCCTACAATCAACCTAATGATGAACACCCTTACTGTAATGCTGTTCATGGAATATACCACCATACAGTGAGAGTGCCCTATAATGATGAACCTAATGATGAACAACCTTTTTGTAATGCTGTTCAAGGAATATACCACCATACAGTGAGAGTGCCCTATAATGATGAACCTAATAATGAACACCTTTATCATAATTCCTACAATCAATCATTATAATCTTGTAGAGTATTAAAATAGTTCCAATCAATAATGTGATGCATTTACACATTTACATACAGATTCTGAACTGTATATACTTGCTTATAAGCTAAGTCAACTGCACACAAGAAAGATCCTGATCTGCAACTGAAGATCTGGATCTGTGCAGTTTGCAGTTGGATTCATCTTATAAGCAAGAATATATTGTAATATTTCTCAGAATTTCTACATTACATTGTACTAATTTAAGTCATTATCTTTTACAAAATATTAGACATAAAACACTTCCATTTACTTCAGATACCTGCTATAAAGAAGAAATAGACTCCCTTAACGGGCAGCAGCAAGCGATTTATTCCACAAATCAGCTGTTGGTCTACTCTTGTATCCATTTTTCTTCACCACACAAACAGAACAAGCATCTACCACTGAAATTGAACAATAAAACTAATTTTTATCATACTGCATGGTTGCCATGGATACATGCATATTAAATTGTCATCTTTCATTTTCAAATAAATTCAATTTTCTTTCTTTTTAGCCTTGCACAGCATGCGAAAAGTAATTCAACATACAGTTTGCTGTGGAAAGCAATAGAAAATACAGTAAAACTCATTGCTAATTTGCATATATGTTAAATATTTCATATATGGTGTGAAGATCCAAATTCATATAGAAAACCCACTAAATATTTGATACATTTAACATTTCAAACATGGTGAATATCCAAATTCATATAGAAAACCCACTAATTTTTTTATATTTAACATGTCAAAAAGGTGAACATCCATACTTGTAAAGAAAACCCACTAAATATTTGATACATTTAATATTCCATAAATGGTGAATATCCAGATTCAAATAGAACACTTACCAAATATTTGATATGTTAAACAATTGATACATGCTGAATATTAAGACTCGTACTGTAAAATTAAACAAAATATTTAATATATGCTAAATATTCAATGCCAAATTTCAATTCTATGGTTAAAAATTACCACAAAAAACAGAAACCCAATAAAGTAGTTTAGTTACTATGTTCCAGGCAAACATTAGAACAGATTAATTACAGGTAAAATGTACTTAACTATGAGACAAAAGCTCAGAAAATGTCTCAAGAGCACATGATTTGAGTGTAGCCTAAGCCAGGGTATCTGCTAATCTAAGCCAATGTGTTTGCTGACATTCCATCAGTAAGTTTGCTTCCAGAATATTCTATTATGTAAACAAAGTTAGGCATTTAATGTAACTTTAGTAAACATAAATATCCCCTGGACTGCTCCATGACAACCTAAGGACTTGGTTCCAATTCATAATTGTCAATTTCATGCTGTGTTTCAAAACAAACTGAAAGGTTTGTCTTTTTTTAATAAGATGAATCACATCTGTGTAAAGATAACAGCTCTTCATGCTAGAACATTTTCTGTAAAATTTTCTCAAATTCCCATGTTTTTTTTCCTCTCAAAGTAAGTCAATGAAAGGTTTATGCATACTTAATAATGGCAGTCATATATGAAGACTACTTAAGCATCATCTGTTATTAATTTAAAAGCCAATAATTTCAGTAAAATTTTGTCATTTTTAAAACAATTTTTTGAGAGGTTTTCAACTTTTAGTTCTTGCTGCTTTTGTTGTTGTTATATGTTTTAATGCCAATTTTCAGCAGATAGATACATGGCTATACATGGCAGCCAGTATAAATGGTGGAGGAAAAACAAGGGAAAATCCCAGAAAGAACCACTGACCCATGAGAAGCTACTGGGAAGCCTTCCTACATACCAACACTGGCCGAGCCCAAGACTCAAACCCATCATGCAGACAGAGGTGAGATGGCAGTGATCCATTATGGCAAGTGCTTTAGACCACTCAAGGCCCCCAACTTTCAGTAACAGTATTTATATTCAATAGCAAAATTTGAATTTCCATTTAAAGTTTACTTTCTCACCAAAATAATTTTATCCTTACAACAAATTATCTGATTATTTCCAACAATCTGTGGGCTCCAACGGGTCTAGATAATCAACATTTTTCTATATATATTTAAACTTTTTAAGTTTCTATAAAATTTTATTTTTTAGATTTCTGTGAAAATGTAATTTAAACTTACATTTACATTACTACATATCCATTCCTAAGTTGACTTTCTATACTCACAATGGTAAATAATGTGTATGACATTGATGCTGGCTTATTTTATCTGTGTTGAATTTCAAGTTTTATAAAGTTTTAAATGTAACAGATTAGAAAGCATACAAGACAATCTGAAATAAGATTTGAATGTTCATACTAATTTCAGCAAATTATATTCGATAAACAATATCAAAAGATTACTTCAAGATGTTATCAATATTGTATTACATGTTACCTACCCTTTACCATAAGAAAAAAAAAAACAAAAAAAAAAACAACAACAAATAATAGTTAAGTCCCTCTGACTTTTACTGAAATCCACAGCTCACAGATAAACAATTCATAATGGCCCTGACAAATAAAGATGTTTTTCCCTACTTGTAATCCAATGACTACACAGCTGAAGAAGTGTTAATTACACAACAACATCCAAGCCCTGAGACCAGGAACACTTTGGAATAACAGAAAACAGTCTAACAAAAAGTCCATATCCAGTCATTCCATCCAAATATACATTTCCAATATATAACACATTAACCAAAGGTTAAAGAAGACCTGTATCTCTAACATCTCTTACCTTAGTTAGACTGCCAGGAACAGATGCTTCTCATTGTAGCATACTGCTACAGTGTGAAGTATAAGTATGGGTTATGTGCTCTCCTCACATTTATATACTAATTAGGTGTGAACTGGAACAACTCCAACCTATCAGTATCCACCATTGCAAGACATACAATATAAATATCACCATGTAACACTTAGTTTATGCTAAATTACTGCTCTTAGTAATTTTTTCTGGCAGTGTAACAAAAACAATTTATAACTCCATAATATAAAACAGAATAACCAATATGTTATTTGCAAAGTAAACTCTTTTTACAGTCAAGGCACTTACTGATCATATTATCTACCTGCTTCTGAGCCCTACTGTAAACTTTAAGGTACAAATCTGCAGTCAATATAATGTGCCAGTAGGTGTGGGTTTATGCACTTTGTAAGGAGCAATCAGCAGAACCAACAACATATAACCTGATCAGCTGGAGCATTATATTGTTTTAACAGTTGGTCCTGGCTTAAAAGTATGTAAATACATAATTATTTTGTCACAGTATTATATACATGTAGTGTTACAGCTTAATATTCTTGGATTGTATTATCTTATGGCAACAATACCATGCTCAATTACTTTGTTTTTTAAAAGAAAATTATTCTCTGGGTAAATATTTTTTTTTCAGGGTACTAAAGTTATAATTTATAAGGTAAAAGAAAATTTATACTATAAAATATAATAGCATATTAAGAATTTAATAAAGCATGTAGAAAATAATTAATGATGGCTCACTTAATTCTTCTGAATTTATTTAATCAATTTGTTCTTTGTGTCACAGAGATAAAAAATCGGGATAAAAACTTTGTGCAATATATATTTGCCAATTTTGTGAACAACTTTTGAGCTTGCTCTTCTTTCTACTATTTATAAAACAAAATGTGCAATAAAACCTTTGTCTTTTGCATTTTTTAATAACCAGGGAAAACAAATTACAAAAATGCATTATTTAAACCTCTAGAAGTTTGTATACTAATGTTTACAGACTATATCAGTCATTGTAATGCCATATAAAAGGGTTATATTTTACTTGCGACTTTCTTTTTTGTCTAATTTCAATAAAAAGTTGTTAGATTGGTTTTGGGTTATAAATGGTGGCGAGTATATTTGGTGGAGAGAGAAACAAGGTTCACTCTGGACAGAACCACCAACCCAAATGAACCTACTGGTAAACATTCTCACTCATATTTGTCGAGCTAAGACTAGCACCCAAGTGGACTGAGGTCGAACAAAAGATCTGAAACAATGAGAAGCTTAAGCCACTCTGCCAGCCAAGCCCAAAAATGTTGCTAGAGAAAATAATATTTTCTAAATTAAAATTTCATGTGGAAGATTTAATCATCAATGATACTAGACCAAATGGAAGAGTGCATCAAAGGTTTTCAGGTTACACAAGTAGGTAATGTAGATGAGCAGTGAAAAACTAATGGATAACTATTTTGCTCAAGCTGAGAGTTGTAGTTCATTCAGCTAGTTGGTTGATTAGTCCATAAAGCTCTTAACTTTGACAGATATGCTATCATTAAAAAGCATAAATAGTATGATGAACAAAGAATATATCACATTGTAAGAAATTATCAATTATATGCATTTACAAATTTTTAAAAAAAATAAGACAAAAATGCCTAAGATGATGAGCAAGAACTCTGGATTGGCGATTAGGTGCAAGTAAATTGATTGTTTACACCTACCACAACCTGAATTCTTGACAGTATGCTTGAGTTATGTATGAATTAGCATCACTGGCAAAGAAAGCATTTTTAAAATTTTGAAATTGATATTAAGAAATTCTTGCAAAAATTTTGTATTGCAATCCAATATTGCTTGAAGCTTGATACCGATGAGAACTTTGAGTTTCATTACTTAGCAGAGTTGTAATGCCTGTCAGACCTTCTTTTACTTATACCCATTAACTCCCCAATTATTACTTGTCTGGTGCCTCAGATGGCAGCACAAGTAGGTTCTTTAGTCCTGAAGCAATTGGAGTAAAGTTCCTTGCCCAAGGGCACACCATGGCAGCTGACCAGGCTGTTCCAATAGTGTGATTGAACTTGCTCCCTTTTGATGGTATGCCAACTACTCAGCCACCATGGCTCTCAATTATTATTACATATTTGTAATGCAGTACACGCATGATATTAACCAGGTCTCAGTTGTTTGAGACTGCTAATGTCATAGACAGTCAGTGTTTGAGATCATCATTGTTTGAGACCAACTGTCAGTGTCATCATTACAGGTAAATGAATTTTTTATTAGTCTATGTTCTTAAAATAAGTAACAGAAAAGGGTGAATGATGAGAAGTTTTGTAAAATTTAACAAATATGTTTATTTTCCTTGAATACCAAGTGAAAATTTGAGAAAAATAACTTATGGTATTGTGATTTAATCCCAAAATAATCAAAGAATTAGAGACATAAGTCCTAGTAATTTAAAGTCCTGAATAAAATTCAAAAAAAGTGGAGAAAAAAAATCCCAAATATGTAGTCGATGACTTGCCTATTGTAGCTATTAAAGTGTTGATGTGTCAACATTTTTGTGTGGAATCACAGAAATATAAGTCCATGGTTGAATATACAACAAATTCCAGTGGATGTCTCTATCCAAGAATTTTATCAGAGCACTTTTATACTTCCAGAGAAAATAACTTGAATTTAATAATTTGAACAAAAAAAAGATACTAGCTGAAAACTACTGGTCACATCTTATAATAAATATACAACTTGAAAGTTCTATATGTTAAAGCATGAATAACCAAGTCCTCAAAATTACAAGATTATATATTCTCCTCAGGTCACAATTAGCATCTTTTTAATTAAAAAACACATTACCCAATGGAAAATATCATTGTAGAATGTCTCTGATGTTTGCAAAATCAAAACCATAACCTATAAATTTCACTAAAGAAAGTCCAAACATACTTTGACTTCTCTTAATAAAGATCCTAATATTATACCAATACAGATAATCTAGCTATGTATTAGTTGTTTACATAAATTTAAATAAACAATATAAAAAAAATCAATCAAGTCAAGCATTAATGAACTCAGTTTTAGACAAGGTAAAGTCAAACATACAATGTTACATTACAAAAGCATGTAATGAAATATTAAAAATATTTAACCTACAAACTATGAAATTGAATACAGTTAACAGAAATATATTTTAAAAATTTTAACTGGATACTAGGTACACTGTTTTGATAATGTACACTTGCTTCAGATTTTGGCTTTGCAATGTAATCCATTTATTTACCTTTGGACCGTTTGATATTTTTAATTTTCATTCTATTTAAATGATATCTCTCAACCTAAAACCATTAAAAGTGAATAACTAGCAATCAATGTGGTTTAGTCCACCATTGTCTTTAGTACATATTGCCCTATGTTTGTAGGTACTGTCAAATAAAAAATATTTGTTAGAAGTTTATTTTCATGGGTTTTTTTTCACAGCTAATGATAATCCACAAAATTTAATCCACTATGAAAAATATTTGTAGTTGTTTTGAGTTTAATACCATTTCTCAGTGCAAGATAGACCAGTATAACTGGTTGAGGAAGAACCTGTGAAACCTGGTAAGAAACACCAACCCACATGAAGCTAATAGTAGCTATTTCATGTACCCACAATGCCTCAGCCCAAGTCCAAGCCCAAACTCAAGCAGAGATGAGATGGCAGAGATTGGAAATGGTTTACACTTCATACCACATGGCCATTAAAGGCCAAATTAAAAATAGTATTGTTAAACAATACCCAATATAAACAGTGTGATTCCATACAAAAGTCAATAAATATAAGCAGCATAAAAAACTCTGCAAATATAAGCAGCATCAAGTTTCAAGTTTTAATTAAGATTTAATGAGAAACTAAACGTTTAGAAGTTTTCTTTCTGGAATGCAAATTTTCAAAACTAACCAAATTCATTCCGAAGTTAATTTTATCAAGTACATGGATCATTATTTTCTCCATGATTTGTCAAAGTCTTCAGTTCAGTCAATGTCATAATTTATTATGAATCATAAATATATTATGCTAAGAAATGAAGAATATCTATCTTGAAAATGATGTCCTATAAGTAAAGTGAATAAAAGAATGAAATAATTCAACATGGTAATTTTACAATAAGATTTAAAAATGCATTCATCAGAATATATCAATAACTTTCTAGATTAAAAAAAAAGACTGTTGTTTATTTTACAAATAACTTATTTGATATTGTTTATTGTTATTCCAAATTGTGTCTGAGCTCAGAGCTAGGAGTTCATTGTACAATTATTAATACCTCTTTGAAGGCTGTCCTAGGGTCCCAAGTACAAAATATTCATTATTTATGAATAAACTATGAAGTATTGCTAATTATGAGTGGCAGACAATTACAATGACTGATCCAGGCTGTGTAAATGAACCTTCGGAATGTGGTACAAGGGCTGATACATTACAAGTCTACTCATGGGCACTGAATGGCAAAGATCAAGTTAAGAGTGAAATACCTATCATACAATAATGATAACATCTTGACAAAGACAGCTACTGTGTATATAATCCTTTTGATATTGTTTGTGGAATACAAAATTAGTGAAATTAGTACCGACAGTATTTAAATTCTGATAATTTTTGGATTAATGAATGCTATGAAACCTCTCACATTACCCCTTACCTTAACGCTTGAAAAGCATCAGAACTCTAGACACCACCACCACAAATGCACACACATACACACACATGAACACAAAAAATTCTTAATAGTTTTTCCCAGATATTAAATAAAACACAAGACAGCGAAAAACATCTTCGCATAGCTGTCATAAAAAAGATCTTTTGATACTGTTTGTGGAATATAAAATTAATGAAATGAGTAAAATGCAATATTTAAATTCTAAATTTGTTTGGATTTTAGTTCACCTGGACATTACTGCATTGAAACCTCTCATATAACCCCTAATCTGTTATCTTACTATTTCCTTTGAAAAACATCAAACTCTACACACCACCACCACCACACACATGCACTTACACAAATTTCATAATAGTTCCCCCTGAAATTAAATAAAATATGAAACAGGAAAATATTAAATCCTAAATGCAATTGGAATTTGTATGTAAGATGATCCAAATAAAGTGAATAATTGACATTTAAAGGTACCCGGTATGCAGAATTAAATTCAACAAAATGAAACCAATTACTGAAATAATCAGAACTAAACACCTACATAACCTGTAACTTTATACAACATGAAATTGAGTGTCATGCCAATTTCAAAAAAAAAATCATGCAAAATAAAAGAAACAAAATCTTAACGTAATGTGCAAAATTCAGACAATGTTTTTCAGCATTATCCTTATTTCTCCATTAAATCCCTCTCATAAAATTCCCACCAAATTTTTTTAAAAAAATGTAAACTCTCCGCCCCATCCATGCATCTACTCTGTATGTAATCTCACATCACAAGGAAACACACATTTATCAGCAATAAAATTATTTACCATTTATTCAATCATACCTCATTCCCATCCTCATTGTGATTATATTTTAAAAAAACTTATCACTATCATTATTCAAAGCTCATGATAAGAACATTAGTAAAATGGGTACTTTTCTCCTTGGTTTGGAACTAATTGCAGTATTTTGATCTTATGGGGCATTTTGTGAAGATTGCAACACAAAAACTGCTATGAAACTGAGTTTCAATCATCAATATGGTAACTGTGCCTTTTGGAATGAATCAAAGGGCTAAGTGTCCACTAAGTGTCCACAACATGGTAATTGTGACAAATTGGTGGCGTGCAAAACACACCAACCTCTTTCACTACGGTTCATTGCTAGGGAATGACCTCAGCGGTGTAATTTACCCAGTGTGGATAGATAAAGAGGAATGCAGATCACTGAACAAGTATATTGAAGAAATAACAATGAGCCCCCTTTCAATGAACAAATACAGTTTATCAACAGAATTTAAAATGAAAAGAAATCAATGACTTGGTTACAAAAGAAGGAAAATGGTACTAACATGTACTCAAATAAAAGGACAATACAAATTTCTTTAAATGTAAAATTACTTTCAATGTTAATATACTATCTTTATTGCCAATGAAATGTGACCTTTGAGTGCAACGATGAGAGACTTCATCACCTATTTTATTCAGACATCAAGACTTCCGTTCGTCCCTGCTCTGCCGATCTTTGTCTAGCTGTTTGGTCTTGGACTCTTGTCCATCAAACTCTGATTTAACAATCCTCTTTGGACTTAGATTTCAGCTTAGAATTTGCTCTGCTCCTGTGATTGGTTCAGGGATTTCTCAGGTGAATCCAGGAAAGCGGTTTCCTTTTGCCATTTCTTTATTCGTTTCCACGAACCTCATGTATAGTCCGTCTCCTAACTGAGACAACTATCTGGCCCCATACTTTTTACGAATTCAAATGTTACTTCGCCGAGACAAAACTCCCGCTTTACTGCCAAATCACAAGATAATGTCTTACATGCTCCTCCCGGAGTTGACCACTCTTTTTCAAGAAAGATGGAAGGACTGCTGAATTTTCCTAAAGTAAAACCTTTAATTTCTTACAAAGTTATGCCCATAAATCCATATTAACTAAATGGAATAGACTGTTTCCTAAACCTGTTCCAAAGAATTTTTGGATTGACAAAAAAACTAAACAACTCATCATTCGGTAATTAACATTCCTTTGAACAATCATCTATAGCCAGCTCCTTTACCCTTTAACTGGTTGATTTTGGGGAAGGGTCTTATGTCATTCTCTTGTACCATAGCATATGATTCCATCATGTTACGTCATCTAGCAGGAATTCCCCTTTCAGAGATGAAATGAAAATAATCATCTAACTATCTCTAGCCCTTTCTACTTTAATTTAGTTGACTTTGATACAATTTCTTTAACCAATGCTTCTAAGAGTTTTCAAAATTCGACATATCACAGTAATCATACATTTTTTTGAATGCATTTAAAATGGCTTAATTACCACCAGACCAAAAGTCCAAGGGTTCCAAATTAATGCTAATCCACTAATCCAAGATCAGTATATTTGCAAACAAAAACAGCCTCACAAATCTGTTGGATCAGTCAAAACTTTCCAGTGGTGGCTACCACACATTCACAAGTGGTCTCCAGTCAGATGTACCTAAATTAGCATGGGCTGGCATTCCCTTTCATCCTTAGCTGATCTGTTTATCTTATTACTGATTACCTGCCAAGACCCTGCATTTGACATGGTATTATGTTGGAATAGGACATGTGCTCCTCCATACATTAGGTTAATAAGGGCACCAACTGTCAATTGCCAAACTAGACTGGTAATCTGGTCCAATGTATAAATTTAATGATTTATACAAAATGATATAATGTATAAGGCTAGCACCAAAACATGATCACTCAGAAAAGGTCATGCTGGACAAATCAATACATTGTTGTTGTTGTTTTGGGGTTTAATGCCATTTTTCAGCACATGATAGGCTTTACATGGCGGCCAGTATTAATAGTGGAGGAAGAAACCAGGAAATCCGCGGAAAAGAACCACCGACCCACAAGAAGCTACTGGCAAGCTTTCTCACATATCCACATTCGCCGAATCTTAGACTCGAACGAAAGCAGACAGAGATGAGATGGCAGTGATCCATAATGGAGAGTGCTTTAGACCACTCGGCCACTCAGGGCCCCCAACTCTATACATAATACAGAAATACACTCATTATAGGTATCACTTTTAGATTACTTGATGATAAAAAGTCACTGCATTATGATGTAAAAATTGGAAAGATCTGGAAGCTGTTACAAGGCGAGCAGCTGTATTAGGTCAAACATTATATAAAAATACAAATATGACTGATATATGACCCAGAAATGGATGTGATCATGTGTAATTTCTATATATGGAGAAATATGGAGAAGTACACTGATCAGTGGAAGTTGGGCAGTAGATATCTCATTATGGTGATCCTGTCAATTAGTTTTAAAAAAGCTCAATTTCTAGAAATGTCATCCTTAATGCATTTGTTTATATCACTCTGCCAGAGTAAGTGTTCTCACACTGACCAAATACTGTCATTTCAACATCCAGAATTTCAACTATTCCTCCTCAATTATATGCTTAGCTTCTTCTCTCTGCTGAGAAATAGCAAAAGACACTTTTATTGCATATTTATAGTTACTCGTATATGACACTAACAAGTATGCATCAACAGTTTGAGAGCAACATTGTCCAATCCTACTGTAGAAGGAATAATGGATCTTATCTTACTTAAAACACCAGACTTGTTTCCTAGACTGATAAAGGCACCATCAAATATGTACACATATTGAAGATGGCTTTTTTCCTTACTAAGCTCACTGTTAGGAGTTAGATTTAAACTTGATGTCAACTTTGACAAAATATTTCCTATTCAAGTAACTATACATTTCAGGACATTATGTATCAGGCATATACAATTTCCTATTGTACAATGGCATTGTAAGTTGATCCACCATTGAAAATGTTGATCAAATTCGCACCTTTCATTTCTTGTTTGATTGGATTCAGAAGTGAGCAATAAATGTGATAAAGTCAGTGAATCCATGGGAACTGATACAATTTTCATCTTATATGACATTGTTTTTTTCAACACTGTACAAAAAAGTTCAAAATAAGAAAATAGTTTTCCTGCTTTTGCAACATAATCAGAGAATATGTATGGGATGTGTTCTTTATTTACTTAAAGGATAACTTTCAATTATAGGGGCATCTGCTACAGCAAAATTATGATCTTCATCACTAGATTTTTCCAGTTGCTGTCACACAAAATGTTCTTTGCTTTTTTAGATGCACATGAATTGGTTTGGCCTTTAATTAAGTTCATTGTACCTTAGCATAGCATGTAGTAACAATAAACTAAATCATAGAACTTCAAACAGATGAAAACAATGACTTTCCTGTGTGTGTGTGTGTGTGTGTGTGTGTGATTAGACTAATTAATGTAGCTTCACTAATTTTGCAGTCATGCCGATATGATGTCCGCAGTGTGGCAGTTTATACTTTGTCCAGCATGACATCCCATACGGTCACATTATTCTGACACCAGGCTGACCAGTCCAAATACTCACCTCTTAATGCTGAGTGCCTAGTGAGGCAGATGTGCCATTTTCATAAGCCAATGGTTCAAACCATCTATTTCCCACATCTGAGGTGGACACTACTTTCCTGTATCACAAACACATTCAACCAACAGCAAATCTATTTTCCAGTTTTCTTTAATATGCAAACATGATGTTCATCGTATTTTGCATACCCATTTGACTTCTTATTTTGTGTTGGGGTACAATTTTTAATTTTGTGGTTCGTGCAGCTTTTCGGATTTGATGATGGATGAGATAAACTCTTAACTAATACTGATCATCTTTCACATTCACTTAGCAGCGCCATAGCAGGGCTGAGCAAATATTTTTTGAACCACTAGTCCAGGACAAGTGGTTTCAGACAATTCACAATTTTCTTCACTAGTCCCACCTTACTCTTTTATAGTCACACTTTACTTTTCACTGGTCCCAAAATGGTAATCACTTGCTGAGATTTGATGAAATGTATGTAATTTATAGAAAAAAACAAACAAAATAATATACAACACAATTATTTCTTAAAAGAATTTAATTTTTTAAAAACGTTATTCATTTGGCTTCTTCAGGTTCACATATGTGTTTTAGCTGATGGATTTGAAAATTATGTCCATGAATATGTCTGCCATCTGCATCAGCACTAAGCCAGCAGTTGAAAGCTGTGTCTGAGTTAAAGTCCTCAAGCTCTGGTCCATTTGCAGAAATGTTCAACTGGGTGAATTTCCTACCTGTGCCAGTTTTGGATATTGTTTGCGGTAACTGCAAAACACCTTTCATTCTGAGTCAATATATTCAAGCCATGGATAACAATCAACCCAATGCAGCTGAAAATTTCTGTCTCTTTTAGTCCGAGGATACATGCCCATTTGTTTGTAACGCACTACTGATTTCAATAAGAAAAACGTTTAATGTCATAAAAATTACACAGAACTAATTCAAATGAATCATTGATTTATAATTTCTAACTTGACTTGACTGTGACCAGAATGGCACAAATACTGGCATCACCTTGCACCTTTCATGCTTAACAGACTTTCCATACTAACACAGCGCCATATTACATACACTATGGGGGTAGTTTATTTCCATCTGACAACATAATGATGTAATTCATCCTATTCGATAACTGTGAGATAATTCTGCAGATTACCATAACGTTGAGTTTGGAATTATATTTCTTTGCACACATGAACATATTAATGAAACCTCTTGTTAAATCCATGTGAAAGGCACATTTTTTTTGTTGTCATTCTTTACCTTTGCTTGATTCGACATGGTAAATATCGGAAGCAGACAACATATGTATATACATCTTTGTCGTGCATACAACCCTTTGCTGAAAATGGACTTGTCCAGGAACTGGAAATGTGTCTCTCCGTCTATAATACTAAAAACTTCCGTTAAGTATGAAACGCACAGATGATGACGGTGTTATGGCCATTCTACTCACAGCCTGGTTAGAAAATAAAAATCAATGAACGAATTGGCTATGTTCTTTGCACTTTTTATCAAAATAAAGGTTTCCGTTAGTGAAATTGGTAGGGGGTACAAATGGATTAATAGAATCAGACTATAGTAGTATCATTTTTGACATTTTTTGTGATCACTGATTGTTGCTTAAGTCTCTTTGGACAAATGGCTACTGCACACTCAGGATCCGTCTTATGTTTTATCCCTCCATTTTCAAACAAATTTACATTCTCCAAATCGCTGTTATTACCTTCCTTACGAAAATAGTTTAGCAAACTCATTTTATCCACAGAGTATCTATCAGCTTGCTTGGTAACTACTTCTAAAGTGATCATAACATCAATTTTCTCTTAAATATGAACTGAAACTGCTTGTTAATTAAAGCTACATCCCAGTTTGTTTGTACACCCTACCCATTTCAATAACTAAAACATTTAATGATATAAAAAGTACACAGAACTAAGTCAATTGAATCATTGATTTATAATTCCTAATCTGACTGTGACCAGAATGACACCTTTCATGCTTAACCAACTTTCCATACTGACACGGCACCATATTCTGTACACTATGGGGTAGTTTATTTCCATCCGACAACATAATGATGTAATTCATCCTATTTGGTAACTGCCTGATAATTCTGTAAATTACCATAACGTTCAGTTTGGAATTATATTCTTTTGCACACATGAACAAATTAATGAAACTGCTTGTTAAATCCATGTGAGAGGCAAATTTTTTTTGTCATTCTTTTCCTTTGCTTGATTCGACACTGTAAATATCAGAAGCAGATGACTTGCATATGCATCTTTAGTCGCTCATTTACCCTTTTGCTGAAAATTTACTGCTCCATGAACTGGAAATGGGTATCAAGCATGTCTATTATACTGAAAACTTGTGTTAGGAATGAAACATGCAGAAGTGTTATGGCCATTCAGGTTAGAAAATATAAATCAATGAATGACTTGACTGAGTTCTTTACACTTTTTATCAACTTAAGTGTTTCTGTTATTGAAATTGGTAGAGGGGTACAAACAAACTGGTTAACTGACTTGGACTATAGTGTAATTGTTTTGCTTCAAACACAATATCACAGGTGGAACAGTTATAAATTAAAGAATCATTACTGTCATTTAATCAGTTCATAAAGGAAAGGGACACTGATGTCTGTAAAATATTTATCAATTTAATTACAATGACTCACTAGTTTTTAAAATCATAGTGAGTACCTCATTATGATCTAGACTGAGTAAACTCATTGCAACAAAACCACATACAAGAGTGCTAATTGATCATACTGGCTTTCTTTAGTTTGATGTGTTTTGATTTGCCCTTAGCCCAAAATGCAGTCAAGCAGTAACAGGATGTAAATGTATACACAAATAGGGGCTAGAATAAAGTATTCAGTTTGCCCAGAGGGCATGATTGGCCATATAAAGGTAGATATAGTGATTAAAGCAGGAAAATAAGGACTAGCCTGACTTGTTTAAAAAGCACTTGTCCCAGACTAGTGACTTGGAAAATTTTACTTGCTTGACTTCAAAAATGACTAGTCCAGGACTTCAGGCTATGGGATTTTCTCAGCCCTGAGTGCCAAACATTTCAGGTTGGTTTGAATTTTAGTGTTGTAAGCTGCAAACTCTAAGCTGCAAACTGGACATCATTTTACAGAACCAGTAAATCAATATGCATTACTGCATTTGTTATCCAGCGATTATATCAGACATCTCAAGTCTTGTTCAATAAGGCTACCAGCAGATGACTAATTTTCTCTCTCTAAGAAATATTTAAACTTTGTTAGATTTTAGGTCTTGTGACTTTCGTTACTTATGTTCAGGGCTACTAGAATTCTGGTGTAAAAACAGCACTGGCTTATTCATATTTCTATACACAATGTCCATTTCATAGGTGATATATAAATATCAGTACATAAAAAGTTCGATAACAGTTCAAATCTACTGTTTGAAGTTACTTGTACTTAAGTGCCATACATATACCAAGATTGATTTATCTCTTCAATAGAGCCCACATTAGATCTCATTCTTATTCCTTAAGGCAAACTCTTAATGCAATTAACATGGTTTAGTAATTAACATTTATTTTGAATTTTTTCTTGCACATAACTGCTTCAGATATATTTGTTATTCTTTCTTTGTTTCATTAAATGATGGTAAGTTATATATGTTGTTTTGTTGTTGTTTTTCTAGGGTTTAACACAATTTTTCAGCACAAGAGATTCTTTATATGGTGGCCATGATAAATGGTGGAGACAGAACCCAGAAAAACCCTGGAAAGAGCCACCAACCCATGAGTAGCTATTGGTAAACTTTCTCACATACTTACAATGGCCAAACCCAAGCCCACACAATTCTGGATTTGAGTTTAATACCTAATTTTCAACAGCCAGGCAACACATGTCAACCAACATAACTGGTAGAGGAAGAACCCTGGAAAACCCTGGTAATTACTATGAACACAAAGCAAGCTAGTGGCAACTTTTCTGGCATATCCACCATGGCTGAACCCAAGACTTCAATATTAACTGGCAGGGGTGAAATAACATGGATCAGTAATAGCAAGAAATCTAAATCACTGGATCCCCATGTTTATGTACATGTTCCTGTGTAATGCAAGGTTTTCATTCATGTTTCTTTGCTGGAAACAAATGCTATTTCACTTGCAGAGAAAACTGCACAACATTTTGTGATCATTCTTGTGATTGAAACTGCTTATGATTTTGTTATGATGGAATTTTTTAGTGTTGTTTTTAATATTCTTTTAATAAATTCTGACATATAATGTTTAAATTTAACATTTTATAATTTTTTTTATTGCAATATTATAAATGGTTAAGAATTCAATCCTAATATGTATGAACATAATGAATATGTGCTTTATTTATTTTCCTTTCTATCTTCTGAAAGTGACGGACTCTCAAAATAGGCCAGTGACTCGAGGAATCCTCAGCCTGAAACTCTAAAAGTCCCATGTTATACTAACTTTATCTTTGTGGCAGTTTTGTTTGTACAAAGGTAACCTTGAATTCACATGCCCACAGTTGAGAGCTATTGATTTTCAAACACTAGTGTATGCAATTTAAATTGGTGATAGAACAATGTTAACCAAAAAATGCCAAAGTTGGTTAAAGTACATTTTCTTTAACAAAACAAATATGATAGAATGACTTGGCAAATGTGATTAGATATATTCAATTCATTAAAATAAAAATTTCTGAAAATTTTACATCTAGTTTCTTTGTCATTTGACTTCAAAACAAATGGTAAAATTTTGACATGTCCATATCAGAAATATCAGGATTGGCATTTTACACTGTCAGGGTTATAGTGTATTCATTATCAGTGCTTAGTCACCCATTTAACTTGCTACATAATACATTCAGGGCTGATCAAATCCCATAGCCAGTGTCCCAGATTATTAATGTTCATAGTCAACCAAGTAAAATTATCCAAAGCACTATTCTGAGGCAAATGTTTTAATTTCTTTCCATATCAAAACACATCAGCCAAATAATAAATTTTATACTTAATCTAACTTTTCAAGGCCATTCTGAATGATTGAATCTAAAAGTATCTATATACTAATTTCATGTAATGTGGCTGACATTTCTTTAGATATTGTACTTTTGGAAATTTTAAATGATCTTAGCACACTGCTAACTAAAATGACAGCTCCCTTGTGCTCCAAAAGTCAACCTGAATTTGTCTAAAGTACACTATCCTTGGCAGCTATTAAAATAGGGAAAATGAATTTTGCCAGACTAGACAATACCAGCTTCTAAAAGTGCAATGACTGAATTACCAAATACATAAAATGTAAAAAAAAGTTATCAGCTCGTGTTTTTACGATTTACCTCTGAAGTTTGAGAAGTGAAAATGAGCAAGTAGAGCTATCACTTTTTTGAAAGATGCACATCTGGAGTAAGGCCAAGCTGTATACTCTCTAAACCATATTACACCCATCAATCATACATCAAAATAAAGGGAATTAAAGGTTCTTTGAACAATACCTAAGATATACAAAGTCTTTTTTAAAATAGCCAGTATAACTAGTGAGGTGGGGAAATTCTTTTTCTTTAAAATTCTAACCCTATGCAAAATATGTAACTGTAGAGCGCCACCTAAATTCAGGGTTTCAACACATCTCATGATAGCTTTGAACCTCATAAAGCCTACACAGCAAAGTATTTGCATGACACTAGCCAGCATGTATAGGAAATCATTACAGTTGGAGCTGCTAATTCTGTACCAAAAGGCCATTGAAATTAAAGGGACTAAAATTTAAAATAAAATAAAACAAGAGTTCTTTGTAACATACCCAATACATTAGCTCAGAATGGAAGTAAATTTTCTTATATGGAGATGCTCTTTGTACTCCAGGCAAAGAACAGTGTCAAACTTGGAGCTAATTGTAGGAATAGACCCCAGGCAAGAAAATTTATTTTTGTTCTTGCTGATGGAAGTATGGATGCTACTGTATCAGAGAATGTAATAGATTATGAAAGACAACCAATACAATAAAACCTGCTATAAGCAACCTCGGCTACAAGCAACCACCTGTCATTTTTGGCCAAAATTGTAATGCACGGATCAATTTTATTGTATAAACTTTGTTATGATTGACCACCTTGCTGAAGGCGACCAGCAACCTCGATGTCTTCACAAAATCTGCATTTTGACACTGCTATGAACGACCGCATCGCAAAAAACCAGGATAAACTTTAGACCTTTATTTAATCCCTGTAAGAATAACCGTTCACACTGTTCTGAATAAAATAAAATTTTTAAGAAAAACATAGCATGTCTAATAACATTTTTCTCAAAATGAAGCTTCAAAATCAATGATTGTGGAGATGGAAGTGGTCCAAACTATATTAAATCATCTCATATTGTATTGTGCATTAAAATACTAATATTATGGCCATCCTAGGAGGGAAATAAAAAAAAAATTGTAAAAACAAAATTAAAAAATTTTGATCAGCAGGTTCAAATGAAAGCTTGAACATAAAAATATAAAATAGTAAACAAAACTTTGGGATTTTGCTGTTAGTCTTCGACTTACAACCTCCTGTTTGGCAAGAGATATGCATAGAAAGATAGAAAGACAAATGTGGGTGTTTATATAAAAGATTTATTTTCCTTATAGAATTATATAGCTTATCATAATTAATGGGGAGATTAATTGAGCAGTATGAAAACTGATCAAAATGCCATTTGAGGTGATGTTATTGCATGTAGTTGATGGAAGCTTAATGTTTAAAATAAAGCAATACATGTAACATGAAGATCATTTACCACTAGATCAGTTGCACAAACTAGTTCCAACCCCTATGTATCTCAATGGCTTTTTGCTGTTTCAACTTTATGTAATTCTTAGATATTCTTTTCCATTCCACATGACAACAGCAATCGTTATCTCCTGCCATGAGACATACTCAAATTGGCACGTGATGTCCAATACATGTAATTGCGTCCTTTCCAACTTTTGTTCACAAGAATCTGAATAGTCCTGTTTGTTCTTCTGTGCTGATTATTAACGCTTTCTTAGAATTTTATTTTCCCTTTGTCTTAAACATGCATCACTTTCTGCAAGTCATTTCTTTTAAAAAATTCTATAATCAACAGTTTGATCATGCAGATGATTTGCATGAACAAATATGTGCAGTTTAAAGCATCTAGAGTGCTGCTGTAAAGTTAGTCTGGTTCCCTGAATAGTTTCACTAATTTTAATATGAAACCTGTATCAAATTTTAATATGAAACCCGGATTTAAATCAAATATGAATCAACCAATTATTAGGATTTTTGGGCAATGATCATTTTTCCATAGTTTTTGCTTGTATGCCACAAGTTCATATTTTAAAGGGTAATTTTTGTAAGACTTATGGCACAATCGTAAAAGTTGGCAGGTCTGCTACCCCTCTCTGTCATGCTACTAATCCCATCCATTAAGGTACTTGGCACGCAAAATTTGTGCCATTCCTACATTTCAGAACCTGCAACCATTCCCGGATTTACCATTGTGCTTAGGTGTTCTTAAGCACAGGGACCTCTGTTGGCCTGGGTAGGCCCATATTCTTGACAAAAAAAAAAAAAAAAAATTTGAATTTTTCATTGTAAGGGGCTTTATAACTAACACAGGGTATCATTTGTCCTAAATCTGGCACTGCCTGCAACTTCAGTTTGCTGCAACATTAAAAAGTTTTACAATGGCTTGATGAATCAAAGAATACATCAAGTACAGCAAGCCACAGATTATGGCTAAATGCCTTCATGGACAGGAATAGCAGCCTTAGAGATCGGAAATCAGATGTGGAATGAACCGACTGGAAGTTACTAATAATGAAGGTCAATGTAGTCATGTAGATGCATATGTATACCTTAAATATAAATCCATCTATTAAAATGTACTACCAGTATAGGTTCAACAAAGTCTATTCAGTCCTGATTATTGAATGCTCTACACCTTAATTGTCATCAATAAACTTCCAGGTCAAAATTATCAATCACTATCTACTTTCACAATGGTAACCAAGTACATTTACTAAATGGGGGCAAAAAAAATGTTTATCAGGTTAAAAATCATAAGATAGAAGTGTATGAATTTTTTTTAAATGTGTAACTTTTACTTGGCATCACGTCATTCAATCTGGATTGTAATGGATCACTTTTATGCTGATCTAGCTCAAAACTGTCCATGTACTTTCACACTGATGTTTGTTGTATGTACCTCTCCAGAGAGGGGGTGGAGGAAAAAAATTACCTTTGAAATAAAGTGAATAATTGCCATTTAAAGGTATTTACAATCAAATTCTAACATATAACTAAAACTTAAATAGTTGATGATGAATGCCTACATGACCTGTATGACTTTTACCACAGTATTTGCATGCCCTCCATTTTGTTTGTAAACCATTTGAATTTTAAATACAACACACATCAAGGATATAGAAAATGCATAGAACTTAGTCATTTCATTCACTGATTTATAAGTTCCAATCTTATTGTCATCAGGGGGTCCCACATTGTGTCAACTTGTTGGCATTTAGAATCAAATGAGTTTCTTTATATACAATAGCCATATATGCATAGGCCAGTATATAGTTTCAAGTAACTGATGTGATGTAGTTCATTTTTTTAATAATCATAAGAAATCCTTAAATTCTGGAGTTACATCACTTTAACAAAATGTATACTAGTTTCTCCTTTTTTTATATCAATTTGTTTTAGAAATATTTAAACATTGCATATATGATAGTTTTTTACTGAAATAGCCTATTCTATAAACCAGAAAAGGGCATTCAGCAGTCTGTCTTCTTGTTAACATTTAGTGTTTTCATTTAGGCTTAAATGTGAAAAAGATGACAATGTTAAGGACCTCCTAGTCACAATCAGGTTAGAAATTAAAAATTGATGAATGACATAACATTTTGTGCACTTTTTTTATATCTTTGATATTTTTTTGTTTCTAAAATCGGTAGGGTAGTGCAAACTGTACAGTATGTGAATATTGTAGAAACCTGAAAGGGAGAGTGAGCAGTCTGCTTGTTTATATCCAAAGCTTTCATGACCTTTGCAACACCAATAAGTTGACAGTTTTGGGGACCCCATGGTGACAATTAGGTTAAAAATTATAAATGAATGAATAAAATAACTTTTGTGCTCTTTTAAACACTCATGAAGCTTTTCGTTTCTAAAATCGGTAGGAGGGTACACATAAACGAGAGGGTGTGCAATTACTATACAATTGGTCTTTTGTTAGTCTTCGTAGCACCAAAACAAAAATATTGTGTGATGTGTCTTACGTTGTAGAATTAGTATGATTGTGTAAAGTGTCAGAACGTGTCACAAGAGTAAAGTGAGGTTATTTCTGTCAATAGATATATTTTTTTTTCTTTCATGTCATTGCTTTTGTATAAAAAATATAAGCTCACGTCAGTCACTTAAGCTAGACCAACAAGTAGGTCTCTGTTTTTTTTTATATCTGACAGCAGCTGTCAGATATAAAAAAATATATTAAAAAAAAGCAGAGACCTACTTGTTGGTCTATAACTGAAGCCTGAAGGTGGAATAGGTGGTAGCAATAATAGAAAGCAACTTTTCAGTTGTTTGTCACGGTAAAACGATTTTTTGTCTAATATACCTGTCCCAAAATACACCATAAGTTTCAATATTTCCTGTCACAGAAGACTCCAAATTTTGTTACACGTGCCTATCCGAAGAACACTAGTAGTACTTGCACCCGGCACTGGTAACCTCGTGTTGTTTACAACGTTCGCACTTAGAGTATTGAATAATCTATCTAGTCTGGTTCCCTGCTTCGCTTTGATACTTTAGTCTGGTTCCCGGCCACTATGTGTCTGTCTTAAGTCTATTGCATCTCAGTTGCATGACTCGCAGAACTCAGTTCCCACTGTGAACCTATGCAAAAACAATATTAGAAAAGTATTAGTTTTAAATTTCTGAGCGTTCATTATCTAATTTTTGTTTATCAGTATAGACACATCATTGATGACAGCTTCTGTGCAGAGAAAACAATATTAGCCGCAGATGTCTTTGAATCTTGTGCTTTCAATACCACACTAAAGGGTTCTGAGCTTTGTACTTCATGTTTGTAAAGAGACTGAAATTCCATCAATACAACAATGCCTCTGTTTTTTCTTCAGTTACAATTTGGATAAGATCTCAAAAGATTCTTTCTGCCAAAAACTTACTTTCATTATCAACCAATCTTGGGTGGCCAAACCCATGTATACTCTGTTTTATCCTCTATTATTACGTATCAAAAAGTACCGTGAGTACTGCACTGCAACAACATGCACATGATTCAGGGGAAAACTAATTATAATATCCTCTCCTATTAAGAATTGAATTCGTTAATTTCTTTTTGGGTATAGGTTCTGTGATTTGTTTGTTTGTTTGTTTGTTTTATTCTGCTTCTGAAGAACGCTCTTTCTAGTCTTAACTTTTTATCTCTTGGTACATTCTGAAAATCCATTCTATATGTTCTTGAGATATATAACATGTATCTTCACTTTTGTCTATCTTTTCTCCTGTCCTTTTAGCTCCTTATATTTGATGTTGCCTATATTCTGGACCCCAATCTCCTGCCTCTTGACGGCATAGCAAATATGTTGACCGTTATATCGATTGTTGTGAGACTAGTAAAGGAGATGTGCGTACTTTTCGAAATGACTCTCAGTAAATCTTTGACTAGAATGGCAATATGTTGTGATTCTTTCATTTTTACTGATTGAACGTTAAATGAGCCTGTTCTCTTAGGATGAAAAATCAGTGTATAAATGTAGAAAGTGTCTACCAAGCCAAATCCAATAATTTATTTTTAATACAAACCAATAACACCTAGCTAAGAAGAAACAGTAATAAACCAAGAGACGACGAGGGCTTTCTGTGTCACTCATACCCTAAATGAAGTGTTGCTTAAGTGCATGTCAGCCCCTTTTAGACTACATTTGTGAGTATGAACACAACCAACACTATCTACCTCCACCACATGACAAAGAGAGTCAAAGACAGAAGGTCGTTCGGTATCTCCTAGAGATTTTTTTAATAGTCGAGACATCCAGAAAGTGACTTCCATAAAACTCTCGAGCCACAGCTTACACGTTCAAGGTGACATTTAAAGATTTAACACCAGAGAAACCTAGGAGTGTAATTACAGATTAATGGAAATCATTATTAGACGCAATGAAAAGACAGAAAAAAGCTATCATGACAATTTGAAGTCTCCTGTCTGGATCTAGTTTAGTACACATGATTAACTTCTTCTTAAATGATCCAAAAATATTCGACACATCGATAACTACAATAATGAGTTTGGCATGACCTCTGGAAGAGCCACTCTTAACATGACACGCGCTTCGCCTCCCAGAGGTAGCAAATGACTTAAAGTTCTATTGGTGGATGAAACTTAGCAGTGTCAAAACAAATATCATCCAGAAAAACAACCATGTAGACTAGATGTACTTTGCTCGTGCCATCAGGGCTGGTCGAACTAGTGCTGAGAAGAATATTACAACGGAATGGAAACGAACATAATCAGCCAGAACCAAACGACGAAGAGTGTCAGAACTCCTTTTTCAGCAAGCGGTACTACCAAAGAGACAGTATAGGGAATTCCTAAAATGCGAAAACTGCAAGTCGTGTTGGCGTCTCATTATACTTGAATTATACCCTCACGTCTTTCGCAGAGATCTTTCTTTGAGGACCAGATAGATCAGATGGAAAACATTATCAGGTCAATCGTCAGCATCAAGATCTTTTCGATCAAATTTAATCTATGTCAAAATTATTTGGATACTAGAACAATAGCGAGAAATCTGAGCACTTATTTACCATTCGGGAGTAACATATTCATTGCGGAGAGAAATGTATGGGGTGTCCAGCTTCCAGACCTTGCATTCCTGAAAGAAAAGTAGGAATTCATGGCTCTACTTGCAATTAACCCGTAGTCAGTCCAGCCCGTTACGAACAACATCGCTTGAAACAATAGCCTATATGACGAGAAAAGAATCTTTCAGCTCTCTCATATTCTTGCCGAGTGGAGTTTTAGACCCGACGTATGATACTGAGCGAAGAGGAAGTCCGCAGTCTCAGAAAGTATCATCGATATGCTATATTCATGGCTCACGGATCTCAGGATGTGAATGACAGTTTCTTTTGAAATATTAGTCACAACAAAACAAAGACCTAATTTCAAACAGTGACCATGGATGGATCCAAACTCATTTACATGAAAATGGGAAACGTAGCATTGAAAACTATTATCAGACATTTAGCTTAGCCGTGGAGTTGAATTTCTTAAAGGTTTAGTGTGACAGAAATAGCTAAAGGCTTTTTTCCGCTCTTTTTAAAAACTTATTCTAATCAATACGTTGTGCTCTAGAATTTCCATGAAGTTCCCCACCAAGACGCCAATAGTGTGATTAAAGAACAACTAAAAGCAATATTCGCCTGGTACTTGCTTCATTATTCAGACTCATTTGATTTTCGACAAGAAATGTTGAAATATTTATTATCTGATGTGGATATTTTACGACCATTTTGTTAAAAATTTCCATAATTGTGTCTGGATTGCGGAAGAATTGATAGCTTGAAGGAAATTTCTACCATCTCAAATGCACGTGGGTTTAGAGTATCAACAATAATTCAAATCCATGCCTTGGTTTCTTTGGAGGTTGCATCACTAATATGCGGCTGCACGAAATGAAGGAATCTTCGCTTTCGCGTGCAATAGCTGGATTCCCACCAAATTGTACCATTCAAAAGCAACAAATCGTCAATAGACCCAAAATGCATACCAAACAATCTACGGGTGAGACTTCTCCGCTGCAACAATTTACCTTACAGCTGTTATTAATATCTATATTTTCTGCAACTCATGGTAGAATATTTTATTTCATGTTTGTAATTTTTATTCAGTGATGTAAATTGTTC
The DNA here is from genome assembly GCA_016746295.1 of Potamilus streckersoni. Taxonomy (NCBI): domain Eukaryota; kingdom Metazoa; phylum Mollusca; class Bivalvia; order Unionida; family Unionidae; genus Potamilus; species Potamilus streckersoni. Next base: position 548,260 of record JAEAOA010000188.1, on the reverse strand, counting down.
AGAATATCTTTAGTTAGATTTTGTCTACGCGACGTTTGTTAATAGCTTAAAATTACATAAGGTCTATCAATAGATGCCTACGTATGTGTTGACAATTCCTAATTGTTACAAATATTTAATTTAGTTATTTGTTTGTTACTTTTACATATTTTTTTATTTCATTACATGCTTTTGTAATGTAACATTGTTTACTAGATTTAACATTGTCCAGAATTCAGTTCAGTTTTGTTTGACCTGATTGAATTTTTTATTTCTTTTTTTATGTTTTTATTGTAAACAATTAATAATAGCTTCCTTATTCTCTATGGGTATGACCTCATTGGCCAAATTATTATTCAGGTAAACATGCTGATATGGGTCAGGGTTTGGGGGATTCCAAAGTAAATATTATATGGTATTATCTTATAAATAAACAAGTCACATTTGATTATTCAAGAAGGTAATTTTCCATTAGGTAATGGGTGCTTTTACAAAATGCTAATTTGTGACCTGAGGTTAAACAGAGAACTATATTATCTTCTGATGTGACGAGTTTACGAGTTACATCTGGTGCTTTAAGTTGTATTGAGTTGTGTCCTGTTTGGGCTTAATTTTAGATTCTTCAAGCTATTGAATTCAAGTGATAACTTTCTTTGGAAATGCAAAGTGCTATGACAGAATTCTTGGATAAAGACATTGGAATTTATACTGAATTCAAACCCGGAACTTAAACTGAGTTTTCTTCAGGACTTTGTATTACTATGACATGTGTCTTTAATTGTTGGATTACTTTTGGATTTAATTCACTATACCGTAAGTTCTTTTTTCTCATTTTTCACTTTTTATTCAGGGAAATAAATCATTTGTTAAATTTTACAAAGATTGTCGTCTTCCATCTTTTCTGTTGCTTTTCTCATAAGCATAGACTCGTAATTCCGCAATACAAATTTTGCTAAAATATTTGAGAAAACTTTGTTTTTGAAATTTAACTTTCCCTAATTTCGGATTTTTTTTTCTTAAGTAATATTTCATCTTTTAGAAATCTTTGGTGACATGAGCAACCTTTTTACAATGTCATCAAAAGTGGAACTATTTATTTCAAATCCTACCCAGAAACATTTAGACTGTTTGGTTTGCAAAAAGAAGAAGATTTCCTTCAATTTGCCAGAAAATATGATCGTTCTGAAGCAAAAGCTTCTTTAACAAAGCAAGAAATAAAAAAAAATATTTTGTCCAATATTTGGTGGAAAAGAACTTTTTGGATAAATGTGCTCTGGTTTTGATCAGTAAGTCTTTATCAGACTATAACATAAAGGTAAAGGAACTAAAATTAAAATATAAAATTGAATTATATTTAAAAAAGCGTGAACTTCAGAAAGAGGAGAAGCATGACGTTGTATTTGGAGAAAGAGGAAACAGAGAGGAAAATGATGTTGAAGAGAGAGAGAGAGAGAGAGAGAGAGAGAGAGAGAGAGAGAGAGAGAGAGAGAGAGAGAGAGAGAGAGAAATGTAGTTACGGAAAGAAGAGAAACAAATACAGTTACAGCAAGAAGAGAAACAAATACAGTTGCAATTGGGAAAGGAAGAGAGAGAAACAAATACAGTTTAAATTGGAGAAAGAGGTGAGACAGATGAAAACGGAAATACAAACAAAGAAATAAAAATGGAATTTCAGATGAGGTTGAAAGAATTAGAGCTGGCAAGGGAAAAACACTCACCCTATTTTGATGTTTTAAAAAATATCAAGGTAGTATCTCCTATTCTGAAAAAAAAAATTGATCATTATTTTGTTGATCTGAAAAAGTTGCTAAAATTTTGAAGTGGCCAAGAGAGTAATGGACTCTATTATTACAATGTGTACTTACTGGTAAAGCTAGTGATATTTAGATTTCACTGTCACAACAACAGAGTGCTGATTATGATTAAGGATTATATCTTAAAGGGTTATGAGTTGGTACCAGAGGCTTATCGACAAGGTTTCACAAAATCTGGAAAATTAATTGACCAGACCAATGTCGAATTTGCATGGAAAAAAATCAAAACATTTTGATAGGTGGAGCTCATTTAAAAAGTTCTCAGACAACTCATATTAGTTGAAGAGTTCAAGAACTGTGTCCATAGTGACATTAAGACTTATCTGATGAGCATGAGGTAGAAAGCTTGGAATATGCTGCTCGTAAATAAACCAGATTTGGCTAAAAAAAAAGTAGTGCTAATGTAATACTTTTTGCGTTCTACACGGAGTTTACTGAAATAAAAAAATGTCGAATCCCATGAAAATATTTATTACAAAAAATGTTATAAATCGAAAATAAAATAGAAAAGAATTTTAAAACTAAGACACAAGCAACTATATATATATATATATATATATATATATATATATATATATATATATATATATATATATATATATATATATATAGTTTAATACAAACAATACTATCATACAGGTTAGAGAAATTAAATTCGTACTCTACGGAGTTTCGAACCCAAGTCCGCGAGTAATCGGCACCCATCGCCTTGCTTGCACCAACCAGCCCATATACCGTAACGACTAAGCACGCATTACCAATAATTGATGGCACTGAATCGGTGTTATACAAGCTTGTGCGTAGCAGACACATTCGCATGACGACCTAGTAAATAATTTTGATATATATGCACAGTCGTTCCAGATTCCTAGGAAAGAAATCAAGGTATATAGGATTTTTGTATTACAAAAAATTATAAATATATACCAGCCAGAACAGACAGTGATATCCCTGGATTATGTAGTAGAATCTTGATAATAGTGGGCAGAAATAATAGTTTAATACAAAGAATACTACCATACAGGTTAGAGAAATTAAATTCGTACTCTACCGAGTTTTGAACCCAGGTCCGCACGCATCACCAATAAGTGATGGCACTGAATCGGTGTTATACAAGCTTGTGCGTAGCAGACACACTCGCATGATGACCTAGTAAATAATTCTTATATATATGCACCATCGTTCCAGATTGCTATAAAAGAAATCAAGGTATATAGGATTTTTGTATTACAAAAAATTATAAATATATACCAGACAGAACAGACAGTGATATCCCTGGATTCTGTATAAGAATCTTGATAATAGTGGGCAGAAATAATAGTTTAATACAAACAATACTACCATATAGGGTAGAGAAATTAAATTCGTACTTTACCGAGTTTCGAACCCAGGTCCGCACGCATCAGCAATAAGTGATGGCACTGAAACGGTGTTATACAAGCTTGTGCGTACACACTCGCATGACGACCTAGTAAATAATTCTCGTATATATGCACAGTCGTTCCAGTCGTGACGGTGCTTAGTCGTGACGGTATATGGGCTGGTGCGTGCAAGCAAGGCGATGGGTGCCGATTACTCGTGGACCTGGGTTCGAAACTCGGTAGAGTACGAATTTAATTTCTCTAACCTGTATCCTATATGATAGTATTGTTTGTATTAAACTATTATTTCTGCCCACTATTATCAAGATTCTACTACAGAATCCAGGGATAGCACTGTCTGTTCTGTCTGGTATATATTTATAATTCTTTGCAATACAAAAATCCTATATACCTTGATTTCTTTCTTAGGAATCTGGGACGACTGTGCATATATATGAGAATTATTTACTACGTCGTCCTGCGAGTGTGTCTGCTACGCACAAGCTTGTATAACACCCATTCAGTGCCATCAATTATTGGTAATGCGTGCTTACTCGTGACGGTATATGGGCTGGTTCGTGCAGGCAAGGCGATGGGTGCTGATTACTCGCGGACCTGGGTTCGAAGCTCGGTAGAGTACGAATTTAATTTCTTTAACCTGTATCCTGTATGATAGTATTGTTCGTATTAAACTATTATTTCTGCCCACTATTATCAAAATTCTTCTACAGAATCCATATATATGCACAAGTTTGTGTGATTCAAAATTGATTTGCATCATATTTGTTTTAATACTGGACATCTTTGTCGTCAAAGGTATCCAACCTATCCGTACTCGTTTCCATTAGTAGTAGAGACATTTATGAATTTACGGTTCGCTTCGATAATGATATTGGAGGCAAGTTCATAATTGGATATAAAATAAAACTGGCACAATATCGTGATGACATTTGAATCCTTTTAGATGAACGGGAGAACTCTTCGTATGCCTCAGTAGAAACATTGGTCGCATCTAAAAATACTGACATTACAGAATTCACAAAGATTTGTGCAAATTTAGGAATTCTCTCTGTAAAGAGTTAGTTATCTGTAAATACATAAGACATTGTGTAAATTAATTTTGAAAACAAAAGTCAAGATGTACAAAAATTATTAGGGAAATGCAATCAGAAGAAAAGTACAATACATAGGAAAATTGTTGTTCTAAAATCAATGGCTTTTTATCTAAACTGACACATTTATTTTTATTGTTACTAAATTTAACAGCAAGTGTTATAAAAGGAATCGAAATTTTTTTTAAAACCTTATTTTGTGAAATAACAGTCCTGATAAAATAAATAGAACAGTACTTATTAATAAGCTAGATGACGGTGGATTACACATGTAAAATCTTGCCTCTTTTATGAAATCCTCAAAAATATCTTAGGGAAGGCGCTTGTAGACTAACCATACTGGATGGCAAAATTTAGTAGACTGCTTTCTTAATAAATAATACGATTTGTCCTTTTATACTTTTCAATTAAATTATCTGCAGATACCGAGATTATCCAAAACTATAAAAAGTCATGATTTAGGGATGTTCCGTTAACATGGCCAGAATTTATGAAAATAGAAACAGAAAGAAACTTACTTGAAATTTCACATGAGGGTGTCTGACAAAATGATAATGTCACCATTTGCAGCAGACCAGTTTTGCACCAATCGTGGCTGTCGAAGGGGGTAAAATTGATATACCATTCTCGGATGAGCAAAGTTTATACTTGTCATATGAAGGGTTTTATATTCTATATGATTTTTTCAACCCAGTTTACACAGTAGTATGGTATTATAAGTGCAAACAGACTATATTTAAAAAGATTACATTTCCAGCATGAGAAAAAAATCTGCACTCTCATTTCCCGCAGAATACTGAAGTTTTATACATGAATAAAAAAGGATACTGAAAGATACGTAGTTGTTTATTAAAGCTATTATTACAGTTTCCCAAAGCTCAAGAAACCAGTCTTTTTAATAAATTCAACATTCAAAAAGATAAGAATTGGTGGCATAAGGCAAATTCGACTTCGGCTACAAAACTATGGTTGCTTAAGTACTAAATTAACCTTAACATTCTGACTACAAATTATTTTTTTAAATTCAAAATTGGTTTTGATTTTGATAAAAGGTTGTCTTTCAATTACAGTGAAGAAGAAACGTGAAACCACTATTTTGCAACTCTGTTAGTGTGAAATATTTTGAGGTCGGATTTTACATTTTTGTACAACTGAGTGATTTTCGAGATTTTTGAAAATCTTATTTTTTTGGAAATTTAAATGAATCTTGACATTCAAATTTTGCAAATCTAGTGTTATCACTAGTCAAATATATATACACCGATTGAAATTTCAAAACAAAAAAACAAAACAAAAAAAAACAAGTAGCTCTACTCTGATTTCATACTTCATTTTAAATTTGAAACTAAAAGGTTTAACCTGGGAGATCCAAACGTACGAAAGGCATTACTAAATGGAATCATGTGAAAACATTTTATAGGGAAATAGATGTGGAAGCATATTTTATAAGGAAACGGAAAGTGGAATAAGGTGATCACTGAATGAAGTGTTGACTAAAAAAAAAACAACTCCTTTTTCTCTCTTACCCTTTCTCGCATGTGTACGCAGGTCTTTAAATTATTAACGAAAATGATTTATTTTCCTATTCACTAGTTTCTCTCTTCTTTGTTACCTTCTTCTCCTTGTCTTCCGCTACCATGGCGGATGATCGGTAGGTCTATTATGCCCGAAATGGATAATGATTTGATATTGAATTTATGAAACTAGTCGACAATATCCAGCTTGTGCGAGCTTTGGAGATTAAAAGCTGGACATTTTTCAAATAGTATCATAAATTTACATTAAGTCATCACCCACTCAATATTCTTTTTAACGTATGCTTTTAATTTCTTTGGAAATTATTTAAAAAGAAAGAAGAAGGGATACTTTCGTTTGTTATGACTGAGACGATACATCAATCATTAGCTGTCCACATGAGGTTCAGCAAGTTCTGATTTAAAAGTAGATTATTTTTTATAAAGCATAAAAAAGAATAAGTGTTCTGAAAAAAAAACCAGAATATTTTTTTTACTGACAAAATCAATTTTTAGCACAGAATGTCCAATGCGTCTGATGTCACATTTTTCGATTCGGTACCAGTTATGATATGAGGTACGATCTATGGTTACACTAAAGAGTGCGTTTGACAACTAAACTTTCCATTGTTATGATAGTAGTAGATGAAAAGGCTGATTCTGGCGCAAAAGTTATCCCCATCCTCAAAACAAATACAAATTACTTCTCTTAAGACCTTAAAACACCAAAGTTTTTTCACCTACACAAAAACTAAAGGCTGATTCTAGCGCAGATATAATTGTATAAGGTAATTACCTCTCTCAGTAGATGAAAAGGCTGATAATTGTATAAGGTAATTACCTCTCTCAGTAGATGAAAAGGCTGATAATTGTATAAGGTAATTGGTTTCAAATTCTCAATCATCAGTGATTTTCAATGTTTTGTTGATCAGTTCGTTATACGCGTACGGGTAATATTCACCATCTGGTTCACTTTTGATAAATTTTTTGTGAGTTTTGCGAAAATTATTGTTTAATGCTGCTTTTCTCGTTATGCTGTACAAGTAAGGATAATATTCTCCATCTAGTTCACTTTTGATGAGTGATTTATTAGCGTTGATGTAGTGGGTGAGCAGATCTCTTTCTCTTTTGATAAATTTATCAGGGAGATCTATTACGTCAATATCATCTACTGGTATATACCCTGGAGAAGTATATAATTGCATAAGATTTTCAGCATGTTTCATCTGAACTTCTCGGAGGATTTCATGGAGATCACTTGAAAATTCGGTCATTATATAATATAAAAAAATTTTATATATCTAATTGATTTTATGTTATATCATACTTCTTTTGATAATCTTTCTCATATTTGCTGATCCTCTTGGGTAGAATATCTGTTAACATGTTGTCAATAATACGAAATTCACGTATTAAATCGTCCATACTATATTTTACTCCTCGTAGGTAAGATCTTATTTGATCAAGTAGTTTTTTGTAAGTTATAATTGATGTTAAGCAGCCGTGCTTTTTTATCAAAATTTTAGGTTCAACTTTTTTACAAGCTGCTGTAAGAGAAACACCAACACCGGATATGATTAACAAAAACGGGTTTAATGATATACCACTTGAAATTATGCCAGAACTAGTCATTAACAAGGGTAGATATGATATTACTCGAAGGATCTTGTTATAATATTTATAGCATTTTTTTACGCACTAAAGTTTTTTGTGATAATATTTGTAGTATTGTATTAGTGCGTCAACATCCTGTTCTGGAATATCTTTTGAAATATGATTGAAATCAACTATACTTTTTTCATTATAATATTTGTTCACATAATCTCAGGCTTGATTAAGTAACTAGTTGAGGTGTTTCAGCCACAAATTCCAGACAATACCAATATGACGCAGCAGTTAATTTTTTGTCATCTGCTATTAGCATAAAAGTTTCTTCAACATCTTTGTTCAACACAATAGACACGGTTCCAGAGAAATTATCAGTCGAGTGACGCCATGGAAATATTGTAAATATATTAAACTTTGCACTGCTCAACACGGACAATCTATACACACCAGTAACCTCTGCAGTATGTTTGAGAGTGTTATTTTGCGGCGACCAAGTAGACATTCCAGAAGCAACAGTATAAACAATATTTTTAATCTGCTTGTGAGGAATTTTAATCATACTTGTTTTCTCAACAATACTAGGAATTCCACTAATAATATCGTTGAGTTTTGTGTTAATATTATCGAGTGTAATATCAACAGACGGCGGACTTCCAAAAAATTCGTTATTGGTTTTGTTTATGTTTCTGCGAAAATTTAAAAACGTGGTGATGTGATTAGTAAAATCAGTTTTGAACTTGGTAATTTCATTGTTGATATCATCAACATATTTCTTTGTTACAGCATCAAAATCAGATTCTGGTGTTCTAAGATTATTGATGCCATTATTGTTCATGTTGAGAAATGCATGCATTATACCGCCATGCGCCGACACGTACTTTGATTCCTGATCATCGACGTATTTCTTAGTAGCAGCGTCATTATCCTCAGTTGGGTTTCCAAGGTATGTGATCTTGTTCTGGTTCATAGCAATGTTTCCCGTAAATAAATCACCTGCTTTTCTAACATAATCGTTAACTGACCTACCCGAATCTTCTATCTTACCTTGATTGTTAAAAGTAACAATATTATTAGCAACTGCAGTAGGATTTCGTACTAGTACATCTGATAGTTGTACATTACTCGTCTTTAATCGTCCTTGTTTGTCCTGGAAAACTACAACTTCATTTGGATCTACACTTGCAACGTTTAACAAATTGTTGATTTCATTTTTGAGCTTATCAAGAGTCGCATACTTGGATAAGTCACCCTGGTAACCTTCTGTTAATAAATCTACTGCTAATGTTCCAAATTTTGTATAGTAGCTCATTATACATACCGTTCTACACAAAATTGTTGGTTTAATATAACATAAAATTATACGATGGCGAAGATAATAAACTTTGACACCGAGCGATTGGTGAAGCACAAACATAACAATGAACTTCCAGACTGTCATTATCTTATTGTTGGGCGAACTGGATCTGGTAAAACAAATTTGTTATTAAATCTTTTACTCAATAATAACTTTAACTATAATAAGGTGTATATTTACACCATCAACCCCCAACAAGACAAATACGAGTTACTAAGTGAGTATAATGATAAACTTCGTGATGACCTTGGCATTGGTGATGATATATTTTTGATAAAACAACCAGAACTCGTTCCAGTGAATGAACTCGATTCGTCAGAGCAGAAGATAATCGTCTTTGATGATATTCCGCTAAACAATGAGGAAATGAACAAGATTAGATCATATTTTTCACTATCACGTAATAAAAGATGCAATTCTGTTTATCTTGCCCAAGGTTTTTATAATGTTGATAGGTTTGTTAGGCGAAATACGGGTTGTTTCATATTATTTCCCGGACTAGATAATGTGGATGTGAGAAATATTGCAAACGAACAATGTGGTGATGTTACAAAAGATAAATTTATCGAATTATATCATCGAGCAACTAAAGATAGATATAGTTTCTTTTTATTTGACAAGCTAGCGCGTGATCCAACCAAGATGTTTCGTTGTTGCCTTGAGACGTTTCTATGATATAATTTTGTAAAGCGTATAAAAATAATGGACAAACATCAACAGAAAATTGAATTACTAAAAAAGTTTCTCGAAACTCGAGCGGCTTTTAAGAAAAAGGTGGAAGAAGCTCGACGTGGACAAGTTCAAGCAGAAGAAGAAAGAACCAAATTTTTCAAACCTGTTACTGAGGCGATGCTTGGCAAGCAGCCAGAAATACAAACATCATCTCCAGAAGAACTAGCAAAAATGAAAGAAAAGGGTTTGTTTGGTTTACTTGGAGAAAGATCAAAAGAAGAAACTGTAAAAATTGTAAACGAACTTGTAAGAAACATTGCTGATCCTGCTGCACGACAAGCTGAGTTTGACAGGCTAATGAACAATCCTCTTGAACTTCAACACGCAATAACAAGATTGATGGTTAATCCAGATGAGATAAGAAGTATGATGGAAAAATTATCAGAACAAACTGAAGAATTAACTGAGAAACAAAAAATATTACAAGAAAGTGTGATAAAAATAGTACCTTTTGGAGAATCTATAAAAATTTACAGAAGACAAGCTAGGTTTAAAATAGAAGATGTTGAGTATGAAGAGTTTATGGAAAAAAATGATATCACTAATATTAATAGTATTCGAGATTGGTCAAAAGAAAACTATGATAATTTGATAGAAAAATTAGAAAGAATTGTAGAAGATGGCTCACGTGCTGATGATGATATTAAAGATGAAAAAGATGAAAGAAATATTCCAACATTAGTTGATCATATTAGAGAAGGAATTATGGCTGAAATTTTACTAAAAACATCAATACAATATCGAAATAAATCAGGAGGTTATAAGAAAAGTTGGAATTTTAAAAGACTACTCAAACAATATGAAAACAATCGAGATAAAAGATTACCGGAAGAAAGAACTGGAGGTGGAGTTAAAGTTTTTACATCAAACGCAGACATAGTCGATCGGCTAATGCTGTTGATATCCTCTAAAGAAGCTGGTAATGAAAGTGTAGAGATTGATAACGAAATTATTGATATACTTGATCATCTAAGATCGAGTGGATTACTAACATCATCCGAGTACGAAATTTTACACCGCGATCTTATCTAAAATATTAGTATAATGCAAACAACATTATTGCTTGATTCATCACAAATAACAGGAAACAGCGCGAATTTTACAGTAAATTACAACCCACCAATAGAACTAGATCCTGTAAAACAGTATGAGATTGGATTAATTTCTTGTACTTGTTGGAACGCCATGCCGAATATTAAAACTGGGATTAATGATGAAATTTTAATCGTTAATGTTAAACAATCTCCAACATCACAAAAAGAGTTTATTGATATACAATACAAACTACAGATTCCACAAGGAGCTTATAACATTACTGATCTAAACAGAACAATAAAAGAGCTTCTAACAAAAGCTGGTGGGAATGCTGATAATTTCGAATTAGCGGCGAATTATAACACCTTACGAGCTTGGATAACAGTGAAAAGAAATATGAAAGTCATCTTTGAAGAAAGAAGTTTTGGAAAGATGTTAGGTTTTACTAGAGTTTTATACTATACCACCGGTGAAGATAAATCTTTGACATTTGATGGAGAACTACCAGTAGATATTACAGAAGTAAATACAATACTCATCAATTGCTCTATCGCATCTGGATCTTATACGTCAAAAGGCAACCGCGGGCAAACGATCTACAGTTTCTCACCAGAAGTCCCACCAGGTTCTCTCATGCAAATCAATCCGCGACAGATTATCTACTATCCAATAACACCTGAGAATCAAATTACAAGCATTACAATGCAACTCACAGACCAATCTGGACGACAAATAGACGTGAACAACGAGATAGTCACGTATTACTTACACCTACGCACTGCCTAGGCATGTGATTTTGTGTACATAATTTTATAAAATGAGACGAAGAAAAGTTTATCGAAGAAAAATCGTAGGTGGATTTTTTGGAAATATATTTACAACAATTGCAGAGAATATTCCAGGAATCGCGCGTAAAGTAGCGCCCATTGCACTTGACGCTGGTAAAGCTTTCGCTACAGGGGCGGCATCTTCAGCAGGCACTGCAGTAGGGCAAAAGATTGCTGATAAGATTAAAGGACCTTCAACAACACCTACGGTGTCTGAAATAAAACGAGTAATATCAGATATTGCGCCAACAGAAGAAACAAAACGAGCTATGATAGCTACAACAAAAAAATTATTGTCGCCGAGTGGTGAAGAAATAGTACGTAAACTTTTAAAGAAAACAGCGCCGATGACTCCTGCTGCCTTTTAATTTTGTGTAACGATTATAAAATAAATGTCAGCTAAAAACTATCTCGACTTTGCAGAAGAAATTGATACTGACGATGCTGTAACAGAATTAGAGTATGTCGAGTATCTCGATGAGAACTCGAACGAACCGAATAAAACCGGAGTTAGAACTTTTAACACAAGAGACGAGGACGTGTTTCTACTACCCCATAAGGCAATGTTAGAAGTGCGTGGCCGAATATTAGATGCAGCAGGTGCTGATATTGCAGCTAATGTAGAAATCGCTCTCGTCAATAATGGTTGGAGCTTGTTTAAGAGTGCACGATACCAACTGGCCAATCAAACCGTAGAAGATATTTCAATGCATTTACCCATAGCGAGTACAATACTAAACATCGTTTCGTTTAGCGATGACTATTCCAGATCAATAGCCACAAATATGATGTGGTTCAAAGATACTGGACTAGGGACAACTGTGTCGAACGAGTTTCGTACTGGTGATGGTAATTTTGCTGAAAATAACAATAATCTCATCCCCAATCCTGCTGCTGCTGATGCCGCTGCGATAGGTAATTCGATAAGATTAGCCGTTACACAAATAAGACAACAACGATATAACGAAGGATTTGCTAAACGAAAAGCGTTTGCCGCAGAATCTCGCCAAATAACGATGATGCTTCCGTTAAGTACAATCTTTGGATTTTGCCGTGATTATAACAAAGTGTTTCGAGGAATAAAACATACGCTTATATTAGATCGAGCTGATCAAAACGATTGTATAATACACGCCGGTGGAGTAGCTGAGGGACAGTTTTCTATTACAAGATTAGCACTGTGGATGCCTCGGGTTGTCCCTTCATTAGCTAAAATGATGGAGCTCGAATCTTTACTAGCCACATTTACAAAAAAGATACACTTCCAACAGAACAGGATTTATCAAACAGCCATTCCCAACGCGACTGATTACACGTGGCGTGTAACGACCACGCCCAGCGAACAACTACCGCGACACTTGTTCGTCGTATTTCAACGACAGGTACGTCGTAACAATCAGGAAATAAACAACTCCGTATTCGATAACCCAGACGTTAGACGAATATTTGTGAGAGTAAATTCCAAACAGTATCCCGAACGTGCAATCGAATGTAATTTTGCCGTAGACGCCACCAGAAACATCTCTCGGCCGTACATGTATCTTATGGAAGCAATGGAAAAATATCAGAACGCGGACAGTGGATCTCAAATATCAATAGAAGAGTTTCGATCGCTCTATCCCATCTTTTATTTTGACGTATCAAAACATTTGGAGCGTGTTGTGGGATCGACTGCAGATATTGAGGTCACGTGGACACTGGGCGATGTGCCAGGTGAACAGTATAACGTATACGCGCTATTGGTTAGTGATCGATTTCTGACCATTGATTCAATCAAAGGAAGAATGACAGTACAAGTTTAATCTAACAACTTGGATATAACATTATGAAAACCAAATACACAACTCGAGAAATATACCTAACATCTGGTCAAGTTGAAAAATTATCAGCAGCTGTTGCTAAACGCAGCTCTGTTTCTTTGATGATCTCTCCGTTGACAGGCGTCGCTGAGACTTCAAATAAAATTGCAGTAAAAGTCATGCTAACGCAACAACAAATCAATAAACTCGATCGCAACAAACCTTTTGTGCTGAAATTATCTGTTTCTCAGGTAACTGCAATGTCAAAAGAAGGTGGATTTTTTGGACCAGCGTTATCAATAATAGCTAGCAAAGTTTTACCAGTACTTGGTACACTTGGACTTGCGGCTGCGTCAGGAGCAGTCTCTGGCGCAACGAAGAAAGCAGTCGAAGGTCGTGGTATCAAACAAATCTATCGTTAATTTTATGTAACAGTATAAAATAAAATGCCAACGAAAAAGTCGCCGATAAAAACAAAATCATCGAAAAAAAAGAAAACAACAAAACGCAAACAAACAAAACAAGGAGGAATTATTCCTTTCGCTCCACTTCTAGCGGGACTAGCGGGAAGTCTGCTGCCAAACTTACTAGGAATCGGACGCGGATTAACTCTACCAGGGACCAGACGTTATTGAGCAATTTTGACATCATTGAAAAATTGAAGGACGTTGTTGGATTTCGAGGAGTATTTTCCAAGGATGAACTCGATGACGTACCAACAGACGGTTCTTGTGTTGTAAATATTGAAAACTTCAATGATGGCTCTGGCACTCACTGGGTTGCTGTCCACGATAACAATTATTTTGATTCGTTCGGACTTCCTCCAAGCGATCTCATAAAAAAATATATTTTTAAAAAATTTGATAAAATAAATTATTCGTCTAATCAACTACAGCCGATTGGAACATCAGCTTGTGGTTATTATTGTATCATGTTTGTCAGACAAATGCACCAGAGTAAAAGCTCTGGAAGTAAAAACTTTTTAAAGTTTATTTTACAATTTGATGAGCATCCTTCTCATGCGAATGATAATATTGCAATCAATTTTATCTAAACTCCTTGATATAATAATGTCAACATACTGTCTCAAATGCAAAACTAAAACAGAGAACAAGGATGAGATGACGGAAAAAACGAAAAATAATAGAACGATGTTAAAAAGTATTTGTGCAATCTGTGGTAGAAAGAAAAGTATGTTTTTGAAAAAACAAGTAGGATCTAGCGTTGATAGAGTTATCTTGATCGACGATTAATCTTATGAAACAAAATAAAATAAAATGAAATGCAATTGTGATTGTGACAAAGATCTTTGCATAGAACAAGATAAAATCATTACGTACTGTCAACGTTGTAACAACAGAGAAATAATAGGGTTAGGTATAGATATACATAAACTAATTGGTAAATTACCAAAACCATAAGGCGGTTGGACTTTGCCTGGTCATCGGTATACTGGTCCGTGGAATCCGCTAGACCAACAACTAGATGAAAACGACAATCCATTGCCAGGCCAAGAGCCTTATAATCAAGTGGATGCAATAGCAATGCGTCATGATATCTGTTATCGTGATCATGAAAACTCAAAAGCAGATTGTGATAAAGTAATGTTAGACGAATTACATGATATGGAGCCAACAAATCTACGAGAACGTTTTGATAGAAGATTTGTTCAGGGAATGATAGGAGCAAAATATAAACTCGGACTCGGAGAGTCTCGTCAATCGCCTCGCGATCGGGGAAAAGAATTATACGATGATCTTGCAGTCGAGCTGCACAGACCTAAAAAAAAAAGTTTCCGAGACGCAAAGTTGTTGCAAACGCTGTAGATGATATCTGGGCAATAGATTTGGTAGATGTATCCAATCTGGCTCAGTTTAACGTTGGCGCTGATGGCGCTCCAAAGAAGTATTTGTTTAACGTTATAGATGTTTTCAGCAAATACGCTTTTAGTGTGCCAGTTTCAGATAAAACAGGAACGTCAATCACTGATGCGCTAAAACAGATAATAACGAGTACCGAAAGAAAGCCAAACAAAATCTGGACTGATCATGGAGCAGAGTTTTTTAACAAAAGGTTTGAGCAGTTTCTAGAACAAAATAATATTAAAAAATACGTTACAGGGAACGAAGGCAAAAGCGTTGTTGTCGAGAGATTTAATCGCACGCTAAACGAAAAATTACACAAACATATGACAGCTAAAAACACCAACAGGTACATCGATGACCTTTCTCAAATCGTAGGCGAATATAATAACACGAAACATCGAACCATCAAAATGTCACCCAATGACGCTATCAAAAATCCAATATTAGCAAACGAAAACATGTACCGCAGACATAAATTTAAGGTCGGTGATAAAGTTAGAATCTCTTTGACTAAAAAGATATTTGAAAAAGGATTTACTCCAAACTGGAGCGAAGAAGTATTTGTTGTTGATAAAGTACTCTTAACAATACCTGTAACGTACGCGTTAAAAGATCTGGCAGGGGAACCTATAGTAGGTAGTTTTTACGAACAAGAACTACAAAAAACTAAACAAGATGTTTTCGTTATCGAAAAAGTGATTAGGAAAAAAGGAGATAAAAGTTTAGTCAAATGGCGTGGGTATAGTGATAAATTTAACAGCTGGATTCCAACCCGGTCGATTTTATCGACTGTGAAATAATGCTATTATAAATTTCCTCATACTTTCGTTTGATAGATTTGCATTTTACTGGTTTACATAATGATATTATATATTGTCTGCGATCGTCAGAGATCGTCATAAGATTAAAAATCTTAACAAATATGAAATCAAATTTTATATTTTTCTGTCGGTCTGGAATTTTAATGTTTAAAAAAGGTCTGATTAACTGTAAAAATACCTGCTGTTCGGTAACGGTAAAATTAAATTTTATAATTTTTTTAGCAATGTGATACTTGACATTATATTTTCCAGTGGTTGGTCTGCTATAATTATATCTGTTAACGACGGTGACTATTTCACCATCATCAGACTCGTTGTTATATAAAATATCATCTTCGTTATAACCAACAGATTTGTCTATCATATCATTAGAGATTGTTGAGACCTTATCGCTGATACCGCTGGCGACTTTGTCCCTGGCGACTTTGTCGCTAGTATCTTCTTCGTATAGTTGAACGAGTCGTTTCATCATATCCATATTATAATATACTTTTTATCTAATTTGTTGTTATAAGATGACTGACAAGGTCAAATATCACCAAAAAGTTAATATAATAAACTACCACGAACTGACTGAAGCGGTAAGAAAATGCCTGTCAGGTTATAGTTCATATTCCGTTGACGTTATTGTAATGCAAGGTGATTCTCATAAAATATTACTAACAGAAGCAGAAAAAAATAAAATTAATGAAAGTGCAGTAACGACGCTAAAATTTGATTGCGATGATATTATAGCATTTGCTCATCATTGTTTGACTAAAACCGAATTACAAAATATTATTAATCATCATATCTAAAAATAATACTAGCATCATATTTGTTTGAAAAAGCTGATTTTGTTGCTCCATCAGCTACAAATTTTACTGCTCTGGGATTTATATTATAATATTTCGCCGCAGCTGTAATTGATTTGAATTTGATCTCCTCATCCGTTTCAAGGTTTAACGAAATAACAGGTTTTATTGGGCATCTAAAATTAATACCATTACTATTTTGTCCTTTACTCACATTTTCCTGTTGGGTCACTAGCTCCAGATTTTCCAATCGATTGTCTGTTTTTACATTATTGATATGATTAATAACCAGACCATTGGGTATAGATCCGTTGAACACCTCGTAAACAAACCTATGACCAAGATAACAAACTTGATCTGTCGATGTTCCTCTAACAGTTACACTGATATATCCCATATTGCTCATATTATTAAGAACTTTTTTAGTTTTTCTGTTTCTAATAATACCGCGATCGTTAGCCTCGTATAAATCAAAGACCGGATGCGGCTGAAACTCGTCTTGTAAGGATAAATTTTCAATATTATCATCAGTGACTTTACTGTTATAATGATATACTCGTTTCCCCTCTGAAATGTCATCGCAAAATAACGTGTAAATAAAATCTTTTCTAAACATCGTAATTCTTTCAGTATTATCTCCCTTTACACTAATCGTATAACCCGCTGGCGTTGCTTTACCAACAGATATTCCAGTAATGATATTAATAACCGAACCAAGTGCATTTCCAGCGTACAGGTTGTACTTCGGATAAACATGATATACCTCTTGCTCACGTGCGCTTGTCAGATTTACTGTCATTATATTATAGGTGGTATTTTTTATCTCTAATTGTTTTTCTAGCGCATGCGCAGTGTGCGGTAAATTATCAATTAGATATTAGACTATAGTATAGCGATGTTGAAATTGCGTGATATAGCCAAGAAGAGACTTATTGGAGAACCTGTTAAAATAGCGACTGCTTTTACAGGTTTTGACAATAGCTATCAGTTTGATAATCAAAACGTTTTAGTAAATTTTTCTGAAACAAATCTCTTTCATCTGCTACAGACGACTGTAAAACATGAGCTTGAAAAACACAAGGGTTTAAGATTGTTAGTGCAATATCGTGTTATATTTTCAAAACTACTTGTAACGGAAGAATCTACTAAAACGGAAACTACAGTCCCTTATATTAATGCAAAATCAAGGCGCGTTTTGCTTGGGACTGATCTTTTGTCACTATCTAATGAAATACACCAAGAAATTTGGAAAAAATAGAAGAATTTACCGAATCTGGTTCAGGTTGGAAGTTTGAAATAATCAAAGAAATTTTGTTTCACACAATGAAATATGACGCATTACGCGGCAGCGGCTCTAATAGCGCTGAGTATATCGACCTGCCACCAAAAATAAAAAATAAAAAATGCTGCATCAACGTGAAAAACGTCGATGACAAATGTTTTCAATGGGATGTTCTTTCTGCGCTATTTCCAGTAGAAAAAGACGCTGGTCGTGTTGAGAAGTATATTAGTCACGTATCAAAATTAAATTTTAAGGATATCAACTTTCCAGTGGCAGAAAATCAAATACCAAAGTTTGAAAAGCAAAATAATGTTTCGATTAACGTTTTCGGACTAGATGAAAAAGAAAACGTCTATCCCAGATATATTTCAGAAAAAGCTTCACAATCGACTATAAACTTACTGTTTTATAAAAATCATTACGTTTGGATCAAAAACTTCAATGGACTAGTTGGTAAACAGTACAATAAAAATAACAAGAAAAAGTTCTTTTGTTATCGCTGCTTGCACGGTTGTACAGACAATGAAACATTACAAAAGCATTTGCAGTACTGTAGTGACATACAACGAATAACGATGCCATCTAAAAAAGATAGTTTATTGTATTTTGTCAATTATAATCACAAATTAAAAATTCCTTTCGTTGTGTACGCTGATTTCGAATGCCTACTTCAACCTGTACTTGGTGTAGAAAATGATCCTAACCAATCGAGTACAAGAAAAGTTCAAAATCATGTTCCATGTGGAGTAGCGTACAAGGTAGTTTGTTATGCTGATTCGAGATTATCTAAACCAATCAAATTATATCGAGGTAAAAATCCAGCTGTCTGGCTTCTCAAGCAGTTGATTAACGAAGTTGATAACATATTTGATTGTTTGAAAAGAGTAACTCCAATGATTAAACTAACACCACAACAAAAATCCGATCACGAGCAAGCGGAAATTTGTCATATTTGTGAAAAAGCTGTTGACCCTGACAACAAAAAAGTACATGACCATTGTCATTTGACCGGACAGTATCGTGGAGCGGCTCATGATCATTGTAATTTGAAATTTCATGCTCCAGATTTTTTTCCAGTTATTCTTCACAACTTTCGAGGATATGACAGCCATATTATAGTAGAAGCTTTTGGTGATCCTGATGTAAAATCTCGTTTAAAACTCGACAACTCGATCAAGTGCATTCCAAATAATTTTGAAAAGTATATGTCAGTTACGCTAGGCAAATTACGTTTCATTGACAGCCTGCAGTTTATGGCAGCATCGTTAGATGAGCTAGTAAACAGCGCTGTTTGCGCCGGTAGTAAATTTAATAACCTACAAGACTGTTTTGGAGACAAATTTAATTTACTGACCAAAAAAGGAGTATTTCCATACGAGTATCTCGACGATTGGAGTAAATTTGATGAAACATCTTTACCTGACAAAGAGAAATTTTACTCGCAACTCAAAAATGAAAATATCACCGATGACGATTACAAATACGCACAAGATATCTGGAATAGATTTGATTGCAAGGTGTTTGGTGATTATCATGATTTGTATTTGAAAACTGACGTGTTATTATTAGCAGATGTTTTTGAAAGTTTTCGAGAAGTGAGTTATAATAATTATGGACTAGATCCTTGCTGGTATTATTCTGCCCCCGGACTGTCATGGGATGCTCTGTTAAAGTTTAGTAAGGTAAGGTTGGAATTATTGACTGATGTTGATATGTTCAATTTTATTGAGAAAGGTATCCGAGGCGGTATTAGCGTGATAACGAAGAAGTATGCTGAAGCAAACAACAAATATTTGAAAGAGTATAATCCTGACCTTCCTTCGAAGTATATCATATATCTAGATTGTAATAACTTGTACGGGTATTCGATGGCAGAACCAATGCCTTTTGGTGGATTTCATTGGATCACGGCGGATCAATTTCTATCGGAGACAGAAAAAAAGATACCCGACGATGTTTCGTATTTCGTTGAAGTTGATCTCGATTATCCTATTTCACTACACAGATTACATAACGATTACCCTTTCTGCGCAGAATCAATGATAATAGATTATAGTTTGTTATCTGAAGAACAACAGGCGTCAGCATCACCAAGACAAAATTCTATGGTCAAAAAACTAGTACCAAATTTGCTTAATAAACGTAATTATGTTTTGCATTATAAAGTTTTAAAACAAGCAGTCGATGCTGGTCTTGTGTTGAGAAAAGTTCATCGTGTACTAAAATTTAATCAGTCGCCGTGGATGAGAGGTTACATTAATTCAAACACTTTAAGAAGAGCTGTAGCTAAAACTGATTTTGAGAAAAACTTTTTCAAACTGATGAACAATTCCGTTTTTGGTAAGACGATGGAAAATATTAGGAAACGCGTAAATATCGAACTAGTCAATGATGTCAATCGCAGAAACAAACTTGTGTCAGACGATGATTTTGTGAGCATGAAAATTTTTAATGAGAATCTTGTCGCAGTACAGCGACGAAAAACAAATCTAAAACTTAACAAGCCGATCTATGTTGGAGCTGCTGTGTTAGATTTATCGAAGTGGTTGATGTATGATTTTCATTATAATTTTGTTAAAAATCAATGGCCGGCCAGTAGATTATTATTTACTGATACTGATTCGCTCGTATATGAAATCGAATGTGAGGACGTCTATCAGGATATACATAATAATAGATATCTATTTGATCTTTCTGATTACCCACGTGACAGTAAATTTCATGACGACACAAACAAAAAGGTTATTGGTAAGTTCAAAGATGAAATGAACTCGAGCGCTATCAAATACTTTATCGGATTACGCAGCAAAATGTATGCCGTATTGTTAGACAATAATAAAATAACAAAAAAAGCAAAAGGTCTGCCTCGTGATTTTGTTAAAAAGTTTATGAAATTTGATGACTACAAGTATGCGCTCGGCGCTCGTGGTGGTGTTAGTTTTATAAGATCAATGGCTATACGGACAAATCATCAAAAGCTTAAAACAGATGTCATTATCAAACGTGGATTGAGTAATTTTGATGATAAACGCTATTGTGAAAATGGGGTAGATACATTTGCCCTTGGGTATTGTCATGATGATAGATCTATCCTTGACATTATCTTTGCAAACTAAAATTTTATCTAAACTTATAAAATAATGTTTGAAAATTTGACAGTAACAAATAGCTACAGTAGCAAAATCAAATATCTAATGATGGACGGCAAACCATTGACAGTTGAAATTAATAATGAAACATCAGGCATATGTTTTAGTGGTACCCGTGACAAGTTAAAACTTTCGCTCATCAGATCTGATAACAGTGTGTATTTCAATTATATCGAACAATTATATCAAAAGATGTTAGTGGAATTAAAAAACTTTCATGATCCGATTAGTCAACAAAAATATACTAAACTTACAATTGATCTTGATCGGTCAAAAGTATATTTTATCGACAAAAAATATCCTCTAAACAAACTAGAAATGAAAGTTTTGTTTGAGTCCCGTCGTCATGTGAGCGGTAAAGTAAAGTTTAGTCTCTATCACCATGATAATGAAATATTTTTAATATCATCAGTTGAAACATTAATCATTGGTGATGAGATATAATATCACTTACTTGTGAACTGACCTGCACCGTTCTGGTACAATTATCAGCCTTTTCATCTACTGAGAGAGGTAATTACCTTATACAATTATCAGCCTTTTCATCTACTGAGAGAGGTAATTACCTTATACAATTATCAGCCTTTTCATCTACTGAGAGAGGTAATTACCTTATACAATTATATCTGCGCTAGAATCAGCCTTTAGTTTTTGTGGGTGGGTGAAAAACTTTGGTGTTTTAAGGTCTTAAGAGAAGTAATTTGTATTTGTTTTGAGGATGGGGATAACTTTTCGCCAGAATCAGCCTTTTCATCTACTACTATGATATTCATGCGAAAGGATTATTACGGGATACAGAAATTTACATACTTACTTTAATGTATTTGTGAACAAATATTTGCATTATTTGATTTGGAACAGTAAACTACAGAACACATAAACAAATTGTATTTTAGTCGGAATGCATCATTAAATTTACCTCGTAAATACGATGTGGTTGGATAAAGTTCAGTCATTGCGAGACCGGTTTATGTCCTCATTCTTCTGTGAATATATGTAAGTTTAGAGGGTAGGGCCAGGTTTATGTACAAATTTAATGACGCGATCAGTGACCTAGTATAAAAAAATTCATAAAAATCAAATTTATAAGTGATCTTTAAAAGGTCCATATATTTTGATACCTATATTAAAGCAAAGCATAAGAATATTATCCACTTGACCAGAGACGTTAATGGCGTCCATAGCAGAAGTGAATGCACCCGAACCCCAAATTTATACCTTCAAATTTCATGTCCGAATGTAATTTTGACACCATGTGATACTCACAGTGCAAACACAAATCCTTTTCCTAAATGACATTTCTGCAAAACATTGTGTACTGAACAAACTGATGCAAGTGAAAATAGTTGTCATCCAAGCTGTTTTTGAGATATTCTACTTGCTCCAAAACGCATGTGTTTACTATTATGGGAGGCTAGCTCTTCTTCCGAGCCGACTATTGGTATTTCACTATCAACATACTGCAGAGTAACTATAGAAAGTGTACATGGCCATAGTTCACAATTAATTTTACTATATGGTCTCTACATTTGTTTCTCAGTACTGAACTTTCCACTGTGTGACAATCAATACAAATCATATGTTAATCTAAAATACCTTCAAAGATGACTTTATGGTTTAGTTCTTGTCAAGGGTTGACCTGCATTTTTTTGAGAGGCTGAATTGTAAACAAAACACCAGGCAACGGAACACAGATTTCACTTCCGGATCATCACCATGACCTTATTACTCAATGTGCACTGTCGCCGAAATACACACAGACAACCACACCATAAGCTCACATTTTAAAGAGTAATCAATTGCCTTTAAATCCTTACCAAGAATGCCAAAATCTAACTCTAGTATCACCACCAAATTTAGACCGGAAAAAGTGATCTAAAAATAGACTGGGACTACATTCGTGGGTACTGAACCGGATTTTATTAATTGTGTACTGATTCCATATGCCTGACTTCAAATTTCAAGAACAACACAGGCCCGAAACACGTGTTTGCTATTATGGGAGGCTAGCTCTTCTTCCGAGCCGACTATTGGTATTTCACTATCAACATACTGCAGAGTAACTATAGAAAGTGTACATGCCTGACTTCAAATTTCAAGAACAACACAGGCCCGAAACACGTGTTTGCTATTATGGGAGGCTAGCTCTTCTTCCGAGCCGACTATTGGTATTTCACTATCAACATACTGCAGAGTAACTATAGAAAGTGTACATGCCTGACTTCAAATTTCAAGAACAACACAGGCCCGAAACACGTGTTTGCTATTATGGGAGGCTAGCTCTTCTTCCGAGCCGACTATTGGTATTTCACTATCAACATACTGCAGAGTAACTATAGAAAGTGTACATGCCTGACTTCAAATTTCAAGAACAACACAGGCCCGAAACACGTGTTTGCTATTATGGGAGGCTAGCTCTTCTTCCGAGCCGACTATTGGTATTTCACTATCAACATACTGCAGAGTAACTATAGAAAGTGTACATGCCTGACTTCAAATTTCAAGAACAACACAGGCCCGAAACACGTGTTTGCTATTATGGGAGGCTAGCTCTTCTTCCGAGCCGACTATTGGTATTTCACTATCAACATACTGCAGAGTAACTATAGAAAGTGTACATGCCTGACTTCAAATTTCAAGAACAGCACAGGCCCGAAACACGTGTTTGCTATTATGGGAGGCTAGCTCTTCTTCCGAGCCGACTATTGGTATTTCACTATCAACATACTGCAGAGTAACTATAGAAAGTGTACATGCCTGACTTCAAATTTCAAGAACAACACAGGCCCGAAACACGTGTTTGCTATTATGGGAGGCTAGCTCTTCTTCCGAGCCGACTATTGGTATTTCACTATCAACATACTCCAGAGTAACTATAGAAAGTATACATGCCTGACTTCAAATTTCAAGAACAACACAGGCCCGAAACACGTGTTTGCTATTATGGGAGGCTAGCTCTTCTTCCGAGCCGACTATTGGTATTTCACTATCAACATACTGCAGAGTAACTATAGAAAGTGTACATGCCTGACTTCAAATTTCAAGAACAACACAGGCCCGAAACACATGGTTCACAAATATATCCATATCTCTAATTTATAACCGATAATAGCTGAAAAAGTCACACCACAGACTAAAGTTAAGAAATGGGTCAATTTACGAAGCTGTACCCTGCCACCTTATTTATATCTGTAAGTTAGCATTTATACAATACATGGTGGATTCCATGATGCAGATATACAGCAAGCACATCCTACCCCAACATAAACTATCAACTGAACAGTACCATTATTTTCTTTTGTATGTATTTGTCTTGGTGTTTTACGCAGTCTATCATAACATAGTTTACCACACATGACAAAACGAGCTGCTGTGGTGATAAATTGATAAAATTCTGACAGATATGATTAGTTACCTTTCGGGAATCGGATTAAAAAACACGGCAGCCAAAATATTCATAAAATAGTGAAAACAAAACGTTCGTGAAGGCGGTGCAATGAAACATTGTCTACTGTTTCTGCCAATCAATAAATCAGAATACTGCGCAAGAATTTGATGGGCTTTTTGGACCAAACATAATCATAGAAACTGATAATTTAACATGTTGTGATAAAAAAAAAAATAATAGAAAACTGCATATACTTTAGTAAAAAATGAGTGTGACATCAAGCAAATTTCAGAAATGTAGCCTAAACAAAAAAACATCCTGGACATTACTCAACAAGGACAGGATAATGACTACTGTCAAATGGATTTTTTTTTTATTCTTTCTTTAGGAAAGCATAAAAGTTTTGTACACTCGGGTGATTTCCGAGATGGAGAGCAATAATCTCTTCAACATTGACCCACGTGTCTGTCAACACGCACTACACACTATGGCGTGACCATTTTGAAGTTCGCGCTAGATATGACTGTTATCAATGCCAGTAAGTCTCTAAAAAGTGTACGCATATGTGTTCCGAAAAGATTTGCATGCAGCAAAATTTCATATTTTAATTAACAGGTGACATTCGATCCATATATTGTCCATCAGTATCGAACACAGATTTGGAGGTTGGGGTTGATTTATCTTAGTAGTGAATACATACTTTCAGTCTTAATTGCCGATATATGATATGGCTTAGGCAGTACAATCTTCAGTGATATCAGATAAGATAATAAGATAAGAATTCTTTATTTCAGACTGCATAGTCCATACATCGAAATTAAAAAACGAATAAAGAGTAAAACATGTACGATTTATTTTTTGTTTTACATATGATTAAGTTGTTTTTGTTGTTATTGTTTTGTTGTTGTGTTGTTTCTTTTGTTTTTGCTTTTTTTGAAATAGACTTTTGATGGATAGACACTTGGATATATGAAGTTTTTCAGATGTGTTCTATTTTAAAACTGGATTAAAGAATTTTCGTGAGTTATACATTTTGTTCTGTGTAATTCTTTCAGCTTAGTATAATTATTTGCTTTGTTTAATTAATAATCTCTAATCAGTTTGTAATTCATTTATAATTTAGACCGTTGATTAGTTAATTTCAAACTATTAATTATTTCACTCATTATGCTACTTACATCACGTATATGTTCGAAATAAAATAAAGTATCTGCCCGTGATACCTTATGAATGCGGTGCGCTATCTGCAAATGGCACAAAGGACTTAACCATTTGAAAATCGTAAATAGGCCTAGTTCGAGAAATTTTTGAAGCGTTGTTCAACGTCCATGGAAAATATTTCATGTTGAATGGTTCATTTCAAAGATAACCTATATTACTGTTCATTATTTTAAAGGTATATATTAAGAAACTGAATACAACGTACGAATACTTTCATAATAAAAAAAAAAAAATGCAAGCACAGTAACTCTTCAACTATCCAAGTAGCCCAGTTTTGATATGTCATGTAACTTCGAGGGCTATTATATTCCTTCTAGATTGATATATTTAAACTTGTTAAGTTGTCAATATTGTTTTTTGTTTTATGTGTTAGTCACTACTTACAATCTTACGTAATGGCCGGGAAACATTAAACTAGCAAGTAGATATACGTTTATCTTTAATGTTTTTTTCCCTTGATATTTCTGTTAGCGGTACCAGAAATGCTCCCCCTCTCCCCGGGGTTTGTTACAAATAAAATTGGGAGTTTGGCTCTCAGTTTTATTTGGTAACAAACCCCTGTTCTCCACACGGGAAGAAAAACTGAGATCTTTTGGTTGGTCAACGGTATCCATTCAGATAATCCTATATATATATATATATATATATATATATATATATATATATATATATATATATATGTTTCAATGGGCATTAATTGGTGGGCGTGTAGTTCAGACTTCAATACAAGCAGCTATTTATTTTTCCTCAGCAAGGCAGTAGTGCTACTAATTAGGACTTTTACAATACATGCTAAACTCCTTTGCTGAAAAATTATTTATACATATATCACAAAAAACCATTTACCCAGAAAGGTATTTCAGAGTAGAAAATATAAACAGCAAACTAGCCCATCCTAAAATGTTCTTTCATATATTTCAGATTTTGTTTAAAAATGATATGCTATTGGGTCATCAGATGCGACTGCTTTGTGATGTTTCTACAGCTGCTCTGCTCCAGTAATATTTGCTGTATTAATCAGCATGAGTAATGCGTTAAATAACTAGAGAACAATGCATATTCATGGGTTTTGCAAAAAAAGATACATAAAAAGCAAATGTTCTTTTTAAGTATATACATGAAAGTGTTGTCACAATAAAGTGTTCCACTTAGCTCATGAAATATTTCCTTATATCGGCTCAAAAAGTGCAGCTTGTTGTTAGTTTTAGAGGGTTTAATTCCATTTCACAGTGGAGTATAGGCTATTCATGGTGGCCAATTATAGTACTGGTGGAGGAAGAGCATTGGAAAACCTCAAAGAAGAAATGCTGACCATGGGAAACACATGTCAGCTTTCTCACTTGAATCCTTTTGGACAGAGGTGAAATGGCAGTGATTGAAAGGCAGGTGCTTTAGACAACACGGCCACCCAGAGCCCCCTCAAAAATGTAGATATTCTCTGAACCTAAAATGTAGAGTGGAGGTGGGAATGGTCTGTTTAATAGATATGTAGATCAATGTATTTTTTCAAAAGTATTTTATTTTAAGATATAGTTGCTAATTTTATGAGTTAATGTGTATTTCTATATAGTTGGTTCAGCTCAGATTTGCATATGACATCTACTTCAATAGCATTATGAATTTTAATGTGAGCATCTTACAATATAGCTAAAATTACAGAATTTGTTTGTGAAACAAAAGATTTCATTACCATTCATATCAACATACAGAACAACATCACTTCCTCAATATATGCTTAGAAAGTTTGGTTTCTGCACATAAATTCCTTAATGTTGTTTCTGGAATTATGGAAGAGTACATTTTTTATACATGACTGATCATGCTGCTATGGGAGACATTATTTGCCTCAGGTAAACAAGCATCGCCAACATGATATAGTTTAATGTTATGAAGTTATTTTAAATTTCTTCCTGATGTCTGCTTATCTTATGATTTATCTAAAAAGTTGTAAAAGAAAGCTTTTGATATTTTTATGTATATTTTGAGACACTGAGGTAGAGGTGCAGATTTTGTTTGCAGTGCTGAGCTGAATGGACTATATTTGTTTTCAGAATGTTGGAATCAAATTATGATTAATGTATAATACCTTCACTGTCCATTTGGTGTAGAAATTTACAGGAAAAAAAAATTGAACTGTATCTATCTTTTAAAAACTTTGATTGAAATAAGGAATTTTAGTGCAGCACCTACTGAGTTATCTAATTTCACAGTGTGGTAGCCCAGACCTTGCATTCATTGTCTGTACTGTGCAGTGGACACAGGGCTTATCATTCCCTTTAATAGTACTGATTATGCTTATAAATCAGCATTTTTACTGAAAGTTTGATTAATGCAGAGCAAGGGTCATCATATATGTGCTAAACACAAATAATTTTATAGGGCTACTGTATCAAAGATATTAGAAACTTTATTCTTACTGTATTTACTAAATACTGTGAGCATTCAGAGATGTATACATAGTATGTACTGTACTTATCTGGTTTATTATGAAGTGTCTGAATGTTGTTACTTATTGGCATTACTAGTAATTATATTTGTTTTGATTTTCATGTAACTCAGAGCAACATGTGTTTGTATTACTGATAGATTTTTTACTTTGCTGTATACAAACTGTTCCACCGAAAACAAAGCTTTGATTTGGTTTATATTTGCCAGATCTGATTCTAAACTAAACTGGAAAGCTCCTACCTTAAAAAAGCAACAGCGACTTTGTTTTCTCAGTTGATTGCACTGTAAACTGCCAGTTAGAGTTCTGCAACTCCATAATCATGTCTGATCTTACCTCCCTCAGCTTGAGAAAGTAGAACCCATTTTGTCTGCCTTAGATGTGGGAGGTCATGGGTTTGAACCCCAGCAGAGTCATACCAAAGACTTTAAAAAGTGGTACTAACAGCTGCCTCACTTGACACTCAGCATTATGAGGTTAGTGTTAGGACTGGACGGCCTGGTATCAGAATAATGTGACTGGGTGGGACATCATGCTACATGTCTGCGGTGTGTTTAAAGACTGGAGTGAGTAACCCTATTGTGCTGATTTGCACAGGTGCAGTCAGAGTTTGGAACAACCTAATACAGGTAAATTTAAGAGTTGCTGGATGTTTTTCGGTGAGCAAAAGTTGTAACGTATTATTGCTTTAATTATAAATGAGGATGTTTAAGCCATATGTATTATAGATTTGTTGACAAGTTTGTGAATATGATGTCAGATTTTACTGCATATATAAAATGAAATGCATTACTACTTAAATTGTCAGAATAGGTTCCAAGTGTGATTCA
Organism: Potamilus streckersoni; assembly: GCA_016746295.1. Taxonomy (NCBI): domain Eukaryota; kingdom Metazoa; phylum Mollusca; class Bivalvia; order Unionida; family Unionidae; genus Potamilus; species Potamilus streckersoni. Next base: position 519,329 of record JAEAOA010000188.1, on the reverse strand, counting down.
TTTTTGAAGCCAATGTAGGAAGCAATTAGCTATCATCAGAACCCAACAGAAATAAGTTTCAAAACTCCAGGTCAATGATGTTTTACTTATAAAGCATGTCAACAAAAAAAAAAATAATAATGAGGGAAGGAAAGGGGCAGTTAATTCTTTGAACATACTGCAAACAACATAACAAATGTCACCAGGATTCACTCAGAGAATCCAGCGAAAAGTTTGAATACTACAATGAACCCAGGCTCTAGTGAGTGTAGTGATCAACACTAAAAAAACTTGCATTACCTTCAAACCACTTATTGAACCCTATTGAATTTCTATTTGAAATATATCAATTGCAACATAAGTCACCCCCCCTGGGCCTGTGTAAAACAAACTTTTTGAGCACTGTTAGCCCATGTTAATTTTTTTATTATTGAGAACTTTGACAGTGTAATTGGTCTTAATTTTGGAAAGCTTGGATCACAAATTCATTTTACAGTTGGCTTCCATAAAGTCGAAAACAGTATTTATTTACACTGTCAATCGGTTATGTTGTGACAAAAGGGGTTGAACTTTGTTAGATCGTCAGTGTTAAAGTTTCAGCAGTCAAATAATGAGGGGCATTGATCAGTTACATCCCTTGATATTGGAAGGCAGTAGTTTGGTCAAGTGGGTACCTTGCAGTTCCAGTTTACTTCATTTATGTTCAACTGATGCTTATGACTTTATGAAAAGTGCTTTTGTGCTTCATTTAAAAAGAGTTACCTATATTATCAACATATCCATTAAAAAGGAATCAAATTGATCAATTACAGTGTGAATGTGTTATTTAAATTTGTTTAAATGTCTATGCACTGTATGTTCCTATAATAGCTTGTCCAGAGTTTTTTTTTTTCTAGAATATGATCATTTAAAAAATTTCTTGTATCATGTATTTTCTGTCTTGGAATTTCAATGCTCTTTTGTGTGCAATGTTGTAAATAACAGAACTATTAATTATTCTTCTTATGTACAGTATGTTTTATATATATGTGCGTTGTACACAAAAAATAACTTTAAATTATGGATATAATATAGAGACATCAGTGAGCTTTAATTGCATTCTTGTATTGTTTTGTACCATTTGAAACAATAAAGCACTGCATAAACACCCACCCATAATTTATTATTATTATTATTATTATTATTATTATTATTATTATTATTATTATTATTATTATTATTAAAAATAATCCTAGTATTTTTGTCATAATTATACATGTCAATGTTTTTTTTTTGCCATTGTTATTCTTCTACTTTTTATCATTATCCTTTTTCATCATCCTGTTATTATTTATGGTTACTACATCATGCACATGATGATAACTGTTGTTACATCCCATGAAAAAAAAAATTAATCCTTAAAACAGAAATAAAAAACCTGCCATGATAGGTTATAGTTTCATAGTTGTCTTTGGTAAATTTGCATCCTGCTCAACCATGCCTTATGGCACGGAGGTCTTGCTAGGAGTTTAAAACTAGGAGTCCAGGTAAAAATTGGAGTCCCACCAGCTAAAGTTGCAGTCCCCACTAAGCTAGGCATCACATACTTTCTTACACTTGCCTACTTTTGCATCCGAACTATTATTTCTATCAATTTTAGCACAGTTCTTAATCTTATTGAAATCTTCATCATTTTTCCATTTAACCCCAGAATACTTGTCTAAATTTGCAAACGACATTTTGTCGAAGTCTCTTTATTTAGAGTTTGCAGGCAATATATATGGCTACAATCAGAAATGAAATCAATAACAGTGATTATCCTGGGCTTTGCCAGTGTCGCAATTGCGATTTTGTTTTCCTTATTGCAGACAAAATATACCATCTGGCGATATTTTTGGCAACAACAATTTTTTGACTAATAAAAACAGTATATATAGTCCTGGGTTTGGAGTGGAGAAATTCAAAAAAAGAATCACAGGAAGCTGCAAACTTGGATATAAAAAGGCACCGGAATTTAATGTTACAAAACAAATCCTTGTTTCATATTGACAAACCACCATAATAGTTGTTGTTGTTGGGCTTAATGCCATTTTTCAGCACACGATAAGCTATTCATGGCGGCCAATATTAATGGTGGAGGAAGAAACCGGGAAATCACTGGAAAGAACCACTGACCCCACCATAACAGTGCATTGTTATATGATAATCCACTTATGCTGATATCTGGCCTTGATACTTTTTTGTATGATGTACTATATTCAAACTATCCATGCATCTGACTAGCTACAAACGACCACCTCTGGGGCAGTAACATGAAATGACTGCAGTCAATCACAAGATGGCAATTTTAAAAAAAGAAAATAGTTTTGCTGCAACTTCAATGAAAACTGATTTCTTCTTTAAAGCACCAATATATACTAAGGAAATTTGATTTAAAAAATTGTCTCAATGTTCTACAATGATTTGATGTTACCGCAGCAAAAACAAACAGGTTTTGGTTAATATTTCAAAGGGAGCCTTTAGCTGTGCCTTCAATAACACATGCACCTTTATCAAAGCAAGCTGGATGCTTTTTATCAAGGAAGACAGCAACAAAAATAAAAGCATTGCTTTAGTTTTCAAAGTGATTAGAACATATTTATTCGGCCACACACCTTTCCTGTTTGCAACAAAAATGTGCGTATGTAGGACTCCTTTAGGTGATTTTCTGCGTCCCAAATCAAACATTTGCATCCAAATGTGTGTAATTAAGCTTTTTCGAGATGTCTGTGGCATGTAACCACACATTCCAATGCTGCATTTTAAGATTATTTATGTTAAGGTTGTCTTGTATTTGTTTTGTGGTAGATTTGATTAAATTCAAAACAATTTTGTAGAAATGTTCGTGATCGCATAGCAAAACCTTTTGACTGAAGTAATGGAGGTGACTTTCCACCTAATGTTCTTAAAATATCTGATGGAAGAATACTGCATGTTTGCAGATGAACAGTTGTCTCTTTTAGTTTTTTCACTGCAGATTTGCTCTATCTACACTTCAACAATGCTTCTATTCAGGTAGCTACTTTTAGGATATCTTGCTGCTATTCTGCAACAAATCCAACCATTCATTTTTTTGGCTAGGAAGTTGCTTGGTGCTACAGGGCTCTCAATGATCAATTTTTTTCTACACTATATTTATATTTTATCTGTATACAGATATTAATTTCTTAGTATGGTAATGACTGTATCATTTTGGGAAATTGAAATTTTCAAGAGTTTTGTTTGGAATCCAATGGCCATGTTACGGAATCTAACATGTGTCTGTTCATTCAGAACAAAGTTTGCTTTATATACCACATGGCTTGGAGGAATCTATTGAAGCTCTGTATGCTAGATTTTTGCTTGGTATACATGCACAAAAGGTTCTAATATAAATTAAAAAAAGTGAAGTGGGTATTATGAGATTTCAGTTCATTACTTTTCTACTGGAGAATGTTATTGTAGTTCTCTACTTAGATTTGTTGCCTTTTCCTGATGCAAAGTAATGTTTTCCCTCTTAATTCAGCTTGGTCTGTTTATTATTTTACAACTGTGCTGCATTTTTGCTGGACATTCACAGCGTGTAGGAAACACTCAGAACATTCATTACTTCAGATTTACAGCGTTTAGGAAACACTTTGACCATTCGTTACTTCAGTGGTCTTGCATAAGAGTGAATGTTAGCATTTTTGTCATGTTAGAAAAACATGTTCGGAAGAACGTGCTGAAGTATAAAGATATATTCATTTTTAACTGTATGCATTTATTTTAGACGTTTGTTGTAATAAGGAATTATATCCATGTTCATTTATCTTTTGTGGTACCAGGTGTTAGCTTGTCACCGATATTCACTATTCTTATGCCACTTTTTGTTAGAAAAGTGTATATATTGTTACATAATCTTTTTATCCATTTAAAAATGACAATTCTTAGGTCCCTCTTAAGTAATATTACCAAGTAAATTTGTTTTTTTTATATATATATAAAATGTAATAAACTGTCTTACAGCTGAATCACAGTTGGTTGTGTGCAGTAATTAGCATTTAATTATACATGGTAGAAAACACTTCCTTATTGTTAACTCCATATATGGTACATAATTTCTTTTATTAGGATGACGGGGTACCTGAACATAACATTCATGCCACATACATACTGGTATCAATAGACGAAGCTCATTTTAGCTTGGAGAGATTTCAAGCCCTCTGTGTATGACAAGATGCCCATTCAGTGATACCAAATATAGCTTGCAGTACTCAAAATAGAATAAAAGCGTAAAGGCTTACTAAAAACAGTATTTGCAAAATATACATGCTCTGGCCTTTTGTGTCAGTTTTGCATATCAAGATAGGTAAATGATGAAGCCTGCTGGTAGTTATCTCCCTTGCATATTCTGCTTGTGGCAATATTTCAACTAGTAATAGAAAATGATTTTAAAAAGTAACAAAACTTTTTCACACTATTTTATAATGTTGATATCAGTTATCATGACATATAAAGAATTAACAATTTAAGAAATATTACAAATATTTGTTAGAAAAGTATGTGTATAATAGTAATAGATATCATGAATCAAGACTGCTGTGGTGGTCTAAGTGGTTAGAGCATCTATCCCAGATGCAGGAAGTTGCAGGTTCGAACTCTGGCAAAGTCACGCAAAAGACTATAAAAACGCTGCTAGCAGCTTCCTCGCTTGGTGCTCAGCATTTAGAGGTTAGTGTTAGGACTGGTTTTAATGGTGTCAAGATAACGTAACTGTGGGACATGATGATTCATGTCTGTGGCATGATGCCCCAGTGCTTGACTTCACTATAAATTGCCACACTGCAGACATCATAGCGATATAACAGAAAAATACTAAAGCTACATTAAAAATCCAAATCACAAACACACACACACACACACACCATGAATCAATCTGATTAAAATCAGATCTCCACTGTCCTAGGTGAAGATCTGAAAGTAACAACTTAACAGATCATGTTCTGGTGATCTATCTTAGTGACATAATTTTATCACCAAGTTAGATGAAGCCAATGTCTTTGCATTTGGATGACTGTATTGCTATTGTGTGTCAGTATGGTAAATAATTTGATTCACTTTTAGATTTTATAAGGTGCATTTCAGTTGGCTAATCCAAAGGTCATGGAACATGACCCCACACTTGGCACTCAGCAATAAGAGGTTAGTGTTAGAACTAGTTGGCCTAGTGTCAGGATATTGTGACTGGATGTGGACATCATGATACCTGAATGCTAGACATTACTATAATCTGCCACACTGAAGACATCATAGTGATTATGTTTGAAAAAGTGTTAAAGTGTCAAACAAACCACTCACACTCGTACACTGAATTTAATCAGATTGCACTAAGAACATAGGTAGTAATATCAATTTGACCCCAAGTTCTCAGCATTATAATTACTTTGATTACATATCATGTAAGCAGTAGTTTTCCTTTCTTTCAGCAAAATGGATGTAGAGAATGAAGAGACTGATGCACAGGTTGAATTCAATGAAGAGACACCATTTGCTGCCAATCCATTGGCTGACCTTGATATATCCATTTCAGATACTGTAACAGAAAATGCACAGTGCAGTGAAGTAGAAAGTGATAGTATTACAGATGTAACAGGATTGAGTAAAAGTTCAAATGTATCCTTCATTGAATCAGACACAGAGACCTCACAAGAAAATTCATCACAGAGAACTTTTAACTCAAATAATCAACAGGATAACGACCTGTCAGATTGGTATAATCACAGGTGTTATCATCGATATTGGCAGCACTATCATTTTGCTATGTCATGGTGTAAAAAGCATTTTGAAGCTTATAAATACTTATGTAATAATTGTGGTCAAACTTATTGGGAAAATACTAATGACCATTCTACCACATCACATATACCAAGGAATAATTTTTTTGCTCAACCACAATGCTCAAATCAGAATATTCAGGCATGCACAATAAAGGACATATCTCAGTGCAATACAACAGTAGAGAGGGATAACTTTGCAGGATCTAGGAATTCGCGCAAACGATCTAGGAGGCGTAAAAAGAAAACTAGAAAGAAAAAAATGTTACTGGAAGAAAAGAATGGCACTCCAAAAGATTTACTTACAGATGAGATGAGTGTGGAAGAGAACAAAGAAACAGTGGAAGATGGGGAAAATTTTAAGATGGAAATTACTGAGGAAATGTTTGATTTCTTTCTTAAGTCACAGAAACACAAACAAGAGAGAGGTATTAAAATTAGACCTGCATTTTATTTTTTTAATTTTATTTTTAAATTATAAAACAGTAAGATATAGTTTCAATTAAACCAGCATTAGCAAATAGTGACACATAAGATTTTTGCACCAGTGTCAGTAACATAAGTAATGTAAAGGTTTCGTTATTCCCACATTTTTTAATGAAGCATGAGGGATATTATGATATCTGTCCCTTTATATTTGAGTACCGTATATACTCGCTTATAAGCCATGTCAGACTATAGACAACAAATATCCTCATATGCCATAGCAGAGTACGCCTAAAGATCAGGTTATATATTCATTGTTCAGCTGATTACTCCTAACAAACTGCGCAAAGTCAGATCTGCTAACATATGCAATGGCAGATTTAGGTCTGTGCAATTTACAGGAGGGCTTGACATTTTAGTGAGTATATATATATAATGTGTAGAAGAGATCCTAATGTGGCTTTCTATATAGATCTGTGGAAGACAACATAGCCAAATTTTTTTGAGATATTGTTTTTTTCAACCTTTATATTTTTTTTTTCTCATATAGCAAAGTGTGGCATTAAGTGATCTGGACATGTGTGCATGAATCAACCATGTATTGAAATTTCCTCACTAATTATGTAAAGGATTTTAACTTTTGTGATGGTCTGTATCTATAAAAAAAGATTTAAGATATGTTTTCTAAAATTTTAAATCATGAATTTTTTATGGTTCGAGGTAGGGGCCACTTTTACATAAATCATCTGTTTTACAATAAAATTTTAATTGCTTTTTAATTACATTCTTTTAGACTGAATTATTATATGAATAATGACTACATATTATTTTCATCTTAGATGCAGAGAAAGTGGAAAGTGAACAGACCCAAGGACAAAAGCTCCTGAATTTTGAGAATGGTAAGAATTTTTGCAAGTTACTATCAACCCAGCACTGATTCATTTAGTTTTAATCTATTCATAAAGTTTAATGACTTTAACATAATCAGAATATGTGCTGCTGCTACTGAATGATATATTTTTCATTATGATTAAATTTGTGCATTTTCAGGACTCCCCAGTAACAACCCTTAGTATTTCAGGCATGCTAAATTCACACATGAAATTTTTTCTTGACATATGTGAAATGAAATGAATAAGTAGTCTGCATGTATCAAAACAGTCTAATCATCAGAAGGAAAAATATAATTATGCAATAATGTATCTGCACCCGGGTGAAAGTTAACACAATATTGGGATGAAATATGTGCATGTATATAGTATCATAGCAGAGCTTGGTACCAATAAAGGGTAAAGTTTCAAAAATGAAGAATTGCACAAAAGTCTTAGAAGGCAATAAATATAAACATGAAGTCCTAAAAGATAAAATACAATACATGAAGATGTTGGTTGGTTGTTGTTTTTAATACCATTTTTCAGCATATCTTACACTATACAAAGTGACCAGTATATTTGGTGGCACAAGAACCAGTGAAAACTTTTGGAAGAACCAACAACCCATTGGCTACTGGCAAGCTTTCTCACATACCCTTATTGGCTTATCTAGAGACTAGAAGCCAGAGATGAGATGCCAGTAATCTGTAAAGGTGAATAATTCTCTCAGGAATGAATAGATGCTAGTTTTAGGGGGCCAAGTTCAAACTCCAATTCTAAGACTTCCAAAAATGAACAATGAATGGAATCCATGACCATGTACACTGCAGTCACTGCTGTGCAGATGCATACATACATGCATTCTTATATGGAGATAACTTTTGTTCCACTCAAGTTTGATTTTTTAATTTTCATTGAAACTTTAGTGAGTTATATATCATGAGTTGACAGTGCCACATGCCATCACCATGCCTCCTCCCTGTGGTCAAGGTGACACCAAGGAAAATAAAAGTCAGTGATATCTTTCCATTTATGGGTATAATTTGTGCACCACTGAAAATACTATAATAAAATTAAGGCTTGTTATATATCATGCCTTGAGCCATGAGATCAAGCTCTCAAAAGTGATGATATAAATGTGTGTTTTCAAGCTGTCACTTTTCATTGCCTATATATATTTAACAAAACTTTACATTGGTCCACATTTTTTTTATACTTTAAAGTAATAGCTCAAAAGATCAAGTTCATTTGTAAGGAAGAGGTGCCATTTGAAGTACTCTTGTAAGCATAGTCAGAACTTGAAATTTTAAGTCAGTGTTAGATATTGCCAATATCTCTAGGGTCTGCCAGCTCCTTTAAAAGAAATATATTCTTTATGCACAGATTCTGTCAGCTGTGAAACATCCCCATAATTGTTTTGCCCTTAGACCTAATCACCAGGACTAGATAGCTCATGAAGGAAAATTCTGTAAAATTCCCCCGTGCATTTACATTTTTTGTACAACCGATATCATGCACTGACAATGTTGGACATGCCCAGATATACTGACATATATGCATTTACCTCACAGATTTACAGCCACAAATTTGGTCTCATCTCAATGAGTAAAGAAGGATGGAGTTTCATGTAAAATAAATTTGCATTTTGCTTAGTTAAACCTATACTTAAATATTTTACATCAATGAATGAATCCTTTTGAGATGTAGAAATATGCTTTATGCAAACAGAAACGTTTTTTTAGACCTAGTCAGTTTGAACTAAATTGGCATGAGACTAAATAAAAGGAGTTTTTTTTTTCATCAAAATGTTTTTTCATTTCCTCAGTCAAGTTGGAGCAGAAAATCCCCACTGTTAAAGCTCCAAAAGAACGGCCTGGCACAAGACGCACAGCTGAGATGAAACTGCTTTACGGAAAGAATGCAGCAATGATTCATGGGATGGAGACAGCCCTTCAAATGACCTTTGACCGAAATCTTGATGTAAAACAGCCAAAACTTTGGCCAAATATGCCTCTACACCTTTCATTCAGTTAGTATATATAAGAACTGCTGAGATTGGAAACTGTTATTGAAAAGGTGATTTAAAAGGAGGCTTATTTTTTATTTCTTCTTCCAAATTTGTTTAACCAGGATGCTTATCAAACTGAATATACCCAAACAATTTTGTTTTTATATCTTTCTATCTGATCAGTGAGAGATACAGCTTATCAGAAGTTATTTGACCTGTCAGATCCAAGCTTATCTCTTAGGGTTAATATTCAGTGATACTCGTTTTTTTATTATCAATATGTAAAGCAATTCAAGGCACAAAAAAACCCCTGTAATTGGTGATTTTACGAAATTAGCCTTCTTTTTTTTCTGCATCTATAATAATATCACTTTTAGATGTACTGGTAATAGACCAGAAAAACTTCTGCAATGACGTGTTTTTCCGTCATCTGTTATTATTGATCATACGTAAATTCATTAGCACAAGTTAGTTATCACTGATCCTTCTAAACTACTTGGAGGATTGCAATTAAATTCTACATACACATTCATTCCAATGTCTAGTTGGTCATAATTGAAAATGGTGTTGCTTGGACATCCATTATGGCTGACATAGTGGCTATCATGATAATTCTTATTATCAATATTCCTCCTTAATCAATGGTCATATCAAGATGGGGTTTCCAGTGAAAGACTTATTTATCTTCTCTCATTGGTGCCAGTCTCACATCCAGCATACTCATGTTGAAAATCTAATTCTTACTCGTTGTGAAAGAAAATTTTGTTGATGTGGGGTTTTCTTTCCAGAAAAGATGATGTCTCATTATACCTAAATGAAAACTGTGCTATCTGATATGGCACTTTGGCAGTTATCTTCAGAATCTCGTTATAGCTACTACTGGATTAAAACTGTATAAGAGAATGTATAATCACATCAGTATTTGTGAATATAACTTATGGTTGGTCATAAATGAGAAAGGCATTCATCTGACATCAACATACATGTAGGAGTCAACATGATAATCATTTCTTTGCTAAAGAAACTTATGCTGATCTGAAATTTAGTATGAACACCAGTGCAGAGATCTTAAAAATCCTACTATTGCTACTTCTGAATGCATGGTTTTATTGATATAGGGATGTTAACCAAACTTTATATGATAGTTAGTCCTAAATGAAAATGGTGCTGATCATGCATGCAATATAAATCCACCACAACAGCCTTTGTGAAACACTCAGCAGTTAAAAAAACCCAGAATTCTTTTCAGCCAGTAGAATGGTTCCAGATTCTGTAATTTCTTATCTGTATTGTTTTGGTTTGTCTGGAACAAAATGGACATATATTTACCAAAGTTGGGTTTCTGTTGTAGGGTGTTTTAAAGGGAGAGCAATTTTACTTTCATATCTTGTTCTATTAAAATTGTGCTGTAACAAAGCAGCACATATAAAATGCAAAAAACAGCATATTTTGAATTTATAAATTTATATGTAACTACAAATTCATTAAGAGTAACAGACAATAACTGTTGTATAGTATTTGTCAGCAAATTTTATTACATTTTTCATTAAGATAAATATTGAGTGGGTATGACAACCAGTGATAATGTCATCACTTCAACAGTGATTATTGCTTTAATCAGCCTCAACATGAACAGTGTCATGGTTTGTAACAAGAGAAAAATTATCTGTCAGCGTACAGGATCTGGACCTGGATTATTATGTAATTGCTTTTGACTGAGAATTTAGTGGCAGCTTGACAATAATCAAATTTCAGATACATCACTGAAAGGCATGTATGTTTCATTCCATATTCATGTATCATTGTTCTGCATTTTGCACTTGTGCAATCCATTTGTTTAAAGTACATGTATCAATTCATTTACATTCATTCTCTTTTTAATTTCCAATTCTGCAATCTTTTTTAATTTCACTGGTAAAATTTCCTGTTTCAGGTCTCCAATATAACATGAACTATAATGGGCAAAATCATATTGTTTATATATATCTGTTTACCTATTTGATCGATTTTATGTACAGTTATCATTTTCTGGTCTTTATCTCCCACCTACCTTTTTTTCAACCTAGTTACAAAGTCCCTTACTGTCATTTGCACTAAATTAGCAAAAATATTAACAACTAAACAAGTATAACACATATCAATACAGTGTTCTCTTATTTTGAAGTAAAAGAAATAAATGCATTATTTAATTTTGCAATTTAATGAAGAAAGTGATACTGTCGTGCAGCAGTTTCGTTGTTAAACTACTGGAGGATTCATGGAAAGCCATCTCAAACTTGAAATTTGTTTCTTCTTCAGAATAATTTGAAACTCAACAATGATTTGTAGTTGTCTCATTTTTGGGCAGGAATTGTCATCCCTTGGATATAAGTACTTGGTGCATAATATAAAAATAGGGAGGTACAGGTGAATTGATTTCCAACTAAATCATGAGCAAATTTGGTCTAGAACCTTTACAGGTATAAGTAAGTCAGAATGGTAATACTAGCAGTGATTTCAAATGAAAGTCCCAGTTTGAAGAGTTCTTTTAAAACTTATTTTTTAACTTTTGACTCCATATATGTTGTTCCATTAACAGAATGTTTTGCAATTCAAAAATGTTCACAAAATGTCAGCTTGACTACATTGTAGCAAGCAGTACCTACCCTGATAAAGGTGTGGCAGTGGCAGTCATGAAACATTGAATTTATTTTAGGGAAGTTAAACGTATTAGATATTTGCAAGAGATTAAAAGATATAGCTTGAATTTAGAGAAAGTGTAGAAATTGAAATCAGCCCATTTGAATCTTGTTAAAATTGTATGGTCTTCAACTCTTGTTATAACTTTATGACGCTTTTTAGAAGCAAAATCAACAAGTTTTATAAAACCATAACAAATAATTTAATTCCCTAAGTTATAAAATTAAAATTGAAGAGTAACATATAGTATAATGAATTAAATCCAGTAGAAAAATCCTAAATATTCTATGTCGGGTCCAAGGATATAGTGTTTTGAATGAATTCCAAGTCCTGAATGTACTGATGTACCAAGTGTCTTGATGTGTCACAATGGCATTGTCCAGATTGTCTTTGAATGAATTCACAATAATCCCAATATGGTACTTTAATCCAGACTGATGTGAGCATTTCATAATTCCAGTAAATAGTTTAAATAAATCCTCTCAAACTTAATTTTAACACAATATTAAACACATATGCAGATTGATATTAAAACCAGAACAATAATAGGAAATAAATTATTCACTTCTTCTAGCTCATATACCCCCTATGATTCTGCAGTGCAATGATTGTCAGCTTGTATTGCAACATAATATATCTGATTTAATTATCCAATTAGAAATTACCCCAAGCCGTAAATGGGTTCAATATATGGAATGCAAATAAAAATATCTTAAAATAATATCTACAGTCATAGATCAAAAGTAGAACATACAATATAGGTATAAATAACAATGTAACAGAAAGAAGTGAAACCAACATGTTTAGTAAAATTCAACAAACAATTTATTTCCTAGAATGCAAATTAATTATTCAAAAGACCCTTGCTGCAAAATTAAAAAAAAATCCTTCATGTCATATCACAAGCCCAAAAGTATAGAATGTTCTGAATGAATTCCAGTCATATTTAATGTCCTGTTATATCACAATACATGTAATACAATCTAGAATGTCTTTGAATGAGTTGTCAAACATCCCAAATTATTATGCTAGTTAAAAAAAACAACAGTGAGTGCTTAGTTATTCCACTAAATAATAAATATTTCCTCTCAAATTTTATTAGAACACAGCTATAAACTCTGGTCATAGATTCCCAAAGACTGATATGAAACAGAAATGGAAAATTATTTACCAAATTATATACTTGACCTAAAATACAATTGATCATTTTCCAAAACTAAATTTTGAATGGAAAATTGACCAGCATTTTAACTCAGCATTTCTGTTACTTAATTATTATGCCAAAAGTCAGGTAGGCATAAACTCCATTCAAAGTTATCAAACACATTCATGACAAAAGTTGGGAATACTATGAATGTAAATAACTCCACCAACCACCTTCCCATCATAAAATGATTTATATTAAAAAGCTTTTAAATGTTAAATATGCTTTGCATATGATTCTATATTAGAATTGATATTATGATTAGTACAAATTATACATAAATTGAAGCAATATTGAAATAATATACAGGTAAATGGGCATCACATTATCCTTTCCTATAATCTGTATAATGCCAGTATTATATGTATATATCATCAAACTCCATCTCAACATACTCTTGATGTTTATTGTTCATTTTATTATTGAAAATAGGGGGGTTGTGATCATTGAATACAGTAAATGGAGAAGAAGATGAACTAATTAACACTGAAAGTTTTGCAAAGCCAGTATCAGAGCCAGTCAGAATGTATTACATCCTCACTTGGGAATGGGTCAGATGCAATTTGATTGGTTAAATAATTAGATGGACAATCTCTACTGAACTACTCCTTTAACATATTTATATGTTTCTGCACCTGTGGAGTGCTAATAATATAATTTGTCATTTAAAAATTTCATCTGAACATGAATTTGAGGCATGGCAAAAAGAGCCAGAACTCTATCAGTAGATTGTAAACTTCTTTCCTTTGTATACCTTAATTTTTGACTGAGTATTTGTTGATATTTCAAAACCTTTGACAACTAGGTTTTAGAATCAGAGGAATCTTCATTAGAAAGAAGTTTTTCTTTTAATAGTGTAAATGGTGCATGGATACTCCGTCCAGAACTAAAACAATGATTTTTGAATTGATTCTGTAGTAGTAAGCAACTGGAAATGACCACCCTCATCCCAGTTGTGTAACTATTGTGTATCTAAACTATATGACCAAATTTTGTTCTTCAAAGTTTGATGAAATCTTTCCAAAGCCTAATTCATGTATAACTTGCTGGAAAGTTCCTGACAAAAAATATGATCCTCGATCTGACTGGGCAGATTTGGGAAGCCAGCAAGTATAAAGAAGCTTTAGTTTTAATATTTCTCCAAGGGATTGCTTTTAGAAATCTTGAGGATGCGTGCATTATGGTCAATGAGCATTGGTTGACTGATGGATAGATAATGGACTGACGTAGTCTTGCATTTCACTGCTAAATGTTTGTGGAATGTATGAATGGTTTGCAGATGAACCTTGCATATCTTCTGATTAGGTTTTCCTATAATGTGATCATGTGTGACAAGATTCACTGTAGTTGAAAATATCACTTCTAATGTTTGGCCATTAAAAATGATTCAAGATCTTGTGATAAGTCTTATTGACCCCAATATAACCAGCCATAGGAGTTTCATGGGCTAGAAACTTATAATTTTCTGTCGATATGACTTAACAATGACAATTGGTAGCTCACTAACCACCCGTTACAAGCGGGTAACTCTGATGGTCTCCATTTCCTCATAAGGATACCATTTTTTTTCACAAAATAACAACCTGGAACTTGTGTGGCTTCAGCTTCGCTAAGAGATTTCTGAATCAACGTGATATCTGGATTTTCTTCCTGTTCAACAATGAGCGATTGTCTTTTCTTACCTGTTTACCTGTTTAGGATAAAGAGAATAATGTTAAAACCAGGATCACTGTAATCAATAGTTATTGATTCGTCAATATTCAGAACAAACGTGACCTTCTCAAAAGACTAATCAGTAAAGGAATAATTTTCTTGTTAATATCATTCTAAATCGCTCTTTCTGCCATGTTTTCGGTAACTGCACAGACAGGATTTGAATAAGGGATATTATTCAATACTATCAACATTTTGGACCAAGCAAGTCTTGCCATTTACAAGTGGTTTAACACCCAAACTTATCTCCAACTATATCATTGCCTAGTAATTAATGAACCCAACAGTCACGGGTTCTGAGACTAAATATGATGCCAGATAAACGCCATGGAGAGGAACATTATCAAAGCTGTCCTTGACTCACTGAATAAGAACATATTCACCAGAGATAGGCTTCATACACAAGTACCTAGTAATAATAGACTCTAGAAGTTCCATTGCCCCTAGATATTTTAATAAGGATATGCGTGGCAGAATCGCCAGTGACATAGGACCTTTTGAGCGTGAACGGTTCGTAAAAGATGTATCATGTGTACACATGAATCTCAACAAAAAGGACATGGTTTGTGAGTTTTGTTGAAATCAGCTTTACGTAAGGTGGAAACCATCTTGAAACTTATGGTGACGCTGTGAATGCTGTAAAGGATGAAGCTCTGACGCAAAAACGAACATCATCAAAACATACTGAACGATCAGCAAAGCTCTAAAGAATCATTCATAAAGCGAGAAAAAATGTTGATTCAAAATGGAAAGGACCTTGGTGGTGGACAAGATACACCTATAAATTTGTTACGCACTGTCGACGAAAACATTAATTCTCTGTCTGATACATAGCAGGACAAGGCAGAAAGAGACGTCAAAAACCATTCAGACCATATTGGTACGTTCAAAACAAAAAGGATAAGAACAGAAGAACTACTAGGGAATTAGTAGTTTTTGTGTTACTAAAATAACCCAAAATGATGCAACGAGATTATGCTAATGTTCCAAGGCAGAACTTTATCATTTTGCCCAACCACAAACGATAACGACGATACAAGAATACCAAAGGATAAAAGTATATCCAGTATCATCTTTGATCACTTCTGCTTTTATCGAATTTGAAATCTAAGAATAAGCCAAAATTATGTCGATCTTATTTGCAGTTACTTTAAATTAAGTCAGAATTCTCAAAACGTTAACAAACCAGGCGCCGAAGCCAGAATAACTCCCATCAACAATTTCATGCACTCGTTATTTATGCAGTAAAGAGGATTGGTACTGGAAAAAACGAACTAGACAGCAATAGCGTGGACACTTAACCTTACCAAGCGTACCTGGAAAACATTTGACGTCAACAATGAAGCCAGGAACATAAATTTTGATGCTTCATTTGTATGGAAACCTAGTATTTTGGACAAGTTATACGACTATGGACGACGATCCTTACAATAGCCAAAAGAAAATCAAACAAGGACGCAGTTTATAAATGATGGGTTGTTTGCATTTGGACATGTGGTTTGGCTACAAGACAAATAGTTATTGAATGGAGTTGATGCACGTCCGAGGCTGAATCGGAATAGCAGTCCACTATGCTAAGGAGTACAAAAGGAAGGTAAAAGATACCAGACCTTGCGTCCGTTTATAGTAGTCTTACCTAAAGTGATACATTACTTTAAGTCACATTTTAAGCAGAACTACACCAAAGTATCATCTACGATAAGGTGAAAACATTCATAGTTGCCTCTACAGTCCAAACCAAGGTCGATGATCACGTTTTCCAAAGCAAACTTCCAAAACGTTTGCTTATTTGTTTTGTCAGCAATGAGGACCCCAATGGTAATATGGATCAAAATTATTTAAAGCTTTAATACTTATATATGTCCAAGATAGAAGTCATCCGAGACAGTCAGACGTTTTATACCATATTCTTTGATCCCAATATTGTCCAGAAAAAAATATGCAGATCTTAACTCACATGCTTCCAAGCCACATGACATACACGCCATTTTGTACAACAAATATGTAGAAGGATATATGTTTTGTGAGGATTTGACTTCACTTAGGGAAAGGCAATGGAAGAGGGACAATACTACAACATTTAACCAGGCGAACTTCGTTTGAAAATATTATCTGAAACACGGTGAACATTATCTTGTACACAGAATTTGACACTATTCTGGAAATCCGCAAGAGAAGTGATCTTAAACTATCTGAGGAAAAAAAAAGATAGGCGAAGAAGGTGTTTTATATGCAGAATAGCTCCAGTCACAGAACAGGTGCGAAGACAAAAACTATAGTCATGATATAAAGAAGGCTATGGCGAGAGCAACATTTAGTATCCTGTTTTCCTTGTGACCTGATTGCAAGAATCACGAGCTTAACCAGATAACATTGTTATGGTTATCAATTCGATCATCTCAAGTCGGAAAAAAACAACAAATATTTTGATGAGTTGAGATAACAAGTTGGAAGAGTATCTGGAAGATGTGTAGATCCTCATCTAAGATGAAATGATCTTTAAAGGGTGGTATAACGACTTAAGTGACCATACCTTGCCCCAATTGATGTCTCTGGAGACACAACGCATTGTACCTCTATTGCAACAGAGTACGGAAATGTTCAGCGACTTACTTGACAATATTTTCAACGTAAAGTTCGGTGTGCACTGATGACTTATCATTATCGGTGAAAGAAATTGATACATGAAACTTGATTACCTTCTGACATATAGTTCGTACACAGCTTCATGTAATCCAGTGGTGTATACTAAACAGGAACTTTTTCGTCGAAAACCTAAAGATGTTCGATCCCATTTCATCAATATAAACGACAATAATCCTTTTAAAAAAAACCAAAAAAACATTGGGTAGCCATTTACATTCCCAGTGACCACAGTGTAGAATATTTTGATTCTTGTTGATTACCTTTTCCTAAAGACATCGCTGACTTCATGAGAATAAATACTATATCCACTCCATTAAATAATGCGAATTAAAATTTAAATAATGTGAATTGGAAAAAAAAAACGATTGCTTGATGAAGAGATAAATGAACCATACATTATGGTTGAGTGCCTTCTAGGACAGGAATACCGGCCTGAGACCAAAGGTCGTGTGTGGAAAGGAATGCTTGAAACCTACCTTGTCTCTTGTATAGTATGATAGACAGGGTCATATATTAGAAAGGATATTAGGAATAATCTCAAGAACATTTTTCAAATTGCGAAGGTAAACGTGGTTTTCGGCAGATTACGTGTAAATGTGTAGGAGCGCAAACGAAACTAAAGTTCTACAGATGTATTTCTGACCCTGCTCTGTACATGTGACAAAATATGGACAGTCTACTGATGCAATGTCAAGAAGTTGAACTACTTCGCATGGGCTGCCTGAGGACACTGATGAAGATAAGACGGCAAATTAAGGTCCCAGACAGTGAAGTTATCACGCAAGCAGTCTCTCTCTCTCTCTCTCTCTCTCTCTCTCTCTCTCTCTCTCTCTCTCTCTCTCTCTCTCTCTCTCTCTCTCTCTCTCTCTCTCTCTCTCTCTCTCTCTCTCTCTCTCTCTCTCTCAGCTGATGAAACCTACAGCTGAGTTAGACTGGCCACGTCATCAGTATTTCAGACGAGCGACTTCTGTTATATGGTCTTAAACTAAGTAAAAGAGGAAAACCAACAATTTTTTAAAAAAAAAAAACCCAATAGCTAATTTATATGCTTGAATACAGAGTGAAATTTTAAAAATACCTTACAGTATCGCGAATTAAATCCCAAATAGTCATAAAAGTTCTGTTACAAGTATAAATGTATCAAGTTCCAACTGAACTCTTGTGATGTTCCAAACAAATTTCAATATTGAATATGTCGACGTACATGTAGTATTGGACGTGCCAGTAGCCTGGTATGTGACGATGTGCTAAGTCTTTTGCGATATCACATTAATATAATCCAAAAATGATGTTGACTGAATTCGTATAATTCCAAACGAATTCTTTAGTCCTGCTATATTACTGATCACTTTGTAGTTACAGTGAATAATAATTTGAATAAATAAATCCACCCACATTGAGAACTGTTCGCAACAATAAGACTGATTCCGCTTCGGATGTCAAGGAAGAAATGAGAAAATACTTATGTAAACAAGTTTACATAACCCTCAAATTGACCTAGGTCGCAATTTTCATTTCTGGAAATACCATGTCAACTTAATGTAAAATATCTTTTCTGGAACTTTCTCAGGTCACAATCAAGACATTATCTTTAACTCAAACTGAAGCCAACATGATTACCATTTATAGTGATTTGAATATTAATCTAAAATCACAGAGAACTATTAGTTATATATTTTGTTGCTTAGTAAATAATTGTCACTGGTCAGGTAGACCATTAACTTGACTTGTGACTAATTTCAATTATAAAATACAAATATACATAATATATAATCATTAAAAAATGTCAACAAACAAAACAAATTAAATATACATAACACTACCAAATAATATCTTTTACAGTTAACCAAGGAGGAATAGTCATCTCTGAGAGCATAAGTGGATTAGAAATTCCAAAGGTCACCAAAATATGAACGTTTATCGTTGTCTGTCAGACATACACATAGGACTGTGGATATCTGCCATCAGATTGCGATCAAGTGCAAACCAGATTTAATGTCGTGCGCTGTGATGTCACATTAAGAGCTCTTCGTGTTGAAAAAAAAAATCGTACTACCCTATTAGTTATTGATAGACTCAACGTCCTCGTAGCTTGACCCATTTCAGTACTGTCCTGGTAAATATCACCAAGACGTACGAAAAGTACTAAGAAGCATTAATAGTATCTAAGTCCTACCAAGTGATACTAAGTAGTCATCAAAGCACTTATGAAGGAAATACAATGAAAGTTTTTTTTTATTTTTATGGATATAAGTAATTTTCATCATGTCGTTATTGCTTAGGTACTTTAGTAAACACGATTATGGTTACATATTCCTAAGTGCTCGGTAATGTGGCAAGCAACACTTGATCCACTGCTTTTTATCATTTTTATCATGCTTAATTATTGTGTTTATCAATAACATGTTGATTATGAATAAATTTCGAAAACATTTTTTTTCTTCTTAAATAATAAATTTTTGTGTATTTAATTATTTGAAAAAGTATGACACTTGTAAAAAAATTTAGTTGATTAATATGCGAACAATTCTAACAATTATGAATTCATTTGAAACTATGTGATATTTTTTAGAATACCTACATCAAAAACATTGATGTAGACTAAGTTTTACGCCTTTTATTAAACATAAGTAAATTCTGGCATAGTTATTTCTTAACGCATTCATAAATTGGCTGTTTTCTTACAAAGTATTGTCTTAATTAAAAAAAGATCATGTTTATTGGTAAAGAGACAGGTAACAGACAACGGGTTTCCTTTGTTCACATAGTGGCGTTGAAATCCAGGAAATGTAAATCATGCTAAATCAAGATGTAAGATGCAAAGGTTTGCCTTTTGAGAAATTTTCCCGTCATTAACATTGCTCTAAATAATATAGTTAGTTATTCGTGAAAATTTAATAAATATTAACATTAATTTTTGTATTTATTTTCTTTAACAAGTACTTTGATGAATTATTAGCGCCACCTTGTAGCATTTAGTGGTTCTTGGTGATTGTAGCAGTTCTTACGGTATTTACCAAGACCCGTTCAGTATTTGGACACCATTGTAGAAGTTCATAGCGATCAGTATTTTTCATCTGGAAGTTTCTGACGGCTATTAAGATAAGAGCACTCGGCAATCAGGACTGAATAGATTTTGGTTAACTATGTTCCTATTCATATTTATAACAACAATGTTTAATTTCTGTAAATGCGTCCGCATAACAACGTTGATCTACACTTCAGCTCAGTGCTGCATCATTATCATAATGAATTTGGGCACCGCATATGCTTAACCTTTACAAGAACTTATTTTAGAAGAAAATAAAAAATTTTAGCGTTAATTTTGAAAACTTATTGAATTTCAAAGGATCCTAAAAATCATGCCTCTGCATATTGTTGCATGCCTACTCTCCAGCTCCCATCCCTCAAAATAAAAGTCTACAACATACATTTTGTGGCTGGATTGACAAAAAAGAGAGGGGTTGTGTAGTCTGCGTTTGCATATTGTTGTGGTCCGCATATCAGCTCTCTCTCCCCCACCCCCAAAAGGGACGAAAATATATATGTAGCAGAAATGTTTTCTGTCTGGATTAACATAAATGAGAGTTGTGTTGTCTGCAAACAACAGAAATCACAAATTTGCACCTTCAACTTCCGGCTAATAGTCGTGGTCAGCAACCTTGGTTTGGTAGTAAAAAGTCGTTTTAGGTTATTATCCAGTGCGCTAAGACAAACTCTCAGATTTTTATAATATATTTTCTTGTAATTGTTTGGGATATTGATTCATAAACCAATAGTTTAAAACACCCAAGCTTAACAAATTAAGCTTTCTTCACATTACGTCACTTATTTTCGAGAGGAATCTATTTTCGAGTGCTATAGGGTAGATGTGAAATATATGTTATATAGATTCGCAGAGTTCCTATTTATCTATCAATGCCTGCAATATACGAATTTTGAGAAATGAAACAGACTATATGACAGTATCGCTATACCGACTTCGATAGTTTACATTGTATAATGTACAACAGGCCTTCCACTGTAATAAGATAATGATATTATTTCGAGGAGGGGGGGGCATTCCTGTATATGATATTTTTATCACTAGTAAGAAAATGGCAGAGTATAAATTGAGGAGGGGGTAGGTAGTTAGCTAGGTAGCCTGGAGTGCTGTATTATAGTGGTACTTATTTGTTGTGTTATTGTGTTAAAGCATAATATGAGACACGTGTTCTAACTATCAATAACTTTAATATATACAAGTGACTACTGTGAAGTCTTAACACCGAGAGTTATCAGAGAGGCAGTGCCTGTAGATAGTACCAGTGGAACTATGACTCATACACAGAGAGTGCTGATTGGTCAGTCACACATGTATAATGTTACATCTCTCTTCTTACAAATAAAAAGTTTTAATAAAACTTTTAACAAACTAAATGAATCATAAGCCATTAGTATTAACATATCAGAATTAAGCGCGTCTTTGATATCAATGATTACAATTAGCTATGTACACATATCTGAGACAGACTGAGAAGGCATTATACAATTTTAAGAAATCATATTGCTTGTTTGATAGATATTTAATGTAAACTGATGGTACTTATCTTGAATCACCATCAGTGTTTATCAACAAAACCATTCAATGTGCTACACTAATGAGTGTTCTATTAGCTGAGTCTCTTTTAACTGCGAGTGCCGGATTTCACAGTTGTTTCATATCCAGGTTATGTCCAGGTGTTTGGAACTGATATTATACTGACACTCTTATCTTTGGTTTCACTAGCCTCCCAGAACGTGTGTAAAATCCGCCTTGCAGACGAACCCATGAGACCGTTGCGTCAGGCTCAGGCGTACTTTGGCTGAAACATTTAGATTCCATTGACTTTGAAATTGATTTACTGGCATTTGCGGGGAGTGGTGATGCAACTGTACAAGATGTGTGTTCAATCTGAGGGGAGGGCGGTGGTGGTACTTCATTAGTTTTCAGGAGTAAACGTCTATTGCGACAATAAATGGTACCATCTTTGGTGCGAACTGTATATGACCTTTCACTGTGTTTTCTTACTGCTACGGCAGGTTCCCATTTTTGGTTAGAGCTTCTGTGCTCTAAGCAGATGGAGCATTTTGACACTAAATCAGAAATGTCGGCTGAGATTCTTGGCCAAAACAAAACATCCCTGGCTCATTTCAGACACTTTTCAATACCTAAATGTCCTGAATGTACAGTTTCTAGCATTTTCTGCCTGAGGGCTTGTGGTATGACTATTTTGTGGCCTTTTAAGACTAACCCATCTACAACTGAAAGTGTATCTCTATAATTCCAATAGTCGATTATCTCTGACGGCTTGACCTCTTTTCAGGCCAACCTTTACTTATGACCTGTTTCAGTATGACCATCTGGGGGTCTTGTTCAGTGAGAGATTGAATTTCTTCCTTTTTACGATCAGATACAGGTAATGCTGATAACGCCATATGCACCTTCATATGCACCTTCAAACCAAATGGGAGACGCAAGAAATGGTAACGGCCGTAAGGGGGTGTTGAAAGTTGTGAGGTATGAAGAGTCACGTGACAGTTTTATTGCCCAATATCCTGACCGTGCATCCAATTTGGTGAAGTATTTTGCACCTGATAATTGGGGTAGGATATCATCTAATGTGCGCATAGGGTAATGGGGACGTAAAATTGCCCTGTTAAGGTCTTGTGGGTCAAGACATACCCTTAGTTTACCCGATTGCTTTTCGACGACAACCATAGAATTTACCCATGCTGTAGGTGATGTAACTGGGGCAATGATATTTTCATTTTCCATGCGATCAAGTTCAGTTTTGAGTCTGTCTTGAAGTGCAACAGGTACTCGCCGTGGAGGGTGCACTACAGGTATGGCTTTGGGGTCGATGTGTATGGTACATTCCCCTGGGAAAAGACCTATACCGTTGAATACTTTGGCATATTCCTTGAGAACAACCACCTTAGTGAGAGGTGTACTCTTGTTACAATGTAAATCTGACATCTGTGTCTGAACAGAGTATGTAAATTTAACTAAGCCTAACTCCATACAAGACTGTAAGCCAAGTATAGGTGGTGCTCTCCTTTTAACAATGTAGAACTCGAGTTCATGTGTATGTTCATTGCGTTTACATGTGAGATTGACTGTACCCATTGTGTTCAATAATTTGCCTTTATATGCAGATAGTGTGTTTAATGTAGATTTAAGAGGATGTTTTATGCCTAGCTTTTGGAATATATGCGAGGGTATGATGTTAACTTGGGAGCCAGTATCCAATTTAAAATCAATAGAAAATAAATTAGGTCCTACCTCTATCGCCGCATATACCTGTCCATTGGCAACTATATCCCTTTTTACACTGTCAATAAATAAATCCTGGTTTTGAGATTCATTGTTAATCACACTAACCATTTTTGATCTACAGACTTTTTCAAAGTGATTGAGTTTATGACACTTATTGCAAGTCTTTCCTTTCGCAGGACACTTGTCCTGGCTTGAATGTGTTTTGTATCCGCAGTGTCCACAGGTCGCGTTCATGCATCATCTGGAAGATGTGGTCCATTTCTTCTTCCGCTGTAGTTCTTTTGTCTTGGCCTGTCTTTGAATTGTCGCATGTACTTCTGGTCTGGCTGATGCAGACATGGTCTGTAACTGCTCTTGGGCATATTCATGGCTTTGACCAATGTTAATAGCCCTTTCCAAGGTCAACTTTTCACCTTCGTTGATCAGTTTTTCTCGTATCTTTAATGACGATACACCGAAAACAATTCTATCATGAATCATGTCGTCTTCGTCTTTGAATAGACAGTCCTTGGCTAAGAGTTTCAATGAAGTCACATATTGGTCTATTGTCCTGGAGCCTTGAATTTCATTGTTAAATTTAAATCTTGCAAAGACCGGATTTAATTTTGGTTGCACGTGATGTTTGAATTTTGTAAATAGCATTGATGGGTCCTTTTTTTTCTTTCTCCGTCAGAGTCCATGTGTTAAAAATATCTCTACCTTTGTCGCCTACCCAAAGTAGAATGTAGTTGGCTTTGACTGCATCACTTCTTCTACTCATCGGTCCGTTAAATATTATTTCACAGTGTTGTTGGAATTTAGCCCATGATGTGGTAAGGTTAGAATTGTCCCAAACCATGGTAGGGGTTGGCACGATGGAAAGATCCATTTCAGTGGTATTAAATTCGTATGCAGAATTTTCAACGTTTTTATGGTTTTAAATTCGTGCAAAATCTTCCGTGGATTGTAAAGTTATTGTTTCAAGATATCCATTTACGATCCATGTGCTATTCCAACTATGATATGCTATTCCAACCATGATATCCTATTTCAACCATGATATCTCACTTCTGACACCATGTTGTGTTATTGTGTTAAAGCATAATATGAGACGCCATGTTCTAACTATCAATAACTTTAATATATACAAGTGACTACTGTGAAGTCTTAACACCGAGAGTTATCAGAGAGGCAGTGCCTGTAGATAGTACCAGTGGAACTATGACTCATACACAGAGAGTGCTGATTGGTCAGTCACACATGTATAATGTTACATTATTGTTATCAGAAAATATTAAAACCAATCATTATTGCTGCATTGTTACAAATTATAAAGTTTCTCTGACTTTCCTTAAACCTATTCCTCTAAAAAAATCTGTCAATAAAATTACCTTAATGTAAATAAAATCACACTTGGAAGCTGACCCATATTACTATACCTTGGGGGAACAACTCTATATTATCAATGCATTAAAATAACTTGTGAATGTATGGTAGCACACACATAATAAACATAAATTAAACTTTGTGATAAGATTGAATTTCCACTCTTGCACTGGCTGAATATTTCCACCCAAACAAAGGAAATAATGCCTAAATTGAATACACTAATGTCAGTTAAGTTGAAATCCGTGATAACATGTAGAAATTAAAAATAAAAAAATATTTATCACTTTAAATTTTAAGTGTAATGTGGGCAGAGAATATATATATATATATATATATATATATATATATATATATATATATACCACATAAATTAAAAAATAACATGCATTTAAAGTTTTGGTATAAAGTAATTTGATATACCAATACTATTGGTATATCAATTTGTGGTCTGCCCATGGCGCAATAATAGGCATATATAAATGTTCTTGTGAGTGTCTACAGTTGATTCTAGATCAATGATCAATTTCCACAAATTAGACACAAGTGACATGAAAAATAATGATGAAAAGTATTAAAAATCCCTGTTTTCTAAATTAATTTAATATGGTACACATTTTCATCACAATCCTTTCTGCTTTGTTCTCCTCTTCCCTCTTGAGCATAATGGACAAACTCCGCAGAAATGTGGAAAAGAAATTTGGGCTAGATTAAAACCTTGAAATTGAAATTACACCAAATAACCTACAATAATATGGTTCATCATAAACAATATGTGTGCACTTTCCTTGGGATTTATCACCAGTATTTATCAATGATACAATGTTGCAAACCAGTAAATTCCTCGGTTACTTTGTATACATACTATATATTTAATTTGATGTTTGTTTTGTTTCTTCTTAAACATACCATAATGTTTTAAAAATCGATTATTATTTTTTAAATATGAAAATGTCCAAAGCTCTGTCTCTGTCTCTCTCTCTCTTGATCATCGTAGCAGGATAATGGCTAAAATCTATCAAATGGCAAACATAGAGGACTTTCCAACAATATCTCTGGACTTATGAACGATGGTAAAAGAACCAAAGGATGAGAGAAAGAGAGTTTTAAAATGAAACCAACAAGAGAGAGAGTTTGTGTGTTGAATGTACTGTTGCTAAAGCAGAATAATGACTTAGATTAACTGTAAATATATTAAAATACTTTAATTGCCCCTTGTTGGTTCATCAGTTGGCTTAGTTTTTATTCCACATTAATTTCCAGGTGCCTGAAGGTGAATGGCATTGCATTCATTTGAATGGTGTAGCTATCCAAGTGTAGATACTGCTCTATTTTTATTATTAAAACAATCTTTCATGTTTAAATCATAAGTGTGTATTATATTGATTTAATCAATGTGGAAAAAAAGAAATCAAGGAAAAAAACCCAATCAACTTATCAATATGCAGAGATGATTGCAAATAGCAACTACGGCAGAGAACTCCATTTTGTAGCAGACACACTCAGGGATGTGATGAGTTCATTCACCAGGTCAATACAAGGTTGCCTGTAGTAAACATAACTCAGTTCAAGTGGCAAATATATGTATTTGTATGTGATATAAATAAAATATATGTACAGTATGTCAGTATGTACCCTGTATCAGTGATATACCACTAATATAAATTTATCATTAAAAGGAAGCTCAGCATGAAAAAATTTATACACCTTGTATATCATTGAATCTGTTATGAATATTATTATTAATACTGAAATATTGCTGATTTTGAAAATAGTTGAACTATTATTGCTTTCATATTTATGTAGGATAAGTAGAATCATAAGTGAAATTTTGTAATTTTTGTTAATCATGGAATTAAATAACCATATAAGGATATGTATGTCACCATCATTATATAACTTATAATCATCAAACATCAGACATACACTCAATACTTTTCGTAATCAAAGCCAGTGCATGTATAGCAAGTTCAACTGGAGTTTTGTATATTATGATCAACCTCATTTTGCATGCACTTTGCAAAAAAGTAATACTTATTCTTTTTCATTGTAAGCTTGTAAAAAATGTTGACATTTTAGAGGAAATTTCAATATAAGATATTTGCATCTTTACTGGCTACAGCTACATCTGTGAACAACCACTAGATGGTGCATGTCCAACATTAATCAGAAAATCCCATTTGCCATGATACTACAGTATTTGAGTGTATGTGTGTATGTATGTATGTATGTATGTATGTATGTATGTATGTATGTATGTATGTATGTATGTATGTATGTATGTATGTATGTATGTATGTATGTATGTATGTATGTATGTATGTATGTATGTATCTATGTATGTGTGTGTGTATGTATGTATGTATGTATCTATGTATGTATGTATGTATGTATGTATGTATGTATGTATGTATGTATGTATGTATGTATGTATGTATGTATGTATGCAGGGATTGTCCTAGGCTTCGCCAATGTTGCAAATTGCAATTTTTTTCCCTTATTGGCAACAAAAAATACCAGTTAGCGATTTTTTTGGCAACAGCCTTTTTAGCAGTTTAACTTGTACATACAATCTTGTATTTGGAGTGTGAGAAATTCAATGGGACCATAAAAGGAAGTCACAGACTTATTTAAGATTTATACACTAACCTATATTCCCACATAAACAAATATTGACAAACCCATCTGAACAGCTCAATGTTACATCATAATCCGATAATGTTGACATCTGGCCTATGTACTACCTACAATCAACTGAGGTATGAAGATGTGAACACACAGCTACAAGTAATTGAACATCGGCTAATCCTTCCCTGTTTTCTTTTTAAAATATACTAATAAATAGTTTTGCTGACCCTGGAGAGAAAATTGATTACCTTTGAAGTACCAATTGCTATCTCTATAAATACCAAGCAAATGAAAAAAAAATCTCTATCAGAATTATATACTGTCAGCAGTGCAACATTGTCAAGGGTAAACGAAAGTTAGACGTATGTTCATCATTTCAGCCTATGAGTAAATTAACAAAATTAACAGCATTAGGATTTAATGCAAATTCATCAAACTCAGTCACTGATCCTGATGTTATTCCTGGCAGTCCTGCTCATTGATCTTTTACTTTTGCCGTCAATCCTGTTATGTCTGCAGAGACTTAAACTATGCAACAAAAAATATCAACACACACAAGTTTTGCATAATTTCATAATTTGTTTCTCAAAATGATTGAATCTGAAAATACGCAGATTGGAACCTGCCATCAGAAAGATTTTATATTTAAGCATCGTTTTCACTAATATTCTCCAATTTTACAGGTCCATTACACGTGAAATTTTTGAAAATGACATGCCATTGCTCCCTGTGGAGTGCATTATTTGCCATTTGCATCCCCTCCCAACGTGACCCCATTTAATATTTTATACAACTGCAAAAGGTTAGACTTGAGCCTCTGCGACATTCTTCAAAGACATCGCCTGTTACAGTGAGTGAAGCACTAGTAATTGATTGACAAATAAACCCTTTTTCTGTGATAACTAATGCCTAAAAGGGGTATGCATTTGTTTTTTCAAATTTTGTCTCAAACTATCATACATATGAAAATTATTTTCACATTTTATATACCACTGTAATTCCTTATTGTTTAAGTGAGAAAACCTGCTAGTAGCTTCTCATGGGTCGGTGGTTCATCACGGGTTCTTCCTCCACCATTAATACTGGCCGCCATATATAGCCTATCTTGTGCTGAAAATGTGTTAAACTGTATAACAACAACAACTTATTGTGGCTCTGTAACAAAAGGGCACAGACAAAGGCATGCTGACATATGAGCACAATGCTATACAACCTCGACAAAGGCATGTGCAATAAAACCGTGCAGGTATAAATTAAGTTAAACAATGTGTATGGTATTCAATAATTCAAAGCAAAGATCATTATTCACATTCCAATTCTAATTAACTGTAACTAGCAATCAAAATAATTTACTTTCATGTTTTCAGATGAAATAATTATAATAAACTTTAACTGACTGCCGATTATTTGCCAAAGACAATGGGATCACATACAACATTAGCATTTAGAGTAATAAACTCAGTAAATGTTAGTTGAACCATTTGAACATGTTAAAATTACAATTATTATTTCTTGTTATTTGTAATATTTTGTCTTACATAAAAGAACTATAGGTTAAGTACTCAGAAAACTATTTTAAACATGATGGGTTTTTTATTTACATCTTTCACAGAGTGCACATCGATGTGCTTTTGTCCTGGCATGGGTTGTTGGGTCACCTTAACTGGTATATGCATATAACAATGTTGACTGTTCAATAACAATTTTTTTTCCACTAATTGATATGATGGTCACTAATGCCTACATATATGGTACAGTTATGCCAGGTGTTGACTCTTGTAAGTTTCATTGGTGGGAACTTCGCTCCAAGTTTGCATGTCAAGAAAAAAACTACAGCATTCAGTGATATATACTTTATGAAGCTTTCCATAAAATTGAGGAGGGGTGATTAAAAAGAATGAGCTAGACACTGTAGATGTCAGCAAAGTTGATATTTTTACATTTGATAATGCTTTTTTCAGATTTAAAATAGTCATCATCATGTAATGATTTATTTTATATTATAGCTGTACTGACAAATGTCAATAAATAACTATCCCGTGTTTTTCAATTTTTAATTTTCATAGCCTATTACATTAACAGACTTAGAAAAATATTCACTATTAATTTTGATGACACTTTTTGAAAATTGGTGACAAAATATTGCGGTTGGCAATTTTTTTGGCAACACTTTTTAAAAGCCAGGACACCATCCCTGTACAGTATGTATGTATGTATGTATGTATGTATGTATGTATGTATGTATGTATGTATGTATGTATGTATGTATGTATGTATGTATGTATGTATGTATGTATGTATGTATGTATGTATGTATGTATGTATGTATGTATGTATGTATGTATGTATGTATGTATGTATGTATGTATGTATGTATGTATGTATGTATGTATGTATGTATGTATGTATGTATGTATGTATGTATGTATGTATGTATGTATGTATGTATGTATGTAGGTAAGGATGTAGGTAGGTAGGTAGGTAGGTAGGTATTTATGTATGTATGTAATGTATGTATGTTAGGATGTAAAGATGTAAGGATGAATGTATGTAAGGATGTATCTAAGGTTGCATGCATGTATGTAAGGATGCATGCATGCATGGGTTTCTTTCACACCTCTGATGTTTTTTTTCTCCCTACAGAGTACAGTGATATAATTTCAGAGGCCTGTAACTGTACTTATATGAGTCTGTAATTGTACTTATATGAGCCTGTAATTGTACTTATATGAGCCTGTAATTGTACTTATATGAGCCTGTAACTGTACTTATATGAGCCTGTAATTGTACTTATATGAGCCTGTAATTGTACTTATATGAGCCTGTAATTGTACTTATATGAGTCTGTAATTGTACTTATATGAGCCTATAATTGTACTTATATGACCAATTCCTTACATTGCTGTGATAATGAATATATTATTGCATGCTTTAGCAACTTTGCCTTTTTAAATACTAACATTTGTTGGCCTCATTTTGAATTCTGTTACTGTAAGAATAGCTTATTTAATTATACACATCTTCTTTGAATATTTACTTATACCTTCATTACATTTCCAGAGGACTGATAACAAAATGTCGGGTTTTGGAGAGGCAGGTGATGGCTTTTACAGTGGTGGATATGGTGACTATGGATATGATTCAGCAGCTGGACAACAATTCTCTGATCAGTGAGTAATGTTCATTAGATTTTACTATAATCAATGGCACATACTTTTGGGACACTTTTTAGGAAAAGGATACATAGAAAATGCAGAGTAGGTGATACAACCTGCAAATACATTCATTTTGTCAAGCCCATACTTAATTTAATAATTTAGACTGTAAACTTCTGCAGATGATTACGGATGGTTTGCAGCTTATCAACACAGTCTAAATAGTAGTCATAGGATTGGAGGATGAGGATTTGTGTAATCAGAAATATTTTTGGGTTTACAATTTTGTGGTTTGGTAGTAAACTGATATATTTTGTGTTGTTTTACTGCTACTTAATTTTTTTTTATTCATTTATACTATTTTTTGTCATGCCCCTGCCCCTCCATTAAATTATGACCTCTACAAATGTTTTTGATTTTAGGCTAACTGCTGAGACCAACTCCAACCTCTATCCATTCCACCATTTATTTTAAGTGTGATTTGTGTTATTTTTAAGCATCGTTTTCACTAATATTCTCTGATTTTACAGGTCCATTACACATGAAATTTTCAAAAATGACATGCCATTTCTCCCTGTGGAGTGCATTATTTGCCATTTGCATTCCCTCCCAACGTTCCATTTAATCACACATGGTACTCAGGGAGGTCAGTTGTTTAAAAATATATGCCAGGGTAGTTCAGTTTCACAGTCTTCATAATAAAATGATAAGAAAATTTTAAATTGCATCTATTAGTGAGTACCCCACTTTAAAAGTGCCTTTTCTGAGTCCCATGTATGTTTATCCAATTATATCAGTTATATTGAGTACTTATGTTCCCAATACTGAAGAATTTTATATCTTTAGCAGCTGTACTGTATCTAAAATCTAAATTTCTTCATTTTTAAGACTGTCATATCTATTTCTGTGTTCCATTTGTTAAATCAATATTTATATAATGCTTTAGATTTCAACTTATTTGTACCAATGGCAAGAAAGCAATAGCTGTAGGTAAAAAGATATTCATTATGATTTAACATACGCAGTGTTGTCATTAATTGTGAAGAATTGTTAAACTGCTTGGAATTGACATTGACTGTCAAATGCAGTTTGATTCACACATAAAAAATATCTGTATGAAAGCTTCAAAGCATCTTGAAAAATAAGCTAACTAGTTTCAACAAACTAACATTCTTATGTAAATTTATCCTCTCAAATTATATTTTCTGTCTTTTAGCCTGGCATTTCTACAGTGACATGAACACTACTAAAATATACAAGAGTATGCTCTGGGATTTGTACATAAAATTTTACTTCTGGCAAAAATGCTAGCTCTAAATGTGCATAGACTTTGGGTTATGGCACTTGAGACTTTCAAAATACTGAATGGGTGTGCTGCTCCCAAATGTTTGGGCAATTGATAAGTTTTATACACAATAAATATAATTGTAGATATTCAGATGTTTTAGATATCCAACAAATCACAGCCTCAACAGTTGACATAAAAGTCTTTTAGATATGCAGCTGGAATGAGCTACCTAACCATTCTGAGAGCAACCAAACTTTAATTCATTTAGATATTTGATTCCATCCTTGTATGTTATAGACTGTAAATGTAATATCTGTAAATAATAACCAGTCCCACCCCAGTCTTGGTCATAGCTGTGTTTGTGTTAGTGTTTTGTTTGTTTATCTGCCCTTGTCTTATTTACTAATCAAGTGCCCTTTTTAAGTAAGATGTAAGTTGAATCAAAGCCTGCTTTGTTAGTCCTAATTTGGTGCTTCTGCATTTATTTTAAATTTAAATTCTGACTAGTAATTTTTGTTAGTTTTAAATTAGTGGTTTTTTAAAATTTATCCTAGATTTGAAATTCACTTTTACTCATAGGCTTTTAAAATTTGTTGCTTGACCATGCCTTAAGTCATGCATTGTGTGTTTTGTCCAACATTGTATTTATGTGTAATGATGTGTTAGTTGTCTTGCTAATCATGCTTGTTGTAATGCCTTATTTATTATGTCTGATGGTGTAAAAAATCTCTTTAGTGCTTATGTTGAATAGTTGTTTTAAACCATGCAGATGTTAAGTAAATCTTATGGCAAAAGTGAATCCAAAGGAGAATTTATTGACATTAAAATCACCGCACATGAATGGCATACAAATAAATAAATCTCACAGAATTTATTAAAATCTCACCAAAGATTCTGCCAAAACACAGTATGGTAAACTATAAATGCACTTTGAAAAAAAATAATTTGCAAAAAGCAAATTATTAAAAGGTACGTAAAATGGTGAATTAATAAATAAAATATTTACAAAGAATTGTCAGAGTTGTTTATTAGAATGGTTTATTATCTTTTTCTATGTTTTTTTTCAGTGGTTTTGGTCAGTTTGACTATTCACAAGGATATGCAAGTGACAATACAGGCTACATGACTCCTCAACAGAGTCCCAATTTGTATGGCGGTGCCATCCTTACTCCTGATCCCGCAGCGGCATATGTTAGCCATCCAGCTTCGGACAACTTTGATGACGAACCTCCACTTATGGAAGGTGAAAATGTATTTGCATTAAATATGGCACAGAGATCATAAAAATTTCACTTTGAGTTTGAGGTGTTTTATCAACCAATCACAGATGGCTTTATATCTGAAAGGTCACTTTCGATTGGTTGAAACTGAAAACTCAGTCTGAAACTCAGCTAAGATTTTTATGATTACCATTCCAATCCAATTCAGGTTTCTTTCTTCAAAATGTATGGAATGAAATGCAGTATTTATTGGTCATTTTAGGTAATCAGATTAACCAATAACTTTATCACGTCAGAGTTCCCTATAAGGGCTTTCTGGATATAAAATACCTGCATTTGATACTGATTTTCTAAGACTGTGCATCTTGTGGAATTGGTATGCACAAGATTAATACTAGTGGTTTTCCATGTTTGTCAAAAAACATAAATCCAGTTTAGAAACAAATTGTACATAGTTTAAATCTGATTATTTTTTTGAGCTCTACTAGTCATAGACCAGGTGAGCTTGTGATGTGGTCTTTTGTACTATATGTTTTTGAATGAGCACACAAGGGTTGGTATTGAAGTTGAGGTGTTAACATCTCTGGCTTTATGAGTGGCATGTTTTGTCTGTGACTCAGCAATTTTGTGCTGTTCTACTGCACGAGTGCTTTATGTGATCTTGCTGCATCAGGAGGGATAATTTTATTCAAGGGTCCCGCATGAGGTTTTGTTGATAAGGGTTTTCAAGGACACCTTCAGTGAGTCCTTAAAGTGCTTCTATTGTCCTACAACAGCACATTTTAACTCGAAGTTTGCCATAGAGCAGCTGTTTTAGAATATGTTCATAAGGCATACTTGAGAGCAAATGCACGAGTGTCTTCTTACAATGCTGTTCATTTGTTGTTGTTGATAAAATATTACTCTTAACTATTCATAGACAATACATTGAAGCATTAAAGTTGATATATAAATAAACTAGATTTTTAACCAAATCGACTTAACCAAGAACAAATGTAGCACTATATATGATATGTGAATGCAGTTATTTTTGGAAAGAGGGTTTTTCATAATATAGCCATTCACTTTCATTACAATAATCCATTTATAGGATTGCAAATTTATGGTTTCTTTATTTGCCTACATATTTTTAATAACATCATGGATTTGTCAAACAGTATTTGCTTCACTGCTAGTTTTTTTATTTTCACAATAATGAGGAATGTCAAAAAAACAACTTGATGTGCATTTTTAGCCTAAATCTCATAACACATAATATTAGACAATGCTTTCTATAAATTGTACCTCTTCCTTAATCTATTTGCCCAATGATTTACAAAAACATATAATCTTATGAAGTGGTGTTTAGACAAAGTGACAAAATTAAAAATAACTTACAGTATGGTAAAGAAAACAGTTCTATAAATTCCAAGAAATCGTGAAATCCAGATACATTCCAAAGGTATTCAGACTGATAGCTGTATTGAACTGATATGTAATCAGTACAGTAGAAAACACTGTTTTAAATCCATATGTCTCTTAAGTGAATTAAAGGTAAATCCAAACTAATCCAAAGTCTTTGAATATTTTAATATAAATATCCAAATATCATTTTAATAAACTCACAGTAGTCCAGTATAGCTTTAATAAACTCACTGTAATATCAGACTCTGTCATATCAATCTATATCATTTTAATAAAATCACAGTAGTCCAGTATAGCTTTAATAAACTCACTGTAATATTAGACTCTGTCATATCAATCTACACTAACAATTACAGATATATAAACTCAGCTCATAATTCTTAGATCTGATTGGGTAGTGACTTGACAGTAGCCAGTCAGAGTCTAAGTCTGAGTTGTGTGTATGAATATTTTTGTAATGTGGGGAAAACATTTCTGGTTCCAAAAACCTACATATCTCATGCAAAACATGAAGCTAAGAATTATTCTTGTAATTATATTTTGGACATTTATGTAGTTAAATATAACTTTCTATTTTATTCATGTGAGAATAGTTTAAAATTTTGAATACAATTTTTTTTAAATACTTGAATCATTAGCAACCCTCCCATAAATGGAATCAAAGTTTTGGCTAGACAGTTAGAGCCAGTACATAGTAATAGGGACCAAAGTTTCTAAAGTAGTGAGACTGCTCCAGTGGCCTTAATGGTTAGAACATCTGCCTTGGATACAGGAGGTAGCAGGTTTGAAATCCAGGTGAGTCATGCTAAAGACACTGAGCATTAAGAGGTTATTGTTAGGACTAGTTGTCTTGGTGTCAGGATAATGTGACTGGGTGGAACATTATGCTACATGTCTGCAGAATGATGCCCCAGTGCTGGAAATTACTATAAACTGCCAAACTGCAGACTTTGTAACAATATGAAATGAAAATTGTTTAAGCATTGATAAAAATTCAAATTACACACAACATACACACACACATGCTAAGGTTGTGACTAAAGTGTGCTGGGATAGGAAATACTTAATGGCTTAGTTTTGGCAGGTTCCATTGCATTACATGGCATTTATAGGAAGATATGATGTTATGCATTGCCTGTTTGAATGTAATAAAACTAATATAGTTCTTTTAATTTAATTACCAACCTAAATTGCCACTAAGAGGCATTTCAGCAAGGAGCAGCATTGTTTAAAATTTAAAAAATCAGGTCCATGTCATCTGGTCATATCAGTATTGTTTAAAATTAAAAAAACCAGGCCCATGTCATCTGGTCATATGTTTTAGTTACAAGGGCAGCACTAGACAAGACTATAATCCAGTTTTATGGTAAAATTCTGTATGTTTTACATTTTTGTTTCAGAGCTGGGAATTAACTTTGATCACATAGCACAAAAGGTAGGTGGTCCTTACTTTATTACATGTGCATGATTTATAGACTTATGCTTCATTGCTCATACTGCAGGAGTTATCTTTCATTTGAAAACTAGAGAGGAAACGAGAAATCTCGCAATAATACTACAAATTTTGTTCCTGTATATTAAGGATTTTGTATTTTTTAACTTTTATCATCAATTTTATATACATTTTGCCAAATTTTAACATCATTACTCTTTACCTTTTTATCTTATAGTACAGACACACATGCACACACACACACACACACACACACACACACACACACACATTTAAGCTATAGGTATTTATGGAGTTATACATGTGACTAACCATTTTTACATTATCCCAGTCATTTGGAATTAGCAGTGAGAAATGGCATTCTGTTACTTACATGTGTCTCTGTTTTGTCAAGAGTATAAAACCTCTTTCTGGAAAATTTAGTTTGGACTTAAAGTGTAAAATGTTAAAATCTCATTGGAGAAGATTTTGGTCAGATTTAAGTTTGACCACTTAAAAAGCCTTTACACTGTGTCTTAAACTTTCCAGATATGTAAATGAAATATGGTACACAGTTCATCATTTCATTAAAGAAACCTTGAATTCAAAACTATTCTTATTTATCTATGTAGAGAAGTCATTAACTGAATCAAATCTCTTGTTTTTTCTACTTGTGATACCCCACCAAAATGAGGAGTGTATCATATTGTGATGTTGTTCATCCTAAGTCAGTCTGTTTCATTTCCACACAATTAGTTGAGTTATCTACTATCTACCATCATAAGACATTGTAACTTACTTGCATATGGAGCAAAGGAAGAAAGATATTCAGTTCAGTCACAAAGGATAAAGTCAAGATTACAAGGACTAAAGGACTTGTACATTATATATTGTAACCCCATTTTTAAAATGAGTTGCATTTAAAT
Organism: Potamilus streckersoni; assembly: GCA_016746295.1. Classification (NCBI taxonomy): domain Eukaryota; kingdom Metazoa; phylum Mollusca; class Bivalvia; order Unionida; family Unionidae; genus Potamilus; species Potamilus streckersoni. The sequence goes on along the minus strand of JAEAOA010000188.1, from coordinate 482,273 downwards.
AAGCAAGATGACTCTTGATTTTAGTATAAAAGGTCAGACTTACAGTTACTATAAGAAGAAAAATATTTTCAGCATAATACCTTGATATCTTTATCCACCGCTTTGATGAAATTTTGTGGATCACTTGCATTTTAGACAAGGGAGTAACTTTGGATCAAAAGATCAAAGTCATAGGGACTGAAACAGCAAAATGATTTTCATAAAACTATGTAATTTCAGTACCATACAGTATAACTAAACATCTTAGATGGTTTGCATCAGAGGAATGGAAGATACCAGTCCTAATGGTTTTGAGAGTACAGGGTCAAAAGTCAAATGAAGGCATATGGTTTTTCAACAGAATAATTAGAGTTATATGGCACATGCCATGACCAAACTTTGAGGATGGCTTCCATTTGAGGCAAGAAAGGCACTAATCCACTAATAAAAAAATATTGCTTCCATAAAATAACCTGACATAACAGGCATATATAGTACAGTTTATGATACTCTTGTTTTTGTGTGAAGTGGTTTCATGTAATATACTTCAATTTTAAGCAAATTTTGTTCAGGCAAGTTCAGTGCCCCCCCTTTTTTTAACTTGTCAACCTCTTGTGCCACTTCTAAGCACTAAAATGTCAAGGTCATTTAACATATACCAAAAAGGGTGGCATTACTGAAATTTAGACAAATGTAGTTCTACAAAGATGTAGAATAATACTGACTTTCTACTCACATTGCAAAAATACAGAGGGGAAAATGTATTTTTTTACCCAAATTTTTTTATGCCAAAAATGTGTCTGTTGTTAGAATCAGATTTTGTCTCCATATTTTATACTTTTTGGCCTCAGTTATAAAGCAGATCAGTCTGAACTGTATACAGACAGATAAACCTCAGCAAAAAGTAGTATATGTTGGGCATTTCAAGTTAAAAGTGGCCAGGGCACAAACATAGCTAATGTAACAGATATTATATTGTAATAGATATTATGCACCTGTTACTGCTATTATTATTATAATTATTATTGCTATTGTTGTTGTTATTGTTGCTTTAATTGGCTTTATTATAAAATAAATTTTCAGTCACTATTCTTAAAGTTTCTAAGCTTTTTCAGATTTATGGGGTGGCAATCAGCATAATTCCCATCTTTGAAACATTCACTGTATAGATTTATCATTCAACAATCTTAGTGAAAAGATGTTTCATTTAAAAGACTTACTCAAGTTTACCCTGTGTCCATTTTTCATTTACCATAAAAAGTTTATGGTACAAAATGGCTCAGTACAATTCTTTTTCAAACTTACCCTGTGCTGTGTCTATTTTATATGTACCATAGTAATTTTCTGCTGTTCATGCAAAAGGCTTAATCAAGCTTTTTTATGTACCATAGTAAGTTTCAGGTGGAAAAGGCTCATGTTGAAAGTTTTTTTTGAGAGTTTGTCAGCTTCTTATGAACCATAGTGAAAAGGGTTTTTGTTTAAAAGGCTTATTCAAACTTACTCTTTGTCTGTTTTTGTGTACTGTTGTATGTTTCAGGTGGAAATTAGTTTTATTCAGAAAGCTTATACAAACTTCCTCTCTGTTTTTTCATGTACTGCAGTAAATTTCTGCATATATTTAGAAGGTTCATATGGTAAAAGAGGCAACTAGCTGAGCTGCTAGGATGTCCCAGAAATAAGAGACCAGACCAACAAAGAAAGTGTTTATTCAGTCAAGTGATGTTGTGTGTATAGAAATCATTGATCCACTTATATATTTACTATCTGATGTGAGTGGTATTTCATCCTGACTTCTGTATTCTTGCAAAATCTGGCATAACATTCCTTTAACATTTAGAGCTAATAGACTATCTTAACTAACAGACTATCTTACATGAAATTGTGTTGCAGTGTTGATCTATGATCTATTCTTGGATTAAAAGGGGCCTTCTAATGATTATATGCATGTGGACAGCTGTTGACATTTTCATTTCAAACATAGATATTTCATGATAATCTGGTATGCAGATCATGACTTTTTTTTCTTGGAAAGTACTGCGTTTGTACATACAGATTTAAGCAGACTTCTCCATAATATTATCTTGCTTCAGTGGATTTGTATTACTTTGTGTTAACTTGCAGTAATTGTAACACACCTGTATAAACAATATAAAAGAAGAATTTACATGAACTTTATCCACATGCTGATAATATGCTGCATAGCTCATATTTGATAAGTAAAGCAAATTCAACATAAATTAGAATTTTCTGATATTTAAAGTGCTTGAACAAATTTACAATTAGTTTATGTGCCCTGCAAGTAACTGAGTTGGAACTTGTACATGTTCTGCATAAATGACACTCATCTTGCACTGTACATAATACTGAATCTGTGTGAATGACACTCATATTACTCTGTACATAATACTGAATCTTTTTGAATGACAATCATTGAATACAACATAATACTAAATCTGTTTGAATAACACTCATACTGTACATAATACTGAATCTGTTTGAATGACACTCTTATACTGTACATAATTTTGAATCTGTTTGAATGACACTCATCTTATACTGTACATAATACTGAATCTGTTTGAATGACACTCATCTTATACTGTACATAATACTGAATCTGTTTGAATGACACTCATCTTATACTGTACATAATACTGAATCTGAATGGCACTCATCTTTCACTGTACATAATACTGAATCTGTTTGAATGACACTCATCTTATACTGTACATAATACTGAATCTGTTTGACACTCATCTTTCACTGTACATAGTACTGAATCTGTTTGAATGACACTCATCTTATACTGTACATAATACTGAATCTTTTTGAATGACACTCATCTTATACTGTACATAATACTGAATCTCTTTGAATGACACTCTTCTTATACTGTACATAATACTGAATCTGTTTGAATTGCACTTATCTTTCAATGTACAAAATACTGAATCTGTTTGAATGACACTCATCTTTCACTGTACATAATACTGAATCTGTTTGAATGACACTCATCTTATACTGTACATAATACTGAATCTGTTTGAATGACACTCATCTTATACTGTACATAATACTGAATCTGTTTGAATGACACTCATCTTATACTGTACATAATACTGAATCTCTTTGAATGACACTCCTCTTATACTGTACATAATACTGAATCTGTTTGAATGACACTCATCTTTCACTGTACATAGTACTGAATCTGTTTGAATGACACTCATCTTATACTGTACATAATACTGAATCTGTTTGAATGACACTCATCTTATACTGTACATAATACTGAATCTGTTTGAATGACACTCATCTTATACTGTACATAATACTGAATCTGTTTGAATGACACTCATCTTATACTGTACATAATACTGAATCTGAATGGCACTCATCTTTCACTGTACATAATACTGAATCTGTTTGAATGACACTCATCTTTCACTGTACATAGTACTGAATCTGTTTGAATGACACTCATCTTATACTGTACATAATACTGAATCTTTTTGAATGACACTCATCTTATACTGTACATAATACTGAATCTCTTTGAATGACACTCTTCTTATACTGTACATAATACTGAATATGTTTGAATGACACTTATCTTTCAATGTACAAAATACTGAATCTGTTTGAATGACACTCATCTTTCACTGTACATAATACTGAATCTGTTTGAATGACACTCATCTTATACTGTACATAATACTGAATCTATTTGAATGACACTCATCTTATACTGTACATAATACTGAATCTGTTTGAATGACACTCATCTTATACTGTACATAATACAGAATCTCTTTGAATGACACTCCTCTTATACTGTACATAATACTGAATCTGTTTGAATGACACTCATCTTTCACTGTACATAGTACTGAATCTGTTTGAATGACACTCATCTTATACTGTACATAATACTGAATCTGTTTGAATGACACTCCTCTTATACTGTACATAATACTGAATCTGTTTGAATGACACTCATCTTATACTGTACATAATACTGAATCTGTTTGAATGACACTCATCTTATACTGTACATAATACTGAATCTGTTTGAATGACACTCATCTTATACTGTACATAATACTGAATCTGTTTGAATGACACTCCTCTTATACTGTACATAATACTGAATCTGTTTGAATGACACTCATCTTTCACTGTACATAGTACTGAATCTGTTTGAATGACACTCATCTTATACTGTACATAATACTGAATCTGTTTGAATGACACTCATCTTATACTGTACATAATACTGAATCTGTTTGAATGACACTCATCTTATACTGTACATAATACTGAATCTGTTTGAATGACACTCATCTTATACTGTACATAATACTGAATCTGTTTGAATGACACTCATCTTATACTGTACATAATACTGAATCTGTTTGAATGACACTCATCTTATACTGTACATAATATTGAATCTGAATGACACTCATCCAACTGGATGAACATCTTAAAAAGTGACTTGCTTTGACACTGTCTCAGGTCAGAAATATGAATAAGCAAGTGGAATTTTGAGCCTTCCTTTATCTTGATTATTTCATTTCAAAATAATTTTGTGATTGCAAGATTTTAAAATAAAACGATCATATTAGCTCACAAAGAGTTACACTGTCAGGTTGACTTAAAGATGGTGAATATATCCAGATAAGAAAATTCAGACATCAACTTGCAGGACAGTTCTTTACCTAAAGCAGTGGTCTCAAGCACGTGGCCCATCAAGCTGTATCCTGGGACCTGCAAAATGATTGGCATCACAAGGAGTCATGAGAGACAAAAAAGGTGGTGCCTCCCTTGGGCCATTGAAAATGTCCTCATGTGGCTGTCAAGTTGTTTTGAGTTTGAAACCCCATTCCTAATGCAATGTCTTTCTTGAAAAAATAAGTGCTACATTTGCATACATAAATTTGTTTTGGTCAGTATACATGATTATTCTTGATCATGGTTAGTATACTTAGATTAGTCTTGGTCAGTATACATGGTTAGTCTTGGTCATGGTTAGTATACTTAGATTAGTCTTGGTCAGTATACATGGTTAGTCTTGGTCATGGTTAGTATACTTAGATTAGTCTTGGTCATTATACATGGTTAGTCTTGGTCATGGTTAGTATACTTAGATTAGTCTTGGTCAGTATACATGGTTAGTCTTGGTCATGGTTGGTATACTTAGATTAGTCTTGGTCAGTATACATGGTTAGTCTTGGTCATGGTTAGTATACTTAGATTAGTCTTGGTCAGTGTACATGATTATTCTTGGTCATGGTTGGTATACTTAGATTAGTCTTGGTCAGTATACATGGTTAGTCTTGGTCATGGTTAGTATACTTAGATTAGTCTTGGTCAGTGTACATGATTATTCTTGGTCATGGTTGGTATACTTAGATTAGTCTTGGTCAGTATACATGGTTAGTTTAGATTAGTCTTGGTCAGTTTACATGGTTAGTCTTGATCAGTATATATAATTAGGTTTGGTCTTGGTCAGTATACATAATTAGTCTTGGTCAGTATGGTATAATTGGTTAATCTTGGTAAGTATACATAATTATCTATGGTCAATATACATAATTAGTCATAGCCAATATACATAATTAATCTGTCATTATGCATAGGTAGTCTATAATTATTCATTAGACTTTGTCAGTATACATAAATTTCTCTTGGTCAGAATTCATGAATGATCTTGAACAATTTCGGTGGCCTAGTGGCTAGAGCATACGTCTCAGATGCGAGAGGTTGCATGTTCAATCCCCGGTCGAGTCATACCAAAGACTTACAAAAATGGTACTAACAGCTGCCTCGCTTGATGCTGAGCATTAAGAGGTTAGTGTTAGGACTGGTTGGCCTGGTGTCAGGATAATGTGATTGGATGAGACCTTATGCTACATGTCTGCAGCATGATGCTCCAGTGCTAGACATCACTATAACCTACCACGCTGCAGACATCGTAGTGATGTAACTGCAGACATCGTAGTGATGTAACTGAAAAATTGTTAAAGCTATGATAAAAATCATAATCACATTACATAAAATCACATGTATGATCTTGGTCAGTATACTTTTTTTACTTTAAAGCTACAAGGAAACATTGTTTCCCTATGAAACAACTGTGTTTTGTACAGGAAATCTCTCAGGGGAAAATGAAATTTGCAGCTTAGATCAGGTTACTGTCAAATAAAAGTGACCATTAGGGCAGGTTTTACTGCAGTTTTCCACTTGCTGGTAGCAGCTTAAGGAATTAATGCAACAAATTTCACATTTTTTTCAAAACAATTAATCCTGATTTGAAGGCACTCATTAAACTTAATAATAGTCAAATTTTATTTTTATTGACAGCAAAAATAGTCTCAGTTTTCCATAAATGTTTTATTTACAGAGAGAGATTTGTAAAGTTTGTGTGATGTTATAAATTTTACTTAAATCAAAGTATAAGGACTAATTGATATATTGAAGTGTTACTGTTTTGTGCAGGAAAGGAGTTAGTTGACAAGGGGAATAACTGTTATAGCCATAACTTGCATTTTGAGGGAAGTAACTGTTAATACTGCATACTTATAAGTAAGCATTGCATCATTATTTTTATTTAATAATGTCAAATTTTTTCTTGATGTAATATGCTATCTAGTATAATGTTCCATTAACTACAGCCAAATAATTATAGAATCTTTGTGTCAAGAAATAAAGAATGGAAAGTTTTGATCACAAGGGAGATTCATTCTTGTACTAATTAATTGTACACTTATTGTTATTTATTATTATTATTATTATTATTATTATTATTATTATTATTATTATTATTATTATTATTATTATTGGTGACATGTACCTTTTATAACAAAATTTTAACAATGATCTCATTAAATTCAGTTTGTTAAAAGAATTTGATTTAAAAAAAAAAAAACTAAAAATATAGAGCATTCCAGTTATTTGTGAGCAGGAAGAAAAATGCTTTGGTGCAGTTTTATAAAGATGCTGATAGAAAAAGCTTATTTTCTTTGTTGACTTGGCTAATATGCTCATAATTGCTACTGTTTGGACAACATAATGTCTTAATATGCTACCATTATTATTGTGCTTATTGAAAGAGATACAGTATTGGGAATAAAATTTAATGTTTTTAAAGAGACCCTTTTCAATCACCTTATCATGTGTCCCCAGAGAGTCTGTAAACTCCTGACATTCTAATAATGTATGGTTTGGAACTATCAATATAAATTCTTGTTAGTCATTTCCTATCATTCCTTTTAAAGTATTAGACTGGTTCCACATTTTGTTTGCCTGCCAAACCCACCATATTTAAAACAATAAGAAAACCAGAGTCAATACAGTTTGTTTGATGAAATAAAGTTCAGTAAATATTTGAATGTTTAATGAAGCTAGGTTGTAGTCAGTCTAGTAAAAAATCAGATTGTTAAGTGTCCTCTAAAATTGTAAAATGTCTCTTTAAAATTTATTTGGGATATACTTTGTCATCAAAACATTTAAACATAGGCACAACACTGCAAGTGGCATGCACTGAGTCATAATATTGCTTGAAAGGATTGATTGCCTACCTGCTGATCAGGTATAAAGTTAATACTTGTTCATCTTGATTGTTTCTCAGTGTCATAGACTTAGAATAAACTACTAATATTCATGAAAGTATTGCATTATCTTTTGTGTCATTCATCAATAAAAACTGTACAAGATAACTTACATGTATATGGTTTCAAGAAATCTTAAAATCTTAATTGTCTTGGAAGAATAACTTATATAAGCATTAATGCATAGGTGATTTCATATTCTAACATTAACCCATCCCATTACCCTGTTCACTGCCTGGAGAGAAAGAGGTGTTTATTTGTATATTGCATAATAGATACCTCAAAGAGGTGCTTGTTACTGACAGTAATGTTCAGTTTGAAGTGGTGTGAAGTCAGGTCTCAGAAGTGCAAGCAAATGAACATGATGTGCACATCCTGTAGTACTAAAAGTCCAAAGAGTGCATTCAGTATACACAGGCTTAGATATGAGACTTAACCATGGGCAACAAGCAAATATCTGAGTGTCTTATCAAAAGATGATAAACACCTGATTTCAGTGTTGTGATTTTGTTTGTTAAATATTTAATTAATCACTATTAACCAATTAATAATACTAATGAGGAAGATTGACTTGAAATATAATGCATATAATTTTGACTATCAGTCTGAAACTTAAATTTATTTGTCAGGCTGTTTTGCAAACTAAGACATTTGCATGCTGGTCATAAAACACTACACACACACATTTCTATGAACAAAGTAATTTTTGTCCATTGGTATAGATTCTATATTAAAGATATTATGCTATAAATAAATGTTTATAAGTTAAATTTAACCCATATATTAACTTGTTGACAGGTTTGTAGTACAACTGTAAAGGTTGCCCTTTTGCTCTGGATGATTCATGATTGTTAGAAATTTCCATTACTCATAGGAGAAATATCTTTCAGTTAAAAATTTTCAATGATATCCCACTGCATGCATATATATATATATATATATATATATATATATATATATATATATATATATATATATATATATATATATATATATATATTCTCTGAGTAAGGGATAAATCTAATAATAAAGTTAGGAGCAATTTCTCATTGGCTAATGATGTCAGGTGGGTTCTTAAAAGAATTAAGCTATTTCCCATTGGATGGGTCAGGCGTGTGGGTCATTTTGTGATGTTGGTTACCAGAAAAGATATTGTGAACTATTATGCTGAATATTCACATAAGGTAGCTGTAGTTTGTGACATTAGGCTGTACTGGTCACTTGAAGATGTATATAAGCAGAGAACTCAGTAATTCATTCATTTCTATCTTGGATTCCTATTTTAGATTCTTATTTTGGTAATACATGATCAGTTTGCAGATGTGTTTATTGTTATGTTTATATATTATTTGAGAGGAGATATTTGTAAAGATTATTCATGGAATTTCAGAAAGCTCATTGGACTAAGATATGACTATGGGACTATTTTAAATTTATTCAAAGGAGCTCTGGACAATGCCATTGTGATATATAAGGACTGTTGGCAGATCAGTATGTTCAAAGATCTGGAATTCACTTGGAACATTTGATTCTTTAGGACTTATGATATTATAGCTTTGAAATTATTTTGGATTTGATTCATAATACTGTAAGTTCCTCTAAATTTTATAACTTATAACTTTCATGATTAAATTGTTTATAACGTTTTTAAAAAATTGGTTTTCATTCTTTTTGTGACCTAGTAAATATATATATATATAAATATGGAGGAGGGGGAGAGAGTGAGAGAGATCTGACTGCAAAAGTGGGAAGATTTTCATCTACCAAATCTTTAACATGCAGATTGATAAAATTACATTTTTGTAATATTAAAATATGTTCATCATCTCAGAAAATTGGTTGAGGAGGCTTAAATTGTTCCTTTGTGTGGGTAAATTGAGATTTTTGCTGACTGCTCTCCAGAAATAATGAGTCCACCAAGAAGTTGATATTGTTTCCTGACTTTTGGTGGTATTCAGATTGCTGAATGCCTTTTATTCTCAAGATTGCTTCTGTCTGGTTCTAATATTGTTCTAATGTGAGGAAAATCTATCACATAAAGTACAAATGTATACATTATATGATCATACCCTTTATGACTTGTTTGCATAATTTACATATTACTTCTGTTAGTCATCATCACTATCACCCTACTATAATAATGATGATCAAATCTGGAAAATGATTATCACTTACTAGTGTTATAATGAAGTCAAAGAATCCACTCATCCAGCCATTATGGATTCAAACAGCAGTTAGTGACATGTACATCAGTCTGGTTTATGTTCATATTTACAATGAAATAAATCAAGATCAGTGTTTTTTATATCAGTATTTGTTATGCGGTCATTCATAGTAGTGTCAGAGGCAGATTTTGTTTAAAAATCATTGTCCATTGTCACTTGTTACTTTCAGCGATGGTTACTCCTTAGACATTGAGTTTATTTAATAATTTATTATCATTATTATTGTTGTTGTTGTTTTTATTATTATTATTATTATTATTATTATTATTATTATTATTATTATTATTATTATTGTTGTTGTTGTTGTTATTATTATTATTAATTATTATTATTATTATTATTATTATTATTATTATTATTATTATGTTAAGAGTTTGACTTTTTATGAACAATAAAAATCGTCTCTTTAGGAGTAGTTTTTGTTCATTTGTATGTGAGCTTTAGTTTGATTTACAAGACAAAGTCTAGGATTCGGTGAATGTGGATATGTGAGAAAGCTTGCCAGTAGCTTCTCGTGGGTGTGTGGTTCTTTCAGGTGATTTCCCGCCATGAATAGCCTATCTTGTACTGAAAAATGGCATTAAGCCCAATAATAACAACAACAACAACAAGACAAAGCTTTTTTAATAACAGATGTTTTGTTTCATCAGCTGCCTAGAATTTTTTATTTTTGGAACTCCTCCAAAACAGGAAGTCTTGTTGATGCTATCTGAAGATCTTGTTACTGATACTAATCCTGAATGGATGATTCTATCAGTGTGAGGTTTTCCCTCAAACACTGCTTATGATGTCTTAGTTAATCCTAAATAAAAATCATGTAGATATGATATGGAAGCCACATAAGCCCCCTATGCAATTATTACCAACTCTGGAAAAAGACAGACAGTTAAAAGGTTATATAGCTCCAATCTCCCAGTCAGCAATGGATGGTCTAGGTGTATAATCAAAGTTTCTCACCCTATCACAAGGTTCTTTTGACCATATGGAAAATTCAATAAGTCAGACTGGATCATCTAGCTGATTTTGGTGTTGAGTTCTGTAAAGAACTTATGTTAAATTATGTTAACATAAAGGCTGTGGTATGGACAAGTAATTTCTTTTTTTCAGAATCAGTCTAAAGTTGTAATATTATCTAACACCTGTTGACATTACCCAAAGTATTTTGAATTAAGAATTCTGTCAGAAGACATTTATACATGCAGCTTGAATTATTAGCAAATTTTCTCACACAATGTGACACTCTTATTAACATGATGTTTCCGCTATGATGTCTTGTTGGTACTAATTGGTGCCTTCCTTAATTGCCATGAAAAAGAAAAGGTTTTTATTTGTTGATGTATCTCCTAGGTTTTGCAGTAGTGTGCTTTTTATAGATAAAAGAATTTTGAGCAAAAATTTATTTAAATCTGTTTTTGAAGTGGAGTTTTTCTAGAGTTTAGGAACCCATGCTAGTTCATCTGACCAGAGACTTTTGTCCAAGGCAAATTCCCTTCCCTTGATTTTTTTGTGATCTCCTAATTGAAAATTGTGCTGTTCTGATGTCCAATTTGGTCACCTCAGTGACATGCTTGAAAATAAGGTTATCATTTTTCCACCTGAATGGAGTTTACACCAGAAGATTTCTTATGATGTCTAGTTAGTCCAAATGAAAATGGTGCTAATCTAATTACTAATTACTAATTAGTTACCACAGTGGTCAGATTGAAAATCTTGCTGTCACTACTTCTCCAGAATAAAGGTCATACCAGCATTGGGTTTCATTCAAATACTTCTTATAATGTTTTGTTGACCTTAAGTTCAAAATAGTGCTGATCTTATGTCCAATATCTTGAAAATGTTGTTTTCACAACTCCTCTTAAATGGAAAGTCATTTACTTTTAATCAGAAGAGTTCTTATGATGTCTGCTTGCCCCTAAGTAAAAATGACTAACTCGCAATATGGCCATCATGGTGACTGTCTTGACTTGAAAATATTGTTAGCTTTACTCCTCCCAAATAGGTGGCTGTATCAACATTGTTTTTTTTTTGCTAAAGAATTCTTATGATACATATACATAGTTTTTTCTTAATTAATGAAAAAAATTTCAGTCATGCATCCAGTATCCAATATGACTTTCACAGTAGCTGTATTGAAATCTTGTCACTATTTCATCAGAAAGGATAATCATTATAATGCAAAATTTTTACAAAAAGACTTCTAAAAATGTCAGCTTTTTTATAGAATGAAAATGGTGCAAATCTGGCATCTGTTAGGTCCAACACTGCAGCTAATTTGGATATCTATTTATTGCTGAAGATTATCAAAGATAGTCTCAGGACTCACAATTAATCAGAAGAATTCCTGAAAATTATCTTTGCCTCCTAGAGAGTCAATTCCTTCAGGGGTCTCTTGTTGATTCTAGATCTTTCAATTCAAGTTATAAGGCAACAGTGATATCCATAAAAATTGGCACAGCACAAAAATTAGTGATATACTGGAAATACATTCTGCAAATATCAAAGATCCTGATCTGCTTTAGTATGATACACATGTTGTTTGTTCTTCGGATTACTTAATTTATTCCAAAAGCATAACAATGCAACATATCTTGAAATTTAAAACCATTACTTTTGGATGACCATATCATGGAAACAGGTCTTTTCATGTACAGGTAACTATATATATTAACAAGAGATTACTGTCATAAGAGACCATATTTTATTTGCAGAAGTGGTTTCTGAAGATAGGTTTCATTTGCATAGGATACAAATTGCCTTAGCATTAGTAAAACTAAGAAAAAATAACCTTTCTTATATGCAGCTTAAGTTGGGCAGAGTTTGATGGTTTCAGGTCAGTTCTCTCATCATAGAAGCACATGGCCCAGTTTAATCAGGTGGTACAAAACTTAAAGATCTATATATTAGCCTTGGCAGGTAATTGATGGAGCCAGCTAGAACTCCCCCAAATAAACTGAGGAACACAAGCTGGCACACCTTGATGGCTATTACACATGCTCAGTCACCTTTAAACATGCATACATATACCATAATGGTTACAAAAAACAGCATGCTACAGCCTCAATCCTTGGAACCATGAATTTTACTTGTACACCATACCAAATTATCTGGCCATTGTATAGAATTACACTAGAACAAGCAAATAAATAACTCTGTAAATAAATTATTTTGTAATTGCATTTTTTGTGGAATCCAGGTCCTAAAATATGCAAAATGAGAAATACAAATCTGTTTGGAAAACCATAACACCTGCAAAACTGCACATTTAAGCAAAAATATAATTACAAATTGGTAATAATAAATCACTAGGACTTGAATATGTACATTTTCTCCCAGACATTTAGCTTGTCACACAAAATTTGTTTGCTTTGCTTTTTTTCTTCAAAATTCTAGATATTGAAGTGGATTTGGTTTGGATTTGCAAATTGGTCGAGAAAACTAGCTACATTTATTCAAAAGAGTGTTTACTTAGAAGATTGTATTTTAATGGATCCTAAAAGCTTTATTCCCTTGCAAAAAATGGAGATGATGACTTTATGGCTTCCTCATATTAGTGATTTGTGATAAAAAAAAACAACATTTGAATAAAAGCAACAACAAAATCAAGAAGAAATGGAGAATGTAAGCATTGATTAAAACTGTTAGATGGATGAATTCATTTTTAAATAAAATGAGTTTGTTTCCCAGTACATTGTTCATTCCTATAATGATACACATAAACTATTGACAGAATGTCCATGGCTTCACAGGCAAGCTATAATTAATAGACTTGTATCATTACATTGATTCATCTTGCAACATTTTCATAGCACTATGGTACATCATATTACAGCCCCTGTATTGAAATTCTCAGATATCATAAAAATATGAAATTGTGTGTTTTATTATAAATGATAGTTTATGAAGTACATATACTATTAAAGTGTATTTTAATTTATGTTCATAGGTAAGTGAGTCTCATAATTAAAACCTAATGACATTTATTGTAATTATTACTATTTTTAGCTTCAACACAAGGGTTTCTGGAAAATTCAATAAGCCAGACTGGATCATCTAGTGGATTTTGGTGTTGAGTGCAGTAAAGAACATGCTAGTAATATTAGATCAGACTGACTTTGAAAAGGAGTGTCCCTTTAATTCCTAAGGCTCTAAAATAATTTATTACTGGCAGTGATAGTAGTAGGAGAAAGTAAGAATCCGAGCTCAACAACCCCCTCCAGACCTCCAAACAAATACAAAATACCTAGGTAACGTAATAGAAAACCTATTGCAATCAATAATTGCGTTAAGAATCCGAGCTCAACAAATACAAAATACCTAGGTAACGTAATAGAAAACCTATTGCAATCAATAATTGCGCTAAGAATCCGAGCTCAACAACCCCTCTAGACCTCCAAACAAATACAATAGAACACCTGTTGCAAAATACCTAGGTAACAGGTAAAATTTAATTACGTGATCTTCCAGAATAAGCAAAATGATATGTCAGACTCAATCTTCCAAATCATTACGATTTAGCAGAGCGTGGCGATTGTGGACTAAATTACGCATTAGAATTCCAGTAAGGTAAGTGGTATTATATAAAATTTTATGTTATATCATACTTCTTTTGATAATCTTTCTCATATTTGCCGATCCTCATGGGTAGAATATCTGTTAACATGTTGTCAATAATACGAAATTCACGTATTAAATCGTCCATACTATATTTTACTCCTCGTAGGTAAGATCTTATTTGATCAAGTAGTTTTTTGTAAGTTATAATTGATGTTAAGCAGCCGTGCTTTTTTATCGAAATTTTAGGTTCAACTTTTTTACAAGCTGCTGTAAGAGAAACACCAACACCGGATATGATTAACAAAAACGGGTTTAATGATATACCACTTGAAATTATGCCAGAACTAGTCATTAACAAGGGTAGATATGATATTACTCGAAGTATTTTGTTATAATATTTGTAGCATTTTTTAACGCACCAAAGTTTTTTATGATAATATTTGTAGTATTGTATTAGTGCGTCAACATCCTGTTCTGGAATATCTTTTGAAATATGATTGAAATCAACTATACTTTTTTTCATTATAATATTTGTTCATATAATCTCAGGCTTGATTAAGTAACTAGTTGAGGTGTTTCAGCCACAAATTCCAGACAATACCAATATGACACAGCAGTTAATTTTTTGTCATCTGCTATTAGCATAAAAGTTTCTTCAACATCTTTGTTTAACACAATAGACACAGTTCCAGAGAAATTATCAGTCGAGTGACGCCATGGAAATAATGTAAATATATTAAACTTTGCACTGCTAAACACGGACAATCTATACACACCAGTGACCTCTGCAGTATGTTTGAGAGTGTTATTTTGCGGCGACCAAGTAGACATTCCAGAAGCAACAGTATAAACAATATTTTTAATCTGCTTGTGAGGAATTTTAATCATACTTGTTTTCTCAACAATACTAGGAATTCCACTAATAATATCGTTGAGTTTTGTGTTAATATTATCGAGTGTAATATCAACAGACGGCGGACTTCCAAAAAATTCGTTATTGGTTTTGTTTATGTTTCTGCGAAAATTTAAAAACGTGGTGATGTAATTAGTAAAATCAGTTTTGAACTTGGTGATTTCATTGTTGATATCATCAACATATTTCTTTGTTACAGCATCAAAATCAAACTCTGGTGTTCTAAGATTATTGATACCATTATTGTTCATGTTGAGAAATGCATGCATTATACCGCCACGCACCGACACGTACTTTGATTCCTGATCATCAACATATTTCTTAGTAGCAGCGTCATTATCCTCAGTTGGGTTTCCAAGGTATGTGATCTTGTTCTGGTTCATAACAATGTTTCCCGTAAATAAATCACCTGCTTTTCTAACATAATCGTTAACTGACCTACCCGAATCTTCTATCTTACCTTGATTGTTAAAAGTAACAATATTATTAGCAACTGCAGTAGGATTTCGTACTAGTACATCTGATAGTTGTACATTACTCGTCTTTAATCGTCCTTGTTTGTCCTGGAAAACTACAACTTCATTTGGATCTACACTTGCAACGTTTAACAAATTGTTGATTTCATTTTTGAGCTTATCAAGAGTCGCATACTTGGATAAGTCACCCTGGTAACCTTCTGTTAATAAATCTACTGCTAATGTTCCAAATTTTGTATAGTAGCTCATTATACATACCGTTCTACACAAAATTGTTGGTTTAATATAACATAAAATTATATGATGGCGAAGATAATAAACTTTGACACCGAGCGATTGGTGAAGCATAAACATAACAATGAACTTCCAGACTGTCATTATCTTATTGTTGGGCGAACTGGATCTGGTAAAACAAATTTGTTATTAAATCTTTTACTCAATAATAACTTTAACTATGATAAGGTGTATATTTACACCATCAACCCCCAACAAGACAAATACAAATTATTAAACGAGTATAATGATAAACTTCGTGATGAACTTGGCATTGGTGATGATATATTTTTGATAAAACAACCAGAAGAACTCGTTCCAGTGAATGAACTCGATTCGTCAGAGCAGAAGATAATCGTCTTTGATGATATTCCGCTAAACAATGAGGAAATGAACAAGATTAGATCATATTTTTCACTATCACGTAATAAAAGATGTAATTCTGTTTATCTTGCCCAAGGTTTTTATAATGTTGATAGGTTTATTAGGCGAAATACGGGTTGTTTCGTATTATTTCCCGGACTAGATAATGTGGATGTGAGAAATATTGCAAACGAACAATGTGGTGATGTTACAAAAGATAAATTTATCGAATTATATCATCGAGCAACTAAAGATAGATATAGTTTCTTTTTATTTGACAAGCTAGCGCGTGATCCAACCAAGATGTTTCGTTGTTGCCTTGAGACGTTTCTATGATATAATTTTGTAAAGCGTATAAAAATAATGGACAAACATCAACAGAAAATCGAATTACTAAAAAAGTTTCTCGAAACTCGTGCGGCTTTTAAGAAAAAGGTGGAAGAAGCTCGACGTGGACAAGTTCAAGCAGAAGAAGAAAGAACCAAATTTTTCAAACCTGTTACTGAGGCAATGCTTGGCAAGCAGCCAGAAATACAAACATTATCTCCAGAAGAACTAGCAAAAATGAAAGAAAAGGGTTTGTTTGGTTTACTTGGAGAAAGATCAAAAGAAGAAACTGTAAAAATTGTAAACGAACTTGTAAGAAACATTGCTGATCCTGCTGCACGACAAGCTGAGTTTGACAGGCTAATGAACAATCCTCTTGAACTTCAACACGCAATAACAAGATTGACGGTTAATCCAGATGAGATAAGAAGTATGATGGAAAAATTATCAGAACAAACTGAAGAATTAACTGAGAAACAAAAATTATTACAAGAAAGTGTGATAAAAATGGTACCTTTTGAAGAATCTATAAAATTTTACAGAAGACAAGCTAGATTTAAAATAGAATATGATGAGTATGAAGAGTTTATGAAAAATAATAATATCATTGATATTAATAGTATTCGAGATTGGCCAAAAGAAAACTATGATAATTTGATAGAAAAATTAGAAAGAATTGTAGAAGTTGGAGAAAATGCTGATGATGATATTAAAGATGAAAAAGATGAAAGAAATATTCCAACATTACTCAATTATATTAGGAAAGGAATTATTGCTGAGGTTTTTCTTAAAACATCAGAACGATATCGAAATAAACCAGGAGGTTATAAGAAAGGTTGGGATTTTAAAAGATTGTTTGATAAATACGAAGATGAGCGAGATAAAAGATTACCGGGAAAAAAAGGAGGTGGAGTTAAAGTTTTTACATCAAACGCAGACATAGTCGATCGGCTAATGCTGTTGATATCCTCTAAAGAAGCTGGTAATGAAAGTGTAGAGATTGATAACGAAATTATTGATATACTTGATCATCTAAGATCGAGTGGATTACTAACATCATCCGAGTACGAAATTTTACACCGCGATCTTATCTAAAATATTAGTATAATGCAAACAACATTATTGCTTGATTCGTCACAAATAACAGGAAACAGCGCGAATTTTACAGTAAATTACAACCCACCAATAGAACTAGATCCTGCAAAACAGTATGAGATTGGATTAATTTCTTGTACTTGTTGGAATGCCATGCCGAATATTAAAACTGGGATTAATGATGAAATTTTAATCGTTAATGTTAAACAATCTCCAACATCACAAAAAGAGTTTATTGATATACAATACAAACTACAGATTCCACAAGGAGCTTATAACATTACTGATCTAAACAGAACAATAAAAGAGCTTCTAACAAAAGCTGGTGGGAATGCTGATAATTTCGAATTAGCGGCGAATTATAACACCTTACGAGCTAGGATAACAGTGAAAAGAAATATGAAAGTCCTCTTTGAAGAAAGAAGTTTTGGAAAGATGTTAGGTTTTACTAGAGTTTTATACTATACCACCGGTGAAGATAAATCTTTGACATTTGATGGAGAACTACCAGTAGATATTACAGAAGTAAATACAATACTCATCAATTGCTCTATCGCATCTGGATCTTATACGTCAAAAGGCAACCGCGGGCAAACGATCTACAGTTTCTCACCAGAAGTCCCACCAGGTTCTCTCATGCAAATCAATCCCCGACAGATTATCTACTATCCAATAACACCTGAGAATCAAATTACAAGCATTACAATGCAACTCACAGACCAATCTGGACGACAAATAGACGTGAACAACGAGATAGTCACGTATTACTTACACCTACGCACTGCTTAGGCATGTGATTTTGTGTACATAATTTTATAAAATGAGACGAAGAAAAGTTTATCGAAGAAAAATTGTAGGTGGATTTTTTGGAAATATATTTACAACAATTGCAGAGAATATTCCAGGAATCGCGCGTAAAGTAGCGCCCATTGCACTTGACGCCGGTAAAGCTTTCGCTACAGGGGCGGCATCTTCAGCAGGCACTGCAGTAGGGCAAAAGATTGCTGATAAGATTAAAGGACCTTCAACAACACCTACGGTGTCGGAAATAAAACGAGTAATATCAGATATTGCGCCAACAGAAGAAACAAAACGAGCTATGATAGCTACAACAAAAAAATTATTGTCGCCGAGTGGTGAAGAAATAGTACGTAAACTTGTAAAGAAAACAGCGCCGATGACCCCTGCTGCCTTTTAATTTTGTGTAACGATTATAAAATAAATGTCAGCTAAAAACTATCTCGACTTTGCAGAAGAAATTGATACTGACGATGCTGTAACAGAATTAGAGTATGTCGAGTATCTCGATGAGAACTCGAACGAACCGAATAAAACCGGAGTTAGAACTTTTAACACAAGAGACGAGGACGTGTTTCTACTACCCCATAAGGCAATGTTAGAAGTGCGTGGCCGAATATTAGATGCAGCAGGTGCTGATATTGCAGCTAATGTAGAAATCGCTCTCGTCAATAATGGTTGGAGTTTGTTTAAGAGTGCACGATACCAACTGGCCAATCAAACCGTAGAAGATATTTCGATGCACTTACCCATAGCGAGTACAATACTAAACATCGTTTCGTTTAGCGATGACTATTCCAGATCAATAGCCACAAATATGATGTGGTTCAAAGATACCTCATTAGGTACAGCTGTTTCGAACGAGTTTAAAACTGGAGAGCTAGCTGATGCTGATGTTACAAACAGACTTATTCTAAACCCAGCTGGAGCTAATGCAGCTGCACGACATACTGTTCCAGCATTAACCGCAGATGCAGCTGGTGGTGCTATAGTAGCGGATGCAATAAGAAACGCAATTAAAAATCTACGACGATTAAATTTTAACGAGGGATTTGCTAAACGAAAAGCGTTTGCCGCAGAATCTCGCCAAATAACGATGATGCTTCCGTTAAGTACAATCTTTGGATTTTGCCGTGATTATAACAAAGTGTTTCGAGGAATAAAACATACGCTTATATTAGATCGAGCTGATCAAAACGATTGTATAATACACGCCGATCGAGTGGCTGAGGGACAGTTTTCTATTACAAGATTAGCACTGTGGATGCCTCGCGTTGTCCCTTCATTAGCTAAAATGATGGAGCTCGAATCTTTACTAGCCACCTTTACAAAAAAGATACACTTCCAACAGAACAGGATTTATCAAACAGCCATTCCCAACGCGACTGATTATACATGGCGTGTAACGACCACGCCCAGCGAACAACTACCGCGACACTTGTTCGTCGTATTTCAACGACAAGCACGTCGTAACAATCAGGAAATAAACAACTCCATATTCGATAACCCAGACGTTAGACGAATATTTGTGAGAGTAAATTCCAAACAATATCCCGAACGTGCAATCGAATGTAATTTTGCCATAGACGCCACCAGAAACATCTCTCGGCCGTACATGTATCTTATGGAAGCAATGCAAAAATATCAGAACGCGGACAGTGGATCTCAAATATCAATAGATGAGTTTCGAACGCTCTATCCCATCTTTTATTTTGACGTATCAAAACATTTGGAGCGTGTTGTGGGATCGACTGCAGATATTGAGGTCACGTGGACACTGGGCGATGTGCCAGCTGAACAGTATAACGTATACGCGCTATTGGTTAGTGATCGATTTCTGACCATCGATTCAATCAAAGGAAGAATGACAGTACAAGTTTAATCTAACAACTTGGATATAACATTATGAAAACCAAATACACAACTCGAGAAATATACCTAACATCTGGTCAAGTTGAAAAATTATCAGCAGCTGTTGCTAAACGCAGCTCTGTTTCTTTGATGATCTCTCCGGAAACTTCAAATAAAATTGCAGTAAAAGTCATGCTAACGCAACAACAAATCAATAAACCCGACAAAGGAAAACCATTTGTGTTGAAATTATCTGTTTCTCAGGTAACTGCAATGTCAAAAGAAGGTGGATTTTTTGGACCAGCGTTATCAATAATAGCTAGCAAAGTTTTACCAGTACTTGGTACACTTGGACTTGCGGCTGCGTCAGGAGCAGTCTCTGGCGCAACAAAGAAAGCAGTCGAAGGTCGTGGTATCAAACAAATCTATCGGCAGTGACATAGTCACTCAGTTTTATGTAATAGTATAAAATAAAATGCCAACGAAAAAGTCGCCGAAAAAAACAAAATCATCGAAAAAAAAGAAAACAACAAAACGCAAACAAACAAAACAAGGAGGAATTATTCCTTTCGCTCCACTTTTAGCGGGACTAGCGGGAAGTCTGCTGCCAAACTTACTAGGAATCGGACGCGGATTAACTCTACCAGGGACCAGACGTTATTGAGCAATTTTGACATCATTGAAAAATTGAAGGACGTTGTTGGATTTCGAGGAGTATTTTCCAAGGATGAACTCGATGACGTACCAACAGGCGGTTCTTGTGTTGTAAATATTGAAAACTTCAATGATGGCTCTGGCACCCACTGGGTTGCTGTCCACGATAACAATTATTTTGATTCGTTCGGACTTCCTCCAAGCGATCTCATAAAAAAATATATTTTTAAAAAATTTGATAAAATAAATTATTCGTCTAATCAACTACAGCCGATTGGAACATCAGCTTGTGGTTATTATTGTATCATGTTTGTCAGACAAATGCACCAGAGTAAAAACTCTGGAAGTAAAAACTTTTTAAAGTTTATTTTACAATTTGATGAGCTTCCTTCTCATGCGAATGATAATATTGCAATCAATTTTATCTAAACTCCTTGATATAATAATGTCAACATACTGTCTCAAATGCAAAACTAAAACAGATAACAAGGATGAGATGACGGAAAAAACGAAAAATAATAGAACGATGTTAAAAAGTATTTGTGCAATCTGTGGTAGAAAGAAAAGTATGTTTTTGAAAAAACAAGTAGGATCTAGCGTTGATAGAGTTATCTTGATCGACGATTAATCTTATGAAACAAAATAAAATAAAATGAAATGCAATTGTGATTGTGACAAAGATCTTTGCATAGAACAAGATAAAATCATTACGTACTGTCAACATTGTAACAACAGAGAAATAATAGGGTTAGGTATAGATATACATAAACTAATTGGTAAATTACCAAAACCAAAAGGCGGTTGGACCTTGCCTGGTCATCGGTATACAGGTCCTTACAATCCGCTAGATCAACAACTAGATGAAAACGACAATCCATTGCCAGGACAAGAGCCTTATAATCAAGTGGATGCAATAGCAATGCGTCACGATATCTGTTATCGTGATCATGAAAACTCGAAAGCAGATTGTGATAAAGTAATGTTAGACGAATTACATGATATGGAGCCAACAAATCTACGAGAACGTTTTGATAGAAGATTTGTTCAGGGAATGATAGGAGCAAAATATAAACTTGGACTCGGAGAGTCTCGTCAATCGCCTCGCGATCGGGGAAAAGAATTATACGATGATCTTGCAGTCGAACTACACAGACCTAAAAAAAAAGGTTTCCGAGACGTAAAGTTGTTGCAAACGCTGTAGATGATATCTGGGCAATAGATTTGGTAGATGTATCTAATCTGGCTCAGTTTAACGATAATAAGAAATACTTGTTTAATGTTATAGATGTTTTCAGCAAATACGCTTTTAGTGTGCCAGTTTCAGATAAAACAGGAACGTCAATCACTGATGCACTAAAACAAATAATAACGAGTACCGAAAGAAAACCAAACAAAATCTGGACTGATCACGGAGCAGAGTTTTTTAACAAAAAGTTTGAGCAGTTTCTAGAACAAAATAATATTAAAAAATACGTTACAGGAAACGAAGGCAAAAGCGTTGTTGTCGAGAGATTTAATCGCACGCTAAACGAAAAATTACACAAACATATGACAGCTAAAAACACCAACAGGTACATCGATGACCTTTCTCAAATCGTAGGCGAATATAATAACACGAAACATCGAACCATCAAAATGTCACCCAATGACGCTATCAAAAATCCAATATTAGCAAACGAAAACATGTACCGCAGACATAAATTTAAGGTCGGTGATAAAGTTAGAATCTCTTTGACTAAAAAGATATTTGAAAAAGGATTTACTCCAAACTGGAGCGAAGAAGTATTTGTTGTTGATAAAGTACTCTTAACAATACCTGTAACGTACGCGTTAAAAGATCTGGCAGGGGAACCTATTGTAGGTAGTTTTTACGAACAAGAACTACAAAAACTGAACAAGATGTTTTCATTATCGAAAAAGTGATTAGGAAAAAAGGAGATAAAAGTTTAGTCAAATGGCGTGGGTATAGTGATAAATTTAACAGTTGGATTCCAACCCGGTCGATTTTATCGACTGTGAAATAATGCTATTATAAATTTCCTCATACTTTCGTTTGATAGATTTGCATTTTACTGGTTTACATAATGATATTAGATATTGTCTGCGATCGTCAGAGATCGTCATTAGATTAAAGAGTTTGACAAATATGAAATCGAATTTTATATTTTTCTGTCGGTCTGGAATTTTAATGTTTAAAAAAGGTCTGATTAACTGCAAAAATACCTGCTGTTCGGTAACGGTAAAATTAAATTTTATAATTTTTTTAGCAATGTGATACTTGACATTATATTTTCCAGTGGTTGGTCTGCTATAATTATATCTGTTAACGACGGTGACTATTTCATCATCATCAGATTCGTTGTTATATAAAATATCATCTTCGTTATAACCAATGGATTTGTCTATCATATCATTAGAGATTGTGGAGACCTTATCGCTAGCAAGTCGTTTCATCATATCCATATTATAATATACTTTTTATCTAATTTGTTGTTATAAGATGACTGACAAGGTCAAATATCACCAAAAAGTTAATATAATAAACTACCACGAACTGACTGAAGCGGTAAGAAAATGCTTGTCAGGTTATAGTTCATATTCCGTTGAGATTTTTGTAATGCAAGGTGATTCTCATAAAATATTACTAACAGAAGCAGAAAAAAATAAAATTAATGAAAGTGCAGTAGTGACGCTAAAATTTGATTGCGATGATATTATAGCATTTGCTCATCATTGTTTGACTAAAACCGAATTACAAAATATTATTAATCATTATATCTAAAAATAATACTAGCATCATATTTGTTTGAAAAAGCTGATTTTGTTGCTCCATCAGCTACAAATTTTACTGCTCTGGGATTTATATTATAATATTTCGCCGCAGCTGTAATTGATTTGAATTTGATCTCATCCGTTTCAAGGTTTAACGAAATAACAGGTTTTATTGGGCATCTAAAATTAATACCACCACCTCGTCCTTTTCTCACATTTTCCTGTTGGGTCACTAGCTCCAGATTTTCCAATCGATTGTCTGTTTTTACATTATTGATATGATTAATAACCAGACCATTGGGTATAGATCCGTTGAACACCTCGTAAACAAACCTATGACCAGTATAACAAACTCGATCTGTCGATGTTCCTCTAACAGTTACTATAAGATATCCCATATTGTTCATAGAACTAAGAACTTTTTTAGTTTTTCTGTTTCTTATAATACCACGATCGTTAGCCTCGTATAAATCAAAGACCGGATGCGGCTGAAACTCATCTTGTAAGGATAAATTTTCAATATTATCATCAGTGACTTTACCGTTATAATGATATACTCGTTTCCCCTCTGGAATGTCATCGCAAAATAACGTGTAAATAAAATCTTTTCTAAACATCGTAATTCTTTCAGTATTATCTCCCTTTACACTAATCGTATAACCCGCTGGCGTTGCTTTACCAACAGATATTCCAGTAATGATATTAATAACCGAACCAAGTGCATTTCCAGCGTACAGATTGTACTTCGGATAAACATGATATACCTCTTGCTCACGTGCGCTTGTCAGATTTACTGTCATTATATTATAGGTGATATTTTTTATCTCTAATTGTTGTTTAGCGGAGTAAATTATCAATTAGATATTAGACTATAGTATAATAATGTTGAAATTGCGTGATATAGCCAAGAGAAGTCTTATTGGAGAACCTGTTAAAATAGCGACTGCTTTTGCAGGTTTTGATAATAGTTATCAGTTTGATAATCAAATTGTTTTAGTAAATTTTACTACAATAAATCTCTTTCATCTGCTACAGACGACTGTAAAACGTGAGCTTGAAAAACACAAGGGTCTAAGATTGTTAGTGCAATATCACGTTATATTTTCAAAACTACTTGTGACGGAAGAATCTACTAACAAGGAAATTGCAGACCCTTACATCAACGCAAAATCTAGACGTGTTTTACTTGGTAGTGATCTTTTGTCACTATCTAATGAAATACACCAAGAAATTTGGAAAAAATAGAAGAATTTACCGAATTAGGTTCGGGTTGGAAGTTTGAAATGATCAAGGAAATTTTGTTTCACACGATGAAATATAACGCATTACGCGGTAGTTCGTATATCGACCTGCCACCAAAAATAAAAAATAAACAGTGCTGTATAAACATAAAAAACGTCGATAGCAAATGTTTCCAATGGGCTGTTCTTTCCGCGCTATTTCCAGCAGAAAAAAATGCTGATCGTGTTGAGAAGTATATCAGTCACGTGTCAAGATTAAATTGTGCTGGTATTGACTTTCCAGTGGCAGAAAATCAAATACCAAAGTTTGAAAAGCAAAATAATATTTCGATTAACGTTTTCGGATTAGATGAAAAAGAAAATGTCTATCCGAGGTATATTTCAGAAAAAGCTTCACAATCGACTATCAATTTACTGTTTTATAAAAATCATTACGTTTGGATCAAAAACTTTAACAGACTAGTTGGAAGACAGTATAATAAAAATAACAACAAAAAGTTCTTTTGTTATCGCTGCTTGCACGGTTGTAGAGACAATGAAACATTACAAAAGCATTTGCAGTACTGTAGTGACGTACAAAGAATAACAATGCCATCTAAAAAAGATAGCGTGTTACAGTTTGTCCATCATAATCATAAACTAAAAATTCCTTTCGTCATATACGTCGATTTCGAATGCTTACTTCAACCTGTACTTGGCGTAGAAAATGATCCTAACCAATCGAGTACAAGAAAAATTCAAAATCATGTTCCATGTGGAGTAGCGTACAAGGTAGTTTGTTGCGCTGATTCGAGGTTATCTAAACCAATCCAACTCTATCGTGGTAAAAATCCAGCTGTTTGGCTTCTCAAGCAGTTGATTAATGAAGTTGATAATATTACTTATCGTTTGAAAAAAGTAACTCCAATGTTAAAATTAACACCTCAACAAGAATCTGATCACGAGCAAGCGAAAATTTGTTATATTTGTGAAAAAGCTTTTGACCCTGACAACAAAAAAGTACGTGACCATTGCCATTTGACCGGACAGTATCGTGGAGCGGCTCATGACCAGTGTAATTTAAAATTTCACGCTCCAGATTTTATTCCAGTTATTCTTCACAATTTTCGAGGATATGATAGTCACATCATCGTAGAAGCTTTTGGTGATCCTGAGATAAAAGCTCATCTAAAACTCAATAATGTCATCAAATGCATTCCAAATAATTTTGAAAAGTATATGTCAGTTACGCTAGGTAAATTACGTTTTATTGACAGCCTGCAGTTTATGGCAGCCTCGTTAGATGAGCTAGTAAAAGGTTGTAGTAAATTTGATAACCTAAGAGACTGTTTTGGAGATAAATTTAATCTATTAGCTAAAAAAGGAGTTTTTCCATACGAATATCTCGACGATTGGAGTAAATTTGATGAAACATCTTTACCTAGCAAAGACAAATTTTACTCGCAACTTAAAAAAGAAAATATAACTGATGACGAGTACAAGTATGCACAAGATATTTGGAAAGAGTTTGATTGTGAGACTTTTGGTGATTATCACGATTTGTATTTGAAAACTGACGTGTTATTATTAGCAGATGTTTTTGAAAGTTTTCGAGAAGTGAGTTATAATAATTACGGACTAGATCCTTGTTGGTATTATTCTGCCCCCGGACTGTCATGGGATGCTCTGTTAAAGTTTAGTAAGGTAAGGTTGGAATTACTGACTGACGTTGATATGTTCAATTTTATTGAAAAAGGTATCCGAGGCGGTATTAGCGTGATAACGAAGAAATATGCTGAAGCAAACAACAAATATTTGAAAGAGTATAATCCTGACCTTCCTTCGAAGTATATAGTTTATCTAGATTGCAATAACTTGTACGGGTATTCGATGGCAGAATCAATGCCGTTTGGTGGATTTCATTGGATCACGGCTGATCAATTTCTATCAGAGACAGAAAAAAAGATATCCGACGATGTTTCGTATTTCGTTGAAGTTGATCTCGATTATCCAACTTCGCTACACAAATTACATAACGATTATCCTTTCTGTGCGGAATCGATGGTTATAGAATATAGTTTGTTATCAGAAGAACAACAAGCGTCAGCATTACCAAGACAACATTCTATGGTAAAGAAGCTAGTACCAAATTTGCTTCATAAACGTAATTATGTTTTGCATTACAAAGCTTTAAAACAAGCAGTCGATGCTGGTCTCGTGTTGAGAAAAGTTCATCGCGTACTAAAATTTAATCAGTCACCGTGGATGAGAGGTTATATTAACTCGAACACTACAAGAAGAGCTGCGGCAAAAACTGATTTTGAGAAAAACTTTTTCAAACTGATGAACAATTCTGTTTTTGGTAAGACGATGGAGAATATTAGGAAACGCGTAAATATCGAACTAGTCAATGATGTCAATCGCAGAAACAAACTTGTGTCAGACGATGATTTTGTGAGCATGAAAATTTTTAATGAGAATCTTGTTGCGATACAAAGAAGAAAAACAAATCTAAAACTAAACAAGCCGATCTATGTTGGAGCTGCAGTGTTAGATTTATCAAAGTGGTTGATGTACGATTTTCATTATAATTTTGTTAAAAATCAATGGCCGGCTAGTAGATTATTATTTACTGATACTGATTCGCTCGTATATGAAATCGAATGCGAGGACATCTATCAGGACATGCATGATAATAGATATCTGTTTGATCTTTCTGATTACCCACGTGACAGTAAATTTCATGACGACACAAATAAAAAGGTTATTGGTAAGTTCAAAGATGAAATGAACTCGAGCGCTATCAAATACTTTATCGGATTACGTAGTAAAATGTATGCCGTATTATTGGACAATAATAAAATAACAAAAAAAGCAAAAGGTCTGCCTCGTGATTTTGTTAAAAAGTTTATAAAATTTGATGACTACAAGTACGCGCTTGATGGCGGTGTTAGTTTTATAAGAGCTATGTCAATTCGGACAAATCATCATAAGCTCGAAACAGATGTCCTTATCAAACGCGGTTTGAGCAATTTTGATGATAAACGTTATTGCGAAAATGGGGTAGATACATTTGCACTTGGGTATTGTCATGATGATAGAGATATATTTGACATTATCTTTGCAAACTAAAATTTTATCTAAACTTAAGAAATAATGTTTGAAAATTTGACAGTGACAAATAGCTACAGTAGCAAAATCAAATATCTAATGATGGACGGCAAACCATTGACAGTTGAAATTAATAATGAAACATCAGGCATATGCTTTAGTGGTACTCGTGACAAGTTAAAACTTTCGCTCATCAGATCTGATGACAGCGAGTATTTTAATTATCTCGAACAATTGTATCAAAAGTTGCTAGCGGAATTTAACAACTTTCACTGTCCGATTAGTCAGCATAAATACACCAAACTTACAATTGATCTTGATCGGTCAAAGGTGTATTTTATCGACAAAAAATACCCTCTTAACAAATCACAAATAAAAGATTTGTTTGAGTCCCGTCGTTATGTGAGCGGTAAAGTAAAGTTTAGCCTCTATCACCATGATAATGAAATATTTTTGATATCTACAGTTGAGACATTAACAGTTGGTAATGAGGTATAATACCACTTACCTTACTGGAATTCTAATGCGTAATTTAGTCCACAATCGCCACGCTCTGCTAAATCGTAATGATTTGAAAAATTGAGTCTGACATATCATTCTGCTTATTCTGGAAGATCACGTAATTAAATTTTACCTGTTACCTAGGTATTTTGCAACAGGTGTTCTATTGTATTTGTTTGGAGGTCTAGAGGGGTTGTTGAGCTCGGATTCTTAGCGCAATTATTGATTGCAATAGGTTTTCTATTACGTTACCTAGGTATTTTGTATTTGTTGAGCTCGGATTCTTACGCAATTATTGATTGCAATAGGTTTTCTATTACGTTACCTAGGTATTTTGTATTTGTTTGGAGGTCTGGAGGGGGTTGTTGAGCTCGGATTCTTACTTTCTCCTACTACTGTGATTACATTATTCAATTTATCCAAAAGGATGTCCCCTGAGGCACTGTGCCCATGCTACTTCAAATGCTTTATCCCCAGAACTCAGAATGTGTCATGCTATTAAATATTTACAAGCCACATGATGAATTGGCATTATTCATTGGTGCTTTTACCAAATAATGCTTGTTTGTTCTTAAACTTACATCTATAAATTGGTAATGTGATTGATGTAAACTTCTGTTTGAATTTAGTTTGAATGTTTTACAATAATGAAGCAGGATTGTGTCATAATGTGTGAACATTTCTTTCTACAAAGAGTAAAAATATGGTGACTCTTCTACTTTCAATTTAATCAAAAAGCATTTGAGTATTTTTTTCTGAGTGATACCATTTAAGTCATGACATGAATGAGTATGGTTTCAGGTTTCCTTTATGGATGCACAATTATGGAATTCACACAGTCTCTAACACAAAATCATGCCAGGATTCAACAGAATTGGCACAGATTCTGCACAATATATGAAAGCCATATATTTGTTTATTACTTCATTAACTATATATGTTTAGAAAATCACTCCTATTTTTGAATGGAGGAGAGGGAATTCCATTTCCACCACATCCCCACCACCAATTATGACTTTCTGTTGAGTCTAGCCCAGGGTCAGCTGCTGTGATGTTTCTTTGGGTAAGGCACTTCATTCACATAACTAAGGATCAGGATTGCTGATGACTCCACTCATCTGAAAATGAAATGTGAATTTCTTGTTAACTAAGAATGGTTGCTGACCACTGCTGCCACAGGCTAGGTGAAAGTGTTAGGAAAGCCAAATTGAAGGCATATCATTTGTTTTGTTGGACTGGCTCTTACACCTGGTTTATTATAACTATAATGATATATAATATACAAATTCTAAAGTTTTCATCAGACTCATCAAAGCGTTTCAGAACATACTTAGAATTAATTTTACTTTAACAATGTGAGGTTCTTGCCATAATGAAGATCTTGATTTGTACCATTCTTTGCTCACTGTCTCCTCACATATAGCATTCCTTTAAAGATCAAAGCACTCAGTGATGTCAATGTACTAAATAACTTGTGATTGTCTTGCAAGCAGATTTGTGGTTGTCTTGGATTGAATGCCATATTTCAACACACAATAGGCTATACATTTCAGCCAGCATAACTGGTAGAGGAAGAATTTATGAAAACCTCATAAAGAACCACCTACTGCTGGAAGTTTCTCACCTACCCACATTGGCCAAGAGGAAGATTTGAACAAACAGTGACAGGGTTGATTGAGATGGCAATGATTGATAAGGGCAAAAGGTTTAGACCACTAGGTCACCTGGTGCCCCCTGCAAAGCCCCCCACCCCATAAAGCTATAATACAGAGCAGTTATTTGTGCTTAGTTTGGTACCTCAATGTTATTTTTAAAAAAATGATAAAAATAAAGTATGCAATCTTTCATCTCCAATTATGTAAAACCTCAGATCTGCAAGTCCAAGCAAAACAGTTTACCTAGTTAGAATTTAGTACCTGTACACATCATGTTTAGCATCAAATTTCATACAGTAAACTGTGCATAAATAGTTTGTGGTTAACCTGTGCCTATTTATGCTAATTAAAAAGTTTTTGTGGAAGGAAATTGACCATTATCCTTAGCCAAGAGTTGGGCATCTTCTTTTTTGGTTATATCTTATCAGTTCTGTAAGGAAAATCCGATTGAGCATTTCAAGGGTTTTAATTATCCATATGCTATGTCTTGTAGTCATGGTAACAGTACCTTGTAGGATTGTTTAAACAGCCATCAGATAAGATGTGAAATTGTACACACAACTGTTTAATACAAATACATTGTTTGTATAGAAAGGCTTTTGTTATGGATATATATTTGATTATTACCATATCAGGCTTGTTTTATGTATAACATTTTCTTTTAAACTGGTAATAAAGGAAAATAAAAATTATCTGACATAACAGGAATATATAATGCACTGCAGTATCCAAAATAGATTCCAGTGTCAATGTAAAAAAAAAATTGCAATTGCCAGCCTTAAATGTCTTCCTTTTTATTTTTTTTTATGTAAACTCTCACACAAAGTTAATAATGTATAGAATTTAGGACAGTACATTTCTGATAGATAGTAACTACATTTATTGTCTCAGAAATATAAATCTGTAATAGCAATGAATATCAATATAATTTGATGGCATTCTCTTAATTTTTTGTAATTAGAGTTTCATCCTTTGTTAGCTAAGGAGCTTTTTTAAAGATTACACATGCCATGCATACTTGCTTCTAAGTTTGGTCCAACTGTAAACATCATTGACCCTGATCTGCCATCACATAATGCACTGGGATGTAGAATAGGTGTGATGCGCTTTCCTGCATCTTTAAATGAGTCGGCTTTTAAATGGTAAGTGGAGTCAGGAGTAGTGGTGGCTCATTGGTTGGCATTCCGTACTTGCCACCTAAACAGTTCAGGTTCATAATCCTATCATTGGATCAGCTGGTGTTGGCTACTAAGGCATGTCCATGTGCAAGGTTCAATTGCCTCTCACTAAAAACTCTACTATGCTGTCAAATGTGAAACCAAGTCCAACTTTTTTTCTGGTCCATACTCCATAATGTACATGTAACTAAATATCCAAGGGATTATCAGTATTTCTCTTGTACATCCTGATACAGATAGGTTGCAACTGGATGCTTTTTTTT
The DNA here is from genome assembly GCA_016746295.1 of Potamilus streckersoni. NCBI lineage: Eukaryota > Metazoa > Mollusca > Bivalvia > Unionida > Unionidae > Potamilus > Potamilus streckersoni. Next base: position 450,452 of record JAEAOA010000188.1, on the reverse strand, counting down.
TTTAGTATTTATCTTTCAGCAGTTTTGATAACTGGACAGAATATGCATCTCAGTGGCTTGCTGTGATTAATATTTTATTTGTCTATCATGGTAAAAAAAAGTCTTCCCACTTTACTAAAAACTGTGCAAGTCTTTCTTAGTGAGAAGTAGAAAACTTACAATAATATTGCTTATGAGTCCAACTGCCAACTGCACAGACCCAGATCTGCTGTCACATAATGTGTTGGCAGGTCAGGGTCTGTGCAGTTTGTTAGGAGTAATCAGTAGAACAAAGTACATAGAGCCTGATCTGCAGGTACATTATGCTATGGCAGATCAGGATCTTTGTTGCTTGCAGTTTGACTCAACTTATAAGTGAGTAAATATGGTAACTTAGCCATAAAATCATTTTGAGATTGAAGTCCAAAAGGGCAGATCTTTGAATGTCAAGTATCCTATCCATAATGTGCTGGCAGATCTGGGTCTTTGCAGTTTGTTAGGAGTACTCAGTATAACAAACAACACAGCCTGATCTACAAATGCATTATGCTATGGCAGACCAGGATATTTGTTGTTTGCAGTTTGATTCAACTTATAAGGGAGTATAGTGGTAATTGAATTATGCAACCATTTTGAGTGTGAATTCCAAAATGGTAGATCTTTGGCAAGTATTAAATAAGATGGCCAATTGAACAGGACAGTGCTCATTTTGATCACATCAAAAGTGATGTAATATGCACAGATAACACTTAATCAAACCAATCCATGATCATGATGATATTTAATTTACTCTATACTATTATTGATCAAACACTGATTGGAAACTGCAGCCTCATCTCATGTACAATCAAACCAATCCATCCATTATCACCATGATATACCATGTTTGATCAAAACCTTATCAGAGATAGAGCTTCTTAATTGGTAAGAACTGACAATAATGGCAGAGTATAATTAAAATAAAAGAATAATATAAATGGTAGTAAACACTTTTGTAAAATATAAAAACCATTTATTCAGTGTCAAATCATGATACACTTGTATCTCTGCCATTACTGAACTTTCATCATTTCCTTGTTTGAAGGGGGCATAAATTCTTGCTCATTAGGATACCACTGCTTACAGAGAATTGCTGTATGACAGAATGCAGTCCAGACAGATAATTTGGCCTCACATCTGAAAAAAAATGGTTGAGAAAAAACATCATGATTTTCTTTGTCTTTCTCCTTTGACATCTGATTTGTGTAGCAAGTACATATGTAATAGGCCTACTCCATAATGATGACTGTATACATGAATATATCTGGCAGTAATATTGGTTGGTAACAACAGTTTCTTTTTTCAAATGATGTGTGTAAAAGATCAGGTATATTCAACTTTGTCCAATTTTTGCCTGTCATTCAGACTTAATATATTCACTATATTTATCAATATAAGCTAAACAAAAAGTTAAGAAAATCATACTGGAAACTGCAAGTGACCATGCTTTTGTCGGTATTAATTGGACTTTTCTAATAATTATCAGCAGTCCAATATATCCATTCACACCCTAGAGTAAGTTAAAATATTAAGTTTTTTTATGTATTAAGTTTCTCAAGTGTATCAGGCTATAGATTCATGTTACATGATGTGTACATATCTGTTGATATATTTGGGCACATATTCACCAAACACCGTGAGGGTGAACATGTGGTCCATAACCAGCATCTTGTTTACTGTTATTTATATTTCTTCTTGGGGCCATGAGTGACTGAGTGGTCTAAAGTGCTTACCTTTATGAATAACTGCCATCCACCTCTGTCTACATGAATTCAAGTTTAAAGCTCAGTTAATGTGGGTACATGAGAAAGCCTGCCAGTAGCTTCTCATGGGTCGTGGTTCTTCCTGGGATTTTCCATGAATCTTTCTCCACAGTTATAATTGCAGCATGTATAGCCTATCTTGTGCTGAAAAATGGCATTAAACCCTACAACAACAACATTTCTCTTCTTTTTTTCATGAGTTTGCCAGGCAGGAACTCATTCATATTATACATAGATATTTCTTCCCAATATACATACTGGAATATATTTAAAAAACACAGAATGAGATATTGGTCTCAATGCTTAAGCATGGACAGTTGCAAAAGTCAGTGTTGTCAGTTACTGTCTCAGCCGATTTGTCATGGTGCAGGTACTCCATTCTACCTTATAAACCCACAAGGCTGTGCTTGTTTAAAGTTTGTACACAATACATCATAGGGGCATGCCTGTTATTGATTTTTAATGGAAAAGTTACTGGATTCTTGCTTATTCAATCATATTTGCCTGCTGGGAAATCATGTTTTCTATGGAAAATTTCTGTATATAGAAAGTCTAAATACATGTACTGTACTAGTTCTGGAGGGAGCTGTGGTACCATCAGATCTACTCATATTGGATGCTGTGACGTGTCCTTATATTCCTTATGTTACTTCTTTCAGCACAGAATAATAATTTTGCCATTTCATAAAATGTAAAACCAAACCAAGTATACTATCAGGAACACTAAGGCATGTGTCTTTTGTTTAAAAGTTTTTTTTAAAGTCTTATAGAACATTCAGCTTTGATTTTGGTGTTTGATGGCACTACAACATTTAAAGGTTTTATGATGCCTAGATGGGTGTCGAAAGTGCCTTGCACAAGTACACACCATGGTTGTCAGTCCAGGCTTTTTCAAGTGGCTCCTCATGTAATGCAGTAAATGTATTACAATATTTTTGTGTATAGAAAGAGGGAAACATTGTGGTTTGCTCTTATGTATTTTGTGAACCTCAATCATTAAGGACATTATCTATTTACCATTAAGGACATGATCTGTTTACACCTAAGTCTTGTGTCACAGGAGTGGACTACTGGGGATATGGACTTAGTGAAGGGGCAGAAGTCAACTATGGAGATGCTATGAAGGGACAAAAGTGGATTTTTGGGGATAGGACTAGTGCATGGACAGGAGTAGATTGTGTGGGGGTAGGACTAGTGAAGGGACAAGAGTGAACTGTGGGGATAGGACTAGTGAAGAGATGACAGTGGACTTTATGGGTTAGGACTAGTGAAAGGATATGAGTGGACTGCATGGGGATAAGACTAATGAAGGTTCCAGGGTGGACTGTGTGTGGACAGGACAAGTGAAGGGATAGGAGAGAGACCTGTGTGGGGATAGGACTAGCAAAGAACAGGCATAGATTGTGTATGGATAGAACTAGTGAAGGGATATAATTGTGATTTTAAAAAATGCAAATTTATATGCAGAGAAAAAGGGGAAAATATAAAAGTCAGCAGTGTGACTTTTCTCTGAAACAGTTCTAGCAAGATACACTGTTAGAAGAGTAAAGACTAGATGATTTATTATTAAAAATGTCTCTGCCAATATACCTGTCTGGTTGACTTGAGTGTAAATGACAGGTCATGTTATAAAGCAACATGAAATGCTTCTGTCATAATGATAGATTGAACTTTACTCCAGCTGTAATGTGATAATTTCCTAACCAGATGATATATTGAAATAATCACTCAAATAGTAAATGTTTATATTGCTAAATTCAGTTATCAAGTTCTGTTTGATCTAAACATAAAATCACTCCTTTAGTGGGAGAAAATAGTCCATTTCCCATTGCAGATGAAACACAAGAAGTCTAAATACAAGGAGACAAAAACAGATGTCATGCATGCAAGTGATAAATCATTGCTCATTGCATCAGCTGAAAGTCTACACTGTATTAGAAGTTTTACATAAATTAAAAAAAATCACACTTGTAATCAGAATACATGTATAGCATATGTGTGCATGACAAGAAATATTCAAATATGCAAGTATATCATGCAATCTAGGCTCTTATAAATTATTGCATTCAAATAAATTTTAAATTCTCATTGTTTCCTGTATACAGTATGTGTAATGGCATATGCCTATTCAATACTTATATGGCAATGAAAATAACATCACAGCTAATTAAACAAAAAGGATTGATATTTGTACAGTATTCACAATCACTCCTAGCAATTCACAAGTTTTAAATGCAATCTAGAAAAGTATCAAATTAGTCAGCAAAAATGCAGGTAAAGTAGAACTCCTGTTTGGCCATAACAGATCTTAAGCCAGTTGTCATTTATTCTTTCAAACTGAAATGGAGTCAGGACTATAATCAGCAAAATGTATATAACTTGTCTGAGTATAGAATAACAAGATAACAGCATCTAATTCATTTTTAATCAAAATTAAAAGTACATGGCTAAGTGAGTGAAACAGTGTAACAAAATAAAACCTGCAACAATGGTAAAATCTCTATAAGTAGACCCTATATTGGCTACTGTTAACTGGAGTCTAGGTATATATGGTATCAAATGGCCTAGATGTTATATATGGTTTCAGCTGGCTAGATGTCATCGTAATTCATGAGATGTCTTTGACTAAATAATGTGTTTTGTCTCTACCACTGAAATCACTTTTTATTTTTTTTTTGCCTAATGGTTTCAAGTTGCAAATGGAGAAAACACATCTAAGTGAACTGGTGATCTATAATTTAAACTTGAATACATTATGCACAAGTCTGTCATTAATAATAATTGGCATAATTTGATATGAAAAATGAAGGCTTAGAGTATATATATATATATATATATATATATATATATATATATATATATATATATATATATATATATATATATATATATATATATATATATAGTGTATGCATGCATATCCATAATTTAAATCATTAAATATTCACATGAAAAATATATTTTCACATCATTTACTATGTACAGAATTTCTACTCAGTTCCTATAGATATTTCTCATGATTTACTGTGTAAGGTATATGCTTATTCAGTACCCATATAGCAACAAAGACAGATTGATACTTATCAAAATAAGATTGGTGTTCATAAAGAAATCATTATGCTCAGACAGCATAATGTAGAGTAAAATCCATTTGTCAAATAAAAATAAAAGCAATCCAGAAATTCTTGATTTAATCAGCAAAATATTCACTGGTGCAGACAACAAAATATAGAGCATTGTGTCTACTGCTGAAAATACTCATGTTTTGATGCAGACATCTTAATTGGAAATAGAATGTAGCAGTCAATTGCCTGCCTCTGGCAGCATTGTCAACTGATTCTTTATGTACTTTATATACTGGCCTATAAGACTAGTTCACCTACAAACTGCATAGACCCACCTCTGCTGTCACATAATACACCAGCAGTTAATGGTCAGTATAGTTTGTTAGGATCAATTACTAAAACAACATAGACTCTGATGTTGCAGGCAGATGATACTATGGCATATCAGGATCTATGTTGTCTGAAATTTGACTCAACTTATAAGCAAGCATGTATGGTAATTTGAATGTATTTCCTAAATTCTTGACATAGTCTCATCATACTTGTGAAATGAATCATTTTGAATTTCAGAGACAATTCATTCTGTGATGTGCACACATACCTGTTTTGACCTCCAGAGACAATTCATTATGTGATGTGCACACATACCTGTTTTGATCTCCAGAGACAATTCATTATGTGATGTGCACACATACCTGTTTTGACCTCCAGAGACAATTCATTATGTGATGTGCACACATACCTGTTTTGACCTCCAGAGACAATTCATTATGTGATGTGCACACATACCTGTTTTGATCTCCAGAGACAATTCATTCTCTGATGTACACACATACCTGTTTTGACCTCCAGAGACAATTCATTCTGTGATGTACACACATACCTGTTTTGATCTCCAGAGACAATTCATTATGTGATGTGCACACATACCTGTTTTGATCTCCAGAGACAATTCATTATGTGATGTGCACACATACCTGTTTTGACCTCCAGAGACAATTCATTATGTGATGTGCACACATACCTGTTTTGACCTCCAGAGACAATTCATTATGTGATGTGCACACATACCTGTTTTGATCTCCAGAGACAATTCATTCTCTGATGTACACACATACCTGTTTTGACCTCCAGAGACAATTCATTCTGTGATGTACACACATACCTGTTTTGACCTCTAGAGACAATTCATTCTGTGATGTGCACACATACCTGTTTTGATCTCCAGAGACAATTCATTCTCTGATGTGCACACATACCTGTTTTGACCTCCAGAGACAATTCATTATGTGATGTGCACACATACCTGTTTTGACCTCCAGAGACAATTCATTCTGTGATGTGCACACATACCTGTTTTGACCTCCAGAGACAATTCATTCTGTGATGTGCACACATACCTGTTTTGATCTCCAGAGACAATTCATTCTCTGATGTGCACACATACCTGTTTTGACCTCCAGAGACAATTCATTCTGTGATGTGCACACATACCCCCCTTTTGACCTTGGAGTCCAGATCAGTCATAAAATAATTGTGTTAAACTTTTGGTTCAAGTTATTTTCATTAACTTAGGTTCCCTAAACCTTTGGATGGTTTTTCTTCACACTAAGACGGTTCTTTATGCAACACGCTTGCTCTATTGAACTTGAGGTTAGGTTGACAAACAGAAAAGCTTTATATTTGTGTTTTAGATAAAGGTTTTTATTTGCTTTTATTTCCTAAACCCTTTGTTTCCGATGTGTTGGCTTATGTGGGAGGTCATGGGTTCGAGCCCCAGCTGAGTCATGTATACAAATGATTTATACAAATGATAATATCAGCTACCTTGCTTGGCACTCAGCATTAACAGGTTAGTGTTATGACTGGTTGGCCTAGCATGAAAATAATGTGACTAAGTTGGACATGATGCTACATGTCTGTGGCAAAGCTTCAGTGGTAGACATCACTGTAAACTGCCACAGTCTGCAGATATCATAGCAATGTGACTGAAATTTTTTAAAGCCATGTTTAAAATCCAAATTACACACCCTCTTCTGGATTTTCATCTTACTCAGGATTGGTCATTATGAAGCTAAAACAATTCATTTTGTGACAAGATTTCTGAATCTTTAGACCTGGATATCAGTTCAAATGTTTTATAGCAATGTTTTAACCCTGGCCATGTCTCTCTTCTTTTATGTCTTGTAGAAGTCTCTCTTGTTTTATGAATTGTCCACCCTGTCTCTCTTGTTTATGACTTGCAGGCCCTATCCCTCTTGTTTTATGACTTGCAGGCCCAGTCTCTCTTATTTATGATTGCAGGCCCTGTCTCTCTTGTTCTGTGCTTAGTAGGCTAAAATTACAAGTGACAAAAATGCATGAAATCATGGAGGGCTGGTGAACAGCTTTTACCATGAATACATTACAAAGAGGTCAGCCAAATTCAGTAAGGCTATATGTAACATAATTATGTAGCAAAAGAAGTGGACTAAATTATTATGGACATAATTGGTCTGTTTAGTAAAATGCAGTAAATAGTTTAGCACAGTATTGCAGATACATGTACATATATAATATAAAATAACTAGTAAACTCCTAGATGTAGACAATTTTTTTTTCTAACACTTGTAAATTTTATGCCACCAGCTCTTATCTCAATTTTATAGCTTGCAACCAGTGGTGTAGTGCTAAATAAAAAGACAAGGGAATGCAAGGAAGAAGTGTGGGGACACCTGTTACTCAGATTTTGGGGTGAGGTGACAAAGGTGAATGCACTAAATTAAGGGAACATGCATATATGTTAGAGAATGCCATTCCCATGCATTCCCACAGAACTAATATGCCTCCTTGCAATCTACCTTAAAAGGGCACATCTATGTAAAGGATATTTGTTTATTAAGAGGAGATTACCATCTAGACTTTGTAGGGAAAGATTTTAGAGCTCTCATAGGGATTTGTTCTTCAATCTTGATCTGTGGTATTTATTAAATCATTATTTACCAATATGATATTTACCATAAAATAGATTCATTAAATTATAAGGTGCTTGGTAAAATCCTGTCACATCTCTTCACTGCCACAGCATCTTTTGGTAATTTATAACCTCTGCAGTGCCATACTGAAATTAAATTAGCAACTACCAATGAATGTTATTCTTTTGAAAGGCAGGCACTTGACATTATGCCATCAGTGGCACCCAAAGGTAGTGTCTGGTACAGAATGTTTACTTAATGATAAACCAGTCTATCTAGGGTTTATAAAAGCTTTTCTTAGTGATTGCTGGATAAAAAGAGGTCCTAACTATTTCCCAGTTATCTGATGAGAAATCTCTCCTACACTTTATAAAATCAAAATAAACTTCACAATTATAGTAGACAGGGTGTTTAGACCTATGCCACAGTATTATTGTTTGGATTTGTTTGTGTTAAAAAACAGGGAAAGTTGGTGCTGGCTTCACAGCTGGACTTTTTAAAACATTTTCATGCCTTAGGAACAGCCACTCTGTAGGAATAATGTGCACACCTTTGATATGTAATGATGATATCATATTCATACAAATATCCCATCTTATGACTTGAATTCATATCTCTCACATGTCCAGAAAGCCTCAGTCCTCATTGGCAGTCAATACATAACAAATGTTTGTGTTTATTTCCATATTAAAACTCTGTACTTCACCATCTGAATCTATTGTTTAACATCTTTTTGTCTCTTAATGCTTTTCTAGAATTGATTAATGTCTGGAATAAAATTTTGTTATCATTATTTTCCAGTCATTTTGGTTTCCATATGTAATTAATAGAAACACTTATCACAACCTGTATTATGCAGACATTTTAAATAATGTTATAGATAAGCTGTTGCTTTGATTGGTATCAGATATTTTTATATATGGAAGAAATTTAAATATTGTGCATGATGCACTTTGTTATCACAGATTGTGGCCCCCCCATTCTTTTTATCATATTGAAGGAAGAAATTCCACATCTTAAACAGCTTCCTTTGGAAGTCAATAGAAGTATCACATCAAATTGATAAATCTATCAATATTTATTGTATCTTTCTGCAGATGATCCCTCCTGACTGAAATGGTTACAAATACCAGGCACAGTTTAAAAAGTAAATTAAGTGATGGTAGAGAAATTTAGAAAAAAAAGAAGTTGGCCAGAAATCTCATTTTTTTAAAAAAAAGCATTTTGCATTGTTAGATGGTATATCTATCAGCATGATAAAAAAATCAGTAAATAGTTTTCATCTTAAAATGGACCCCATATTTCACAAAATAATGAGTTGCAACTTGTGTGGCTTGAAGTTCACTAATAACTCTTTAAAACAAACCAGAAATATCAGGATCATGTTCCTGTTTGATAACAACTGATTGTTGTTTGTCACCCAGGTCAGCATAGTGAGAATGAGTGGTACAAGGAGGATCAGTGTGATCAATATTTATCAATTGATCAATACTAGGAGCAGACGGATATCAAAAACTGACCAGTAAAGCTATCAGTTAAGGTAATAATTTCCTGACCAACATTCTCAAGAGCTCATTTCACCACTGTTCTGGTAACTGCACAAGCAGAATATAGATGAGGTATTTCTTTCTCAACAGGATCAACCTTTTTATTTAATTAAGGGTTGTAAGTTAGAAGTGGATTAGCCACAACCTTATCACCAGCTAGATTACTGCCTAATATGTAATAAATATGAAGAAGTCACTGATGTGACAATCACAGATCCTGAAACTTATTCAGATGCCAAATTGACCCAGTGGAGAGGATCATAAAAAACCCACTGTCTAGTACTGGATGAAAACACTTTCGCTAAAAGAAAACTTTTCATACAAAGACTAAATATTTTAATAGGGATAGGTTTGACAGAATCACCAATAAGTGATATGGAACCTTTCAACATGAATGGTTCATAATACTTCATAATGGTGGCATTCTACAGTTTTGTATTTTGCATAGGGTTAGAATTTTAAAGAAAAATAATTTCCCCAGGTTTCCTCACTGGTTATACAGGCTATTTAAAAAAGACCTTGTATATATTAGGTATTGTTCAAAAAGCCTTTAATTCCCTTTATTTTGGTGTATGATTGATGGGTGTATTATGGTTTATAGAGTATACAGCCTGGCCTTTCTCCAGATGTGCACCTTTCAAAAATGTGCTAGCTTCACTTGGCCATTTTCACTTCCTGAACTTCAGAGGTAAATTGTAAAAACAGAGCCAATACAAATTTTTTTATAATACAAATTAAGTATTTGGTAATTCTTTCATTACACTTTCAGAAGATGGTATTATCTAGTCTGGCAAAATTCATTTTCCATATTTTAATAGCTACTAAGGATAGTGTACTTTTGACAAATTCAGGCTGATTTTTGGAGCACAAGGGAGCAGACATTTTAGTTAACATTGTGCTAAGATCATTTATAATTTAAAAAAGTACAATATCCAAAGAACTGTCAGCTATGTTACATCAGAGTAGCATAGTGATGTGCCAACAGTTTCTCCACTATGTTTTAAATGCAAACAGCTTCATCTTACATACATCACTGTCTCAAAAGTAGTTGATAACTGGTAAGTACCCCCAATAGAAGTGGACTGGATTTGGTTTGACCCAACAAATTTATTGCTTTCATTTGGACTGCTTTGTAACAAGAGCATTTGGAATATATAGCATTTTTATTGTTACATATTTTTCCACCTGTAGCAATTATATATATATATATATATATATATATATATATATATATATATATATATATATATATATATATATATATATATATATATATATATATAGATGCAATAAACTGACCACGAACAGTACAAAACTAGTAACTAACTAGCCTAAGCGCTTTCGACTCTTAATGAGTCTTTTTCAAAGGCAAATACAAAACATAGTTATGACAAACAAATAAACACAAAAACGTTGCGTTTGTAAACCTCTACATTACAAACACAACGTTTTTGTGTTTATTTGTTTGTCGTAACTATGTTTTGTATTTGCCTTTGAAAAAGACTCATTAAGAGTCGAAAGCGCTTAGGCTAGTTAGTTACTAGTTTCGTACTGTTTGTCGTCAGTTTATTGCATCTATTTTAATTAATCCCTGACAAACGTGATCCCTTGGTGGATCCAGTACGTTTGAGAGGGTTGTTATTCGCCATATGATTTGTATTCTTTATATATATATATATATATATATATATATATATATATATATATATATATATATATATATATATATATATATATATATATATATACAATGTTAGCAAACATAACCTCTGCTACTACAATGTTAGCAAACAGAATCTCTGCTTTAGTGACACTGTCTACTGATTTTGGTTCAAACATCTGCATTACTTGAGGCACAGTATGTGACAATTTCTCATTTGCTATGTACAGCATACTTTTCAAGTGCCTTGTGAGATCACTTTTCCTCCACTAGAAATGTTAAGATGTGTGTTGCAAGCTGTGCAGTTATGCAAAGTTTCTCCCTTTTCACTACACATCACACATTTAAATTCTCCCATCCAAGAAGTGTTGAAGTTGCAAACACTTCTTTTTTTAATTTTCATTGAATCTGTTAATGGAAATTTCGACATGGTACAAGAATTTTTTAAATAACCCCAGAAGTAGTCGTAGGAATATATGTTTGGTGATTTGTGGGGCGCACTATATATATACTGTACAACAGCAAAGGCCAATGATATTCCAATTGTGATGTGCCTCCTTCCACTGCCATATTGCTCCATATGAACAAAAGTTATTCAGAATATAATTCTCAATGTGGACAAATGACATCTGAGGTTTATTTCTCAAATTGTTGTTTTAGCTGAAAGTACCTGTGCTTGGCAGTTTTTTTTTTAATTTCCGGGATCACATCAGTAAATTGGTAGAGCAAAAGATGGGGTCGAAAATCAAAGACTCCTGGACAAATTAGGAGCCTTGGCATGTATGGAATATATACATGATATGTGGAAAAAGATTCCAGCTTTAGCTTTCTATTAAGAGACCACATGCAGCCTTGCAGGAGGATAAATGACTTCTGCAGACATTAGATCTGGTCAGTGCACCTGCTAGCTAGCTTCCTTTGTAGGAGATTGCCATCATAATGTTAAGCCGTCTTAGGTTTGAGACAGCTTGCTTTAGCAGCTGCAGTGGATCTGATTGTTTGAAAGGAGAGAATCAAGGAATTAGCTTTATCCACATTTTGTTTGTGAATTTAAAGGCAAACAATAAAATAGTATGCATATACAAGTGGAACATACAGAGATAGCCTCATCCTGAACCTGCAGAATGTCATTTCAAGGACTATATATTTTTGTAAACAAGTAATTAATAAATAATAACTAGATATTCAAACAAATAACTTGATGGAAACTGTATTAATCAAGTCAGCATCAAATGCCAAGGAAATATTTCAGAAATATGTCAAATATATTCATATAATAAAATATTTTTTTCAGGTACAAGATCATGTTGGCTGGGTTTGAAGTAAATTCCTATGACAATCTGTAAATGCTTATTGTGGAGGACTTTAATAGCTATGTATGCTTTGGGTTGAAAGTTTTTTATGTTGATTTAATTTACTACTGTATTCATGTTTTGCACAACTTGTTTATATTTTGTCCATTGATAGTGGTTTTTCCCCTAAAAATATCAAAGTACTGATATTTAGTGTATCAGATGAATTACATGCATTGAGTGTGTGCTGACTAGGCATATTCACTGATAAAGTGATTATGTTACACAAGTTTTGCCCGACTTTGATCTTACTTCTACATGTACTTTCTTTTTCCATTATTTTCTTACCTTGGTAATATTTTGTCAAGTTTGTCATATATCTAGGATTTTATTTACTCTATATACTCACTAATAAGTTGAGTCCAACTGCAAATTGTACTGACCAAGATCTGCCATCACTTCAGGTGTTGACAGCTCTGGGCCTGTTCAGTTTGTTAGGAGTATCAGTAGAACAAACAACATATACCCTGGTCTGCATGTCCCTTCTGCTACAGTAGATCCAGATCAGTTTTGTTTTTGTTGTTGTTTATAGTTTGACTAAATGTGTAAGAGAGTATACACACTTAAATAGTTTATGGAACTGCTCTGATATGATAATACAGGCATTGAATTTTTGTGAATTGGGATGTAAGCTCTCCCATGGGCTCAGGGATGTAGAATAGATACCTCCTGTGCTCCCTCCACATGTGATGAGATATGATTGATGGAGATGTGAGCAATAATAAAAGTAGTTAGTATCCAAACCCTACCCTCATATCAGCAGGGGTTGGTTATCTTGATGTGTCCTTTGGGTCCAGCACTTTTCTTTCCATTGCCTAGGCAATAAATAACCTGTATCAGTTGTGGTGCCAGAAAACACCAGACACCAGCTGGAATGTAAGAATATGATAAATGACCTATGTAAATCAATTAGTATGAATATCAGTCTGGTTGATGAAGGAATCATGGTACTAATTCAGTTCCCATGGTAAATCTATGCAAACACCATGATATAAAAAATTCAATAACATAACATTTCTGACTGCCCATGATCAAACAAATTTATCAGTATAGATGAGACCAGTGGATGTCCACTTCTGTGTAGAAGAAAGGATATGAGTCGAAGCATTTTTTGGACATGCATGTGTTTGAAACATGTGCTTTCAGTTCTGCACCAAAGTCAGGTGCTAATTTTAGCAATGAGTGTTCCAAATTCAAGACTGTTAAGGGACTGAAATTCCATCAATAAAACAATGTACTTTTTTCACTTACAATTAGAACAAGCTCTCAAAAGATTCTTTTTCCTAAAACATAACTTACATTTTTAACCAATCTTGGCCACCCAAACCTATATATACTGTATTTTATGTTCACCTATATCCAGGCTGGTTCCCATTTTTTCATACCATTAGTACTGTGTGTCCTATATCCACCCTTGATTTTTTTGACAGCCTAGGAATAGTACATGTAGTTCAATATATAAGTAAGCAATGTGCATAGTTCTTCTTCTTAAAGAGTACATTAGTGAATATTAAATTATATTGCAAGTTCACTTTTACCTAAAGAGCAATGGTGCATTTCATGCAAGATTTAATTATTAGAGCTTTATTTTAGAAAACCAGAAATAAATATTAAAATACAGCTGTCTAATAGAGTATCTTTTCTAATATCACCATTTATCTCTCTTCAATTTATTACTAAAATATATTACCAGCCTTGTCATATTATGTAATACAGAGGTTAAAGTTCAAAGTGCCCATCTATATGTATACATATTAATACAGAAAATGAGATTACTTGACAAAAATTACCTAAAATTCCTCCCAGAAGACATAATTTAAAACTAAGTTAAGGCAGACATAAGTCAATTAAAATGCAAAATATGATGTTTCAAAACAGTCACTGAAAGAAATTAGTGAGGTGCAAGGTCATGAGAGGTCATCCCCATTAAGCATGGTGGAAGAGACCTAAGTTTTTATATCTGATGTATTATGTTCAAAAGACAACTAGGAAATATCATATTGCTTACTATAATTACTCTAAAGATGGTAAATTGTATAAATTTTATAAATGTATTGCTTAGATATGAATCCAAGTGTGCAACACTCCACCTAACATGCTCAAATCAACACCCTGTTCCCCCAACCCCCTTCTTGTTAACAGTTGATACATCTGAATATGTGCTTAATATCCCACTAAAAAAGTCGATCTTTGGTTTACAAAAGGTATTACTTTTGTTTGTTATCCACAAATAAAGCCATATGATTGCAATATTGTAGTAATGTTAATTACACCTGAATGGGTGGAGTCATTACCTTAACATTTCAAGGTGCCCATGATCAAACCTATATTTATCAGGACAGATGAGACCTGGATGTCAGCTTCTGTGCAGAGGAAAGGATATGAGCCACTGCATTTTCTGGTCTTGCTTGTGTTTGAAATATGTGTTTTCAGTTCTGAACCAAAGAGTCAGGTGCTAATTTTAGTGATGAGTGTTCCAAACTCAAGACTGTTAAGGGACTGAAATTCAATCAAAAAAAAAATATATATTTTGTTTCACTTACAGTTAGGATAAGCTCTTTAAAGATTCTTTATCCTAAAACATGACTTACATCATAACCAATCCTGGCCACCCAAACCCATATATACTGTATTTTATATTCACTCAAATTCAGACTGGTTCCAATTTTTCCATACCGTTAGTACTGAGTCCTAAATACAGCTTTTTAGTAAGGCTTGCAACCTTTACAATTATTAATAAATGTTTACTTGCTTTTCAGTAACTGAAATAATTCTGTTTAATCAAATGGCAACAAACTCTGCTCTTACCCCCATCTAAGCTTATTGAACACCTGACAGCTGTTTTATTGTGGATGTTCGGGCAATCAACTTGCAATTGTTTCCTTTGCTGTACATTATTATGATAGGAATTGGTTTGTAAAATTATATCTTTACAAAATATATCTGATAATTTTAGGGAAATATCCCCAGGATTGGCAGGATATTGTTTCCCATGTTTCATATGAACACGAGTTAAAAAGATGATAATGCAACTGGATGTACTGATTTGACATGCACCTGACTAAAGAAACTGTTCAATGGCTTACAAGCTTGAAGTTTCAAAAAATAATGTTACTAATTAAAACTTTCTGTTAATAAAGTATCACTGCCTTTACCCAAGCACAGCCAAAAATTTTATTATTCTTTTTTATAATTATGTTCTAATTGTTTTAGCTTTTAAAGAGCATGAATGTCTGTTTAGTTTCAAAGAATGTTTGTTTCTTGGTAATTTCAAGATTGTGTTATAATGTAAAAGTAAAAGTGTAATCATTAGGACTTTGTATGAAAAACATAATCAGATTAAGGTACCTTTGTAAAGATAGTCTGGTTCACTGACCTATTCCACTTTATCTAATTTTATTTTGATATTTTAGGCAATTATTCTGCAAGTCCATAATTTAAGGGTCTTTTCATTAAGGATTATGCTGAAATTGCACATCACACCGTTTTCAGGGTCATATTTTCAGCCATTAATAATAATTTTTTACAAGATTTCTAGTACTATTTATGTCATCATATTTACAATCAGACTCATTCTTCTCACAATGTAATTGTGGATGTCTTGTTGGATGGGATGCACCATGCAATTTTCCACATTTCTATTGCCACAGGGTAAAGCAGCTAATTGTTGGACAACAGTGAGTTACCTGTCTGTTATTTGGTATAATTCTTCATTATTGTTGAATTGCCAACATGATCTTTCTGACTGTCTACATTTTAACACTTAGGTCATACACTACATCATCAGTATTAAAATTAGTTAATTTGCCCACAGCAGCACACACGGGCTTGTATCATTGCGTACAATTTTCAGTCATACATGTACTATAAGATATATACTATTGTATAGTACATGTATGACCCTAACTTGTAAGCAAGGATAGGAGCCCCTGCACCGAAGCCAATAAGATACAGATAAGTGTGTGTTCTAATTGTTTTGCCCATAAGCTCCAGCTACCTGGAAGAACACATAGCCCAAGGACAGATCTTTACAACTGTTATAAAAGTCAGCTCCCTAGCTTGCCAAGGCAAGCTGACTGTGAAATTGAACTTTTCCTTGGGGGATTTGAGCAGGCCCAAAAATATGAAAATGAAATATTGCATTCACTACTTTCAATGTTTCAGTTACTTAAGTCAATGACCTGAGTGAATGAGTGGAAGTCACATTGTGCTGGTAACTTTAGCAATATGTAGTCACACAATTAGGGATGGCCATAGAGTAGGGTTTTGTTATTCCTTGTAGATTTACAAATTGTCAGGCATAGTATTGGATTAAAAAATGTTCTCCACATAATGCTTATTAAAGGATCCATCAGTTGACTGTAACTTAAGGCCACCTAAAATACCAGTCAGTATCTTAAATGTATACCAATATTTTGAGGACACCAGTTGTGAATGAAAAAGTGAGATTAGACCAAAAATCATAAATCAGTATCAGTACAGGTCCATGAGCTGATTTATAGGACTGGCCCAGAGATGAAGCTGTACTCATCTAATGCATCAGGTGATTGGATTTGTAAAGCCCTGCCAATGGCATTCATTTTACCTTTCAAAAGGTCTTGGCTGATAATTAATACAAAGAAAGATCATTAACCTTGAAAGTGAATGCCATTCCAGATTTGTCTTTGATACCTCCAAAACCAGACCACTTGTTATTGTATGATCATTACAGAGCCAACAGATTGATAAAGAAACAAGTTGAAATCTTTATATTGAGAATTCAGTAAAATGAAAACATTCTTGAATCACAAATTTTGACAGCAATCTGCTTTTTGAATAAGCAAGTTAATCTTGTTTTATAAAACCCAAAGGAATTGTGTGTGTGTGGGACAAGTGTTGTAATAGTATGATTCTGTGAGAATTTGATAATTATAGTCTATAAATTCAAATAAAATTTAAAAAAAACATATCAAACAAAAAATAGAGAGCAAATCACATGATTTTTGTAGGAAAATAATCACAATTATAAGATTTATAAACTTTTATGTTAAAATAGTATGATTTAAATTTATTTAAATTTTCAGTGAAACTTCTGTACTCTCAGCTATGAATGAAGAACAACTACATGCATATGGAATATTTAGTAATCTAGCCAGAAATTGCATAATAAATTAATGTTGTAATCAACCTGATGAATATTTACAACTTTGGCTTTGAATGTTGTTATGTTGTTTTACTATTTGTATTAAGTAAATACTAGCTGAAGTATTAAATATCAAAAGGGATATTATTAAGCATACACAAAATACATTGTCAATCAGTACTCTGCCTGGTGGAGTTTCCTCTGACCCTTGACACCCCACTTTTGATATCTGTTTTTTTATGTTGGGGTGAAGTATGTTTTTTATGTTGTAAAAAAAAAACAAATATCAAAAATGGGGTGTCAAGGGTCAGAGGAAACTTGGACTATACTGTGCTGTGAAACTTGCTATTGTTAAATATTCAACTTTAAGATGACTTTATAAATATTAACAAGAATAAATAATGCTGTTTTTGTTGGATTTAATGGAAAGAAAAATTAAAGAAAATACAATTTTATGAATTGATGTATTATTATCATTTATTTCACAAACAGTTCATTGACAAAACATTTCTGGTCCAATTATAGTCTTTCAGAAGTACATAGCATTTTGCACAACATTACAAAAATATTCAAATCTCTTGATCATCATTTGGTAAAACAAAACACTATCTCTGTGCAAATTTATTGATGATCTAGGGTGTTGCCTTGATACCTTGCACATTATTACAATTTTACATTTCATCATTGAGCATTATTAATCAGATATACAACAAAGTCACAAAAAGATGCATTTAAGTCATATTTCTAATCAAAATGGTGTCAGTTTTTCCAACTATTACAGGAAAATCCATAATTGCAGAGATTGGCTGGAGATTCAGATAAGAAGTAAAAGAAAAAAAATCTTCTTGCATTTCCTATTGAAAAATGAAAATAAACAATATGAAAATTATGGAAAATCAGTATTTAGTGTTTACATGGTTTTACCAATAAAAGCTTCCTATTCCACAATTAAAAATCTTGTATACATACATACCATTGGAATCTGAGACATTTATGGTTCTTGACATTACATCTGACTAGCATCCAGGAATTTAGTTCTGCTAATGAGCAAAGAAAAACTGGGCCTTTACAAGAAATTTTACATTTAAGCATATAAAAAAAGTTTGTGAAAGACCCTAAATGTAATTAACATTGAACAAGTAAAACTGCATTGTATATTCAAGTCCTAACATTCTTTGGCTTGCTGCCCAATGTATATTCTTGTGTACCAGAAAAAACTACAGAAAAATGATCATTGCGAAAAATCTGGATAATTGCTTTATCTGTGTTTTATTTGGATCCGGGTTTCATATTAGAATTAGTGAAACTAGTTAGGGAACAAGACTAACTTTACAGGAGCACCTAGATGATTGAAACTGCACCCGTTTTTTTCTTGGAAGCATCTGCATGATCACACTGTTGTTTATATATTTTCTTAAAAATGGCATCTCAAAAGTAATGCATGTTTAAGATGAAAGGGAAAATAAGCCTCTTGAAAAGTGTTAATAATCAGCACAGAAGAATAAAAAGGAATAGTCAGATTTATTGTGAATAAAAGCTGGAAGGGGCTCAGTTATGTTTGTTGGACTTGACAATTTGAGTATGTCTCATGGTGGGAGATATGATTACTGTGGTCATGTGAAATGGAAAAAGAATTTCTGAGAATTATGTCAAGTTTCAAGATAGCAACAAGCCATTGAGCTCCATAGGGTTTGTTACTAAAGTTTGTGCAACTGTACTACTGGTAAATAAATAATACAAGTACTTTAAAAACTTTTGAGTTGAACATAAACTGCATGTTTGGAATACCAAACTTTTAATTACTTTTTCCAGCTTTAGTCTTTAAATGATAGCAGATGTGGATATGTGAAGAGCAGTGGTACTTGTCTTATAAGCAGGTATATATGGTAGCAAGAGATCTGGTTGGATCATTTTCTTTCAAGGACATTCAGTTAGTGGATCAGTAGATACTATTTTGGTTAACTAAATATGCCAGGGTTGCTGTGGAAATGAAGCAGATCCTTGACCTGCTCCTAGGGGGCTAGGAAAATGTGGGGTGTAGATAGTTGCTGAATGATTAATACAGCTCCCTGGGCTGGTTTTGCAGAGCTGGCATCAGGACTGTTTTGATACCAGATGTAATCTTTGCCCCTCCATAAACACAATGACATAGTGATTGAGAGATTTTATCTGTAACATTAAGGTAGAGGAACATTTTATTGAGGCAGTTACCTAAGGAATTATGTTACTGATGAAATGTATAGGGAAATGAAATGAATTCATTTTCATGGAAACAAAAATATGTAGATGCACACACCTTGACATTAGGCATGAACATTCGTGGAATTTTAATAATTTTAGTCTTGCTGGTTTGTGAAACTGACAGGAGGAAGGTAGCTGAACTTCTCAGATAGCATAAAGAATACTGTTAGTATGCTAAATTAAGCAGAATAAGCATTTATTTTATATTTAATTGTTCTAATGATTATTTATCCATTTTGGGTACCATTATAAAAAGTAATGTCTTGTTTACTGTTCACAGTGGTGAAGAAGGTTGAAAATCTTGGTAGCAACTTGTGGTCGTACTTCATGAGCCTTGAGTGTCCAATCCAGGACTTACAGCTTTAATGACTTTATCAATACACTGATTTTCAAAGTGAGGGCACAATCATCTTAACTATTCTAAACACTGCAAACTTTTAACAGTACAACATCTTACTCAACAGAAACACTATTTCTATTCAGGCTATTGTTCCATCAACTTGTCATCAAATCTCCATCATTTCCACTGTCACTCTCCTGATCAATACAACTTTTATTTGGTTATTTGTTTTATTAATATTTTGTTCATTTATTTTAAATAAATGAATAAGCTTTTGACCCATTTCTCATTTAAAAAGCTTTAGTTCAAAGTTGTATCATCTGCATACAGTCCTTTATAAATTTCCATTTTGTTGTGGAGTGACCATTATTTTAAAAAAAGTGACATCACCAAAGCCACCTTTGCCATTCTCTCTATATGTAATTTCAAGATTGAACATTGGTCATGATCTTTTAATTTTTATGAACCAACATCACAGTGTTGTAAAGATGATGTCATAATGATGTTGCATAATGATGATATCATATCAGTGCTGGTTTACAACAAAAAATATTGGCAGGTCATAAAAAGTTAAAGGGTAATGAAAATGAGGTAGGAACAGTATTTGTTCCCCTGAGAAAGGCCTGATAGGTCAGAAATTTGAAGTTTTAGGAATGGGTGATTTAATATATAGCTTTATGGAATCCTGAACACCCACTGTCTTTGAATTAATGTTTTGGAATTCTAAAGAAGGCTCTGCCATGCACCTTGTATTTTGTTTTAATATCAAGTGTAAAAATGACCTCAGGAAATTTGAAATAAATGTACCACAACTGTTATTGTCTGCTTCTAGGCTTAGAAATGTAACATGAAACCAATGCCCCTGATATTGTACCACATTGTTATATCCCCTTCCCATTAATATTCAATTTATCATAATTGCAGTAGAAGTATAAATGTACAGCTGTATATTGATATTCTCTGTTGTGGTGTGAGTTTTATGTGGGCAAGTCAGTCCTTATAATAAAGATAAGATTGTAATTAATGGTTTTGTGCATATGCTTAGGGCATTCTGTTAAATGATTGTTATATCAAATTGGTCCAGGGCCTTTCACCTAGGAAAGAAATGATTAGGCTATTATGAATGCTAGGTTAAGTTGAAGGTAGAGTTGAAGGCTGTTATCAGTTTCATTTAATGTCTGACATGCTTCCAGTAATCTCATCCCAGATAACAGCTGTCAGAGTGAGTGAGGGCATAACACACTTAGCTCCCAATCTGGGGCTAGTTGATTCTCCAAAACTCCTATTAAATGTATAAACTGGATGAAATATACTATTAACATACTCTGCAATCATTCCATTTTTTGTGTGGGCGTCATATTTCATAGTGATGAAAAACTATTTTTTTGTACTTGCAATAATGGATGGATATACCTTTTGAATCAGATGGCACACACTTTGTGTTATATATATTACATGATTTCAATCATAAAATCTATGAAAATCAATGCTCCATAAAAAAGTACCATTGCAGGAAATTTTCAGTTGATTGTAATTGTTATAAATTAAAAACTGGCCAAAAATTTTTGTTTTACTTACACAAGTAAAAACTGTATAGTGGTTTACAATGACCATGCCTAATTTTCACCAAAAATTGCTAGTAAAGTCTCAACTTAAATTTTAGAGTCCAGTAATTAGATTTGTTGCAATTTTAGTCATGTCTTAACTAAAAAAGTGAATTTGATGCCAGATTTGTTATGGTTAATTATAAGTCAGTTTTAAACTCTTATACGAGAACTTCAACATTCTGTATATTTTAGTTGGACCTTGTGTAAATTTAAACTTCTTAGGAATGGTCTGTTGTCACACCTTATAAAAGATACAAGTGTAAAAATTTTCTGTTTATTGAATCCGAGTATTGTACATGAATAACAAGCAATATTCAGCAATCACTGCAGAAAATATGAATTTGCCAAACTACTGTTTGACTACAATATGATGGTGAGGTTAAATGTCATGTGATCATTTGGTAAGTCAAGAAAGTCAACAGTTACACAGTAAATTGGCTTGACCAGAAAAAACCTAAATCATTTAGGGGGTCTGGCGAGAATTGGATTCCAACCCATGCCCTTTAGCTTGGAATCCCTGCAGCCATGGTTGTCTGAATGTCATATAAAATATTGATTTTTAGATTTAGATAAATACACCTTTTGTTCAAGTTTCAGTTTTCTTAACAAATTTCCTTTGCTGCATACCAATACTTGTATATCCAAACATGTGGAAGCAAGAAAGAATAAACTAAACTAACCATGTCGCTTTGCATGGTTGTTATTTTTCTGTCAACTAGAGAGTGAACAAACTGTTTGCAACATTTGAATACATATGGCTGTCTTGTCAAATTAACCTATAATCTTGCCATTGTTTTGTAGATGGATAGACCTATCAGGAATTCTGTAACACATAGATTAACATGATGGTACTGTACATTTGTTCCTTAGTGTTTGATGTCACTCAGAACATTTTCTGAAGGTAAACCCCTTCTCTTTTCACATCTTAAAACTTAATGAACGTCATCTATTAAAAGAATACATTCTGGATGTATTTAATTACTTACAAACTTATGAGATGAATAATTTTTCCCAATATAAGTTCTTTCTGATAACAGTCAAGCACATATACTGTAATTTCAGGTTGAATTGGTATTGACAAAAAGAATATGCATTACAAGCAAAACTCCTTTTAGTAGTACAACATGATTTTGCCTAAATTTCCTTTAATATATTGACTCAGTAAATTCTGAGGATTGGATTCCAACCCATGCCCTTTACTTGAAAACCCTGCAGCCATGGCTGTCTGAATGTCATATAAAAGTTCTTTCCTCTGTACTTTCCTTTCTGTATGTTTTACTTGTAATCTGACATAATTTAGTACCAGTGACAATGTTCTTTCAGATTGACAACCACCAACTTCTCAACATGGTACCAACATACAAGTATCCATTTTATATTACTCAGTTATCCCAAACTTATGCAAGCAGTGTCCAACCATACTCCTGCAAGTATTTTGGCAATAGCATTTATATGTTTGATGGATAGAAAAGTGCTAGTGACATCATTTGCTCAGGATGGCCATTAACAACTTATCACACTGATCACATATTAAAGGAACAAATCAACATTGCTGATTAGATTAAAATTCTGCCATTCTAACATTTTTTGCACAAGTACTTAGTCTTTAAATAATGTTGAACACTTATGTGAAATTAATATAACATGTTCTTTTCCACTGAATTACACTGATGGGACTGTGTAAAAGATTTGCTCAATTGTAATAAAGTATGACATCGCTTTACATATCTAAATATGTCACTATCTTTTTTGTGTTTGTTGATGATTTCACATACATTTGGTTCTTTGAGATGAAAATATGCTTTAAAAATATTATAAATCGCTATATTTTACTTTGTTCTTTGAGATAAAAATTTAGTTTAAAAATAGTATAAATCACTCTTATTATAGCAAAGTTAAAACATTTTGAACTGTATTGCTGTTAACAAAAACAGTTGATTTTGTAAACCACAGATCAATTTAAAATCAATTACCACCTTAAAAGAAACTTAAAAATTAATAGAGTTCTCAAGGGTGATAGCTCCAAATGGATAAAGGATAAATAATGAACGGATTAGATTGTCATGGGAACAGATGAGTAATTTGTATTTTGAGTAATTTGTATTTTTTCACATTGCAGAATAATTGGGCATGGTTACAGACCTGATTTTTACATGAAATTGTTGAATTCTGCAAATTTGTCATCTGATGAGTGATGCCCATTTGTGAGCTATTACATAATTTTAGATGGAATCTTTTTTAGAAGTTAGCTGTAGATCTGTAGATGCTCTTGTAGATATTCTGAACAAACTGGGGCACCAAGTGGTCTACAGTGTAATCTTTATGAGAAGTTAGTTTTAGATGTTCTGAACAAATTGGGGTGCCAAGTGGTCTAGGGTGAAATCTTTTTGAGAAGTTATCCGTAGATGTGATGAACAAACTGGGGTGCAAAGTGGTCCATGGTGCTTGTCTTTACAGATGACTGACACAGTCTCACCTCAACCCACCTGGGTTTAAGTATCTGGCTTTGAAAACATGGGTATATGAGAAAGCTTGCCAATAACTTCCCATGGGTGGTGTATAGCATTTCATATGCTGAAAAATGGTGTTAAACCATTTACCATTAACCTTAACATTCTTTGTCACTTTTTTTTCCTTTCTGATTACAAAATAAAACCTTCTCCCTTTTCTTTCTGATTACAAAATAAAAACTTGTCCCCAAAATGTACAGAAACATGTTTGGATTATATTCCGTGAGCAATTTCAGATGATGTAAATTTATATTACCACAAACTGGATCAGTCCATCCTGGTAAAGGTAAAGACTGCACTTTTATATTTATTACTTATCTGTATCAACTCGAATCAACACTTTGTCCACCAAAAATCTTCAACAAAAAAATCCTTCTGGATTTTTGTTTTAATCAGTGTAGACTGTAGGAATAAAAGAGATAGCAGTTAAAACAATTATCTTTAAAACTCGTTTTCACAGCTTATATACAGTTGTATGTGTCAGTTGAAACAAAAGTTACTCTGATACATTTAAAGTGGCATTCAACATTCAACCCTTTGGAAATAAATTTAGATTTTTAAAAAATGTACACTTTTTTGTTTGTGCAAGCATCTGTCACATATCTTACATATAATAATACTTTAAAGTAATTCCAAACACTGTTGACATATTCTCAGAATTACACGGCAGTTCCATAGCTATCCACTGATCCAGGCTTTGGTAATGAAAGTTTAGCTACACTTTCTTGGTCCCCATTTTGACTACCATGAGAAAATGACATACTGTCTCTAGAATGGAAAATGCGAGGAGGTTTCTTTGGTGGCACTAGTCCTAAATTTCCTACTGAAGCACTTTTGTAATTAGGCACAACCCCCAGTGTTCGAGACAAAGGAGGTGTCTGTGAAGAACAGGACACTCCGTTTGGTAATGTTCTAGTTCTATCAAGTGTAAAACTGTCATAGTTTGGTGAGGAGTTTAAATAACTGATTGGAAATATGTTGATCTTTGATGATATTCGTGGTGTGTATTTTGTAGATTCTAGGTAATGCTCCATTGAATCGTGTAGAATGGGAGAAACATTTTCTAACAAAGGTGATGTAGATTCACACTGGGAATCATCACTTCCTTTGTTTTGGGGATGACTCTGAATCTTGTATATATGAGCTATGTCTTCAGGTTCAGAAAACTCAGTTTTAAATGATACATAAGTGTTTGCATTGACAGAGCTTAAATTTTGTGGTTTCTGTAAAGAGTCATACATAGATTCATGCTCCTCTGGTTCAACGGATTCAGACAGTTCAGGAATATAGACATCATCATATGTCAGCGGTTCATTTTTTGGATTAGATTCTAAAATACCATTGGCTTTAAGATGCTCCTCGAAAGTAAGCTGAATTGCCTCTCGCTTTTTATGTCTATACCTTTTACACCGAATAATCACAAATATTACAAGACCAGTCGCAAAGAGCAAAAAAACAATTCCTCCAATCACACAGGAGGCAATGATCGCTTCTTTAACATTGTTTCCAGATTTTGCCTCAGTATTGTTCTCCACTGGAAGCATTATAGTTTCAGGGTCCACACCGTGTAGTGTTACAAGAAATGAGATGAAAGCAGGCCCCAATTGGTTTTCAACATAACATTGGTACTCGCCAATATCTCCTCGATTGAAGTCCTCAATGATTAATGTATTGCTTATCATTGTTGTTCCCTCTATCTGAATAGTATACTTTTTTGTGTTTTCCGCTGTATTTAAAAGATAGTTATCTTTCTTCCATGTGACTGGGACAGGTGGATCTGATAAATATTTGCAAAATAATTTAGCCTTTTCCCCTGAATGGAGTATCATTGAGCTACCACTGGAATACATGATGATTCGGCATAGAAACATGTCTCTATTTAATGTAGAAAATGGCTTGTCTTTTACCGATAAAGGTCCATAGCATATAGGTTCATCCTCATTAAATCGCCATCTCAGCATCTGGTTGTCACTTAAACTTGCATTACGTAACCAGTCAAATAGCCATCGCATGGAACAATCGCAAACCCATGGGTTTTTATACAGCTTAATTTCCTTTAGAACTGGAGTGAAATATTGCACAATCTCAGGCTCTAATTTTCTTAATACATTATTCTGTAGTTCTAACTTCTGAAGGCTGCTCAAACTTTGGAATGCTTGGGGATCTATGTACTCAATATGGTTTCCATCAAGGAACAAGCTTGTTAGAGATGTCATATTCATAAAGGTCTGCTTCCATATTTTGCTTATCTTATTGCCTCTCAGTGACAATGTTAATAAGGAAGATAGATCCACAAATGTATTGCTGGGGACTACATTTAGGTTATTACTTGCTAAATCCAGATACAGTAAACTCCTCAAACCTGCAAATGCACGTGAAGAAATGCTAGTTAGAGAGTTGTTTTTAAGATACAGTACTTCCAGAGATTCATATTTCACAAAACTCTTATCATTCAGAACATTCATTTGATTATTACTGAGGTCCAGAACTTTTATGTTGTGATCTAGATTTGGAGGAATGTGTTTCAGGTCCTGCCCAGAGCAATTGGCTATTAAATGATTGTCATGATTATAAGGTGCTTGGCAGAAAAAATTCAAATATTCTCCTGGAATCCCACCTATAAGGAACATAATAAGTACAAATAGATGGAACATTGCTGTAGTAAAAAATATACTTGCCACCAGAAGGATCAAAATGCTTGCAGTTAATCTCTTTGTAACAACGTCCACTAATCAGTGTGAGTTGTTTTGATTGATGATACTCATTAATCCAACAAATTGTAACTTGAAAAGTGACATCATCTCATTGCTAATCCATACTACAGGTAAAGAGATCAGTGAAAGAAGCTTTCAGTATCAACACTTTACATCTTTACCTGATACTATGGAATTTACTGTTTGAATAAACAAACATTTAGTGTGACTTACATCACATGCAAACAATTTGTATTAACACAGAATATCCTGAATATGAAGTATTCCCTTGATTGTCTTCTTTCTTGAAAAATCCAAAGAATTTTAATCACATTTCACATAAATCCATTGTGCTATAAATTAAGATAACAGAATGTCATTAAAGGCCAATAATGCAACTGAAGTGTTCAGCCACCATTGCCACCAGCAACTGCTGGGGTAGACTTTGGTCTGTGGAGAGGAATACCAGTGAATATCTTGATGCTTGAAGAAACCTCTCCTTGTACATATAAAAGAATCAATCTAAATAACATCAATAACTAGGAAGTATCCCCTGACTAATACTGCTGCTGCTGCTTCTATTTGTTTAGTGGGAGTCATCACACTCTAACATGTGCAATGCTTATGTATGGGTCTTTATGTGCTGCTTGATTCTGAAAGAGATAAAACACTGGTATATGGACAAGTCATACAGATATTAGGAATTTGTATATAGCAGTACTTGTTATATTAGAATTAGAATAAATGCAATGCTTCCTAATTTAAATTAGTATGAGAGTGTTTCATGCAATTAGATGAACAGAGGTAAGATGTTTGTGAGATCTGTAATGTTGAGTACCTTTGAACACATGCTCCCTCACTAGATTGGTACTGTATATTATTTATATACAATTGCAGATAAACTACAAAAACACTGTTCCTGCTAACCATTAAATCTGTGTTTGCAACCTCAGATTCAATAGCATTTGAACATAATATAAAACATTTTAGAATAGTATATGTAAAACATCAATTTGTTTGCAAAAGCAACTTGAACTGCATGATAAATCAATAGCATACTGATGTTGTAAATTCTCCTGAAACTAATAGCATGTGGTCTTCTGAGGAACCCGACACAGCTTGTATGGTGAATCCATAACCCTTGAGCCATGTGTAGTATATAAAATGACAGTCTTTTCTATTTGATGCTTAATCAGAGAAAATATCTGTGAAGATCTATCCAAAAAAGCTTCAGGTCATTTGATAATTACACTTCCTGCAACTGACTGATAATGTCTGACAAATGCAGTTTTCATTAAAAAAAAAAAAAGGTTCATTAGATTATAAGTACTGCCACTCCTATGACCCAGTACTGGCTGTATAATTTGTACTATGGCACTTTGAGCTGCAGCAGCTGTCAGTCAAGTTCAGTGTGGGAGATGAAATAATGGTGTATTTTCTTGTATATATCACACACAGCTGTGAACACATGTGTCAACAGATCAGGATCTATAATGATCATTTCGTACATTTGGTTTCTAGCGATCTGCACATTAGGCAGTAGAAGATCCAAATTTACATTATGAGCACAGGTACTCGACGCGACCCGTTCTGACATTGGACCCTCTCTGTAATACTATATAATAGTATTACCGAGAGGGTCCAATGTCAGAACGGGTCGCGTCGAAAACCCGTGATTATGAGCAGGAATAATCTTAGCTTTAGAAAAACTAGTGAGGGCTTTGTGATGGGTCATTGACAAACTTTCCTATACGAAAACAATGCAGAATTAAGAACTGGCCATTAGAGAATTTAATGGGACCCCCCCCCCATAATGGGTCAGGTATCTCTTAGTATGCGCTTAAAGCAAATAAATGCTAAACTTTCATTAGTCATTTTAAGTAGCAACACGTTAATAGGGCGTACTCACTTTTATGTGTCCTTTTTTTGTGGCAATCGTAGTTTATGTAATGTGTTAGTTTTACTTGAGAATAGTGTCAAATATAGAAACGTAAAGTGCGTAAAATTGGGTGACGTAATACACTAACTTGAATATATAGGATATGCTGTTGGAAAACATGCCAATAAGAGCATGAGGAGGTATATCGTTGCCATTTGTTATCTGTACTTTGCTTAAATAATTAAAGTTCTAAGGCAGCGAGAGGTATGTCCATGAAATTAGTATATCTCTGAAAAGGTGAAAGTAATTGCTTAATTGCGTCAAAACCGATGAGTCCAGGGCAGCCTATCTGTTTCATGCAGGTTTTTTTTTTTATACGAATGGGTTTTATTATTTGAATGGTTACTCATGTCTTTACTAAAACAAAACAAAGATTAAAAATACTCTGATTTTCTTTACTCAAAGTAACGGGGAAAAAATATAAGTAAGCATAATCTTTTAAGGTTCTGCAATTGTATACATAACCTATACCGGCGTCTGCACGATCATCTTCCTCCTTAGCCGCTTACTTTGTTGCAATAAAAGTCCGAGCAAACGTTCAAATAACTAAAGTGAATTTGTACATTCGGAACATTTCAGTTAATTAAACCACAGACTCCTGTGATTAAACGAAACAAATTTGAAAGATTTCCAACGAGAGTTACTGATTGACCATTTTCTGTCTTCTTAATGCATGCAAGGCACTAACGATCCATAAAACACGATATTTTAGCGACTAGCAAGATTAGAATTCCAAATCATCAGTAGACTGCAACGCTGAACCCAAAGGATCTTATAAAATGTCACGATTAGGCCCAAGTCTCACGTTCAGTGTTCGTCATCGCCGATGTGAACCTAGACAAGTTACATAGAGTAATTTAGCATGGATGCCCATATGCTCAAGTTCTTAATTCAGACGGAGATGGTCCGTGTTCGAATAATGGACAAGATACAAGGGAATTATCTCACTTAACCAAAACTAGAATGATGAAAAAAAAGTAAGCTAGAGGGTTGCACTGGGGTAAAAATTTGCATGATATCAGAGGTCAGATCAAGGAATCACGGTACTAATTCGGTTCCCATAGTAAACCTATGCAAACACCAGGATATTAAAAATATACTAGCTCAACATTTCTGACTGCCCATGATCAAACCTATATTTATTAGTGTAGATGAGACCTGGATGTCAGCTTCTGTGCAGATTAAATGATATAAGCTGTGGCATTTTCTGGACCTGCACGTTTTTGATACATGTTCTGTAAAGTTTCAATTCTGCACCAAAGAGTCAGGTGCAGATTTTAGTAATGAGTGTTCCAAACTTGAGATTGTTAAAGGACTGAAATTCCATGGATAAAACAATGCATTTTTGTTCACTTTACAGTTAGGATAAACTTTCTAAAGATTATATTTCCTAAAACATAACTTATATTATTAACCAATCCTGGCTACCCAAACCTATATATACTGTATTTCATGCTCACCATTATCCAGGCTAGTTCCCATTTTTCCAACACATTAGTACCGCATTTCCTTAACCCACAAGCACATCAAGTTTCAAGTTCAATACCAGTAAAGTGCAGTTTGCCATTAGAGTCAACCATATTTATTTCGAGTTGGGTTGGCTGAGGGCTGGGAATTTTCCAGTCCCAAAATGACTTAAAAAATAGCTTTGCCCATAATTGTGAAAAAGAAACAAAAATTACCTTGGAAAAAAGATCTTTAAAAAAGTCCCTTTCATGCTGTAATGACCACAAGTGCTCAACATGAGCTTCATGTAAAAAAAAAAAACCCACTAACCTGAAGGAAAAAATGATGAGGGACAAAACTTGATGACTCATTCTTGTTTACCTCAGAATTATTTTTTTCCATCAGGTTATTGTTTTTAACATTAAATTCTCATCAATCACCTGTGTGCAGCACTGCACAGATAAAACATTATGTGAAATTATATTTGTCTTGATGATAAACAAATGTATGTTTAAAGCATACATCCTTGTTATATATTAATATTTTTGCAGTTATGTATATTGAGATCAAAATTTATATTGTAGAAAGCAGCAATAGTATTTAAATTGTTTCAAATGGATTTTCTGTTAGTATTTCCTAACTTGCATACCTGTAGATTTTTCATTACACATGTTTTTTTGTACAATTCAGTACAGTGCAAACATTATTAATTTTAGTGAAAACGTAAAAGCTATGGATTGAACATTAAAATAGTTTTAAGTAAATTTGTCACAAATTTCAAGTTAAAACAGTTTTACTGAAAATAAATTATACAAAAAACATCTTTTTAGCAGTATTCTTTGTCATTGTCTAGCCCATCAGAGTTGATGGTAAGTTTGTATAATTCAAAGTATATCCCATCCCCATCTTTTTGACAAAATCATACTTTGCTCTTTTTTTGGTGGAAACACTTTTTAGAACAGGTTGGTTGATGTGTTTTTTTTGTTGTTTTTTTAACTCCACCTTTAAAATATTATTGGTTGTATTGTGTGCTCAGCATTTATAGGTTAGTGTTAGGACTGGTTGGCCTGGTGTCAAGATAATGTGACTGGGTGGGACATGATGCTACATGTCTGCCCATGATACCCCAGTGCTTGACATCACTAAATTCTCACACTGCAGACATCTTAGTGATAGGACTGGAAAATTCTTAAAGCTATGTTAAAAAAATCTAAATCAGAAATCACCCAGTAAAATGAAAACCAAGTGCCTTTTACAACCTGCCCATAATATACTCTGCCTAGTGAATTTGGTACTGTATATACTCACTTATAACTTGAGTCCAACTTAAATTGCATAGACCAAGATCTGCCACTGCATTATGCACTGGCAGATCTGGATCTGTGCAGTTGGATATGAGTAATCAGTGGAACAAACAACAATGATAGCAGATCAGGATTTTTGTTGTTTGCAATTCTACTCAACTTATGAATATATAATATTTTAAGCAAGTTTTAAATTAAGCAGGAAATATTTGAATATGTACTCATAGCTGTGTCAGACTATTACCACATTTACCCGAGATTGTTGTGCAAAGCTCAGCTGAACAGTACAGACCCTGATCTGCTATAACTTCTAAGTGCACAAGCATATTAGGGCCATTATAATTTTATTTGCATAAAATATCTAGAGGATGCAGGCTATAGTTAGTGATTTGAGACTGACAGCAGACCAGCTGTAGAATTTGGCAACAATGGCATGCAAGTATGGTATTCCAAAGAGGTCCACAATTTTTACTACGTTTTGGTCAATATTCTTTTAGGGCCTCATTGTTTCCTAAATACCCCCCTACTTTTTCACAAATTAATTGTGCCAGTTTCCAGATGCCCTGTTTTTGGTGGAAATAATGTATTTAAAACACATTGTTTGATTTTTTCTGATATTTTTCTGTTTTAAAAAACACCATTAAAATATTGGCTGTATCACGCCAAGAGAATAGGAAGCAATTGCTTTTTCCAAGGATGTGACAGAGGCTGTGATGTACAAAATTGTAAGAAAAGTTATGATTAAGAAACTATTAACCAATATGGAACTTTAATATCTCAATTACTATTAAAGAAATTGCTAAAAGGACATTAATTGTATATGCACTGCATGCCATACTTTCTAGCTTACACAGAATGTGATGATTGGTTTGCATTGTTATATTTTCACACTTTGTCAAAACATTGGATTGAAACAGCAGATACACAGGTTAGCACACCATCAAGAAGTCACATAAGGCTATGTTATTATTGACAACCTTCCATTAATTAGACTTCCTACCCATTTCAAAGTTTTAAGCAATCCTCAAAGTAACTTACTCCCACTTTACCTTTAAGGCTACCTGCAATTGACCATACTTTTAACTGTCCCTGTGAGTTCCAGTTACTGTTATGCATGACTGAACATGTGGAACATTTTAGGTCATTTAGATCTTGCTGTATATGAAAGTCTAGTCCACTCTCAAAGCTGTAATTCTTTCTACTTTTTAACAGTTTGGCAAAAGGTAGGATAAAACCCAAAATTTATTTGTAACAATTTTGGGAGTCAGCATCCTACATCAAAACCCAGATAGAACAGGCATACTTTTTTACCTGCATAGATACATGGTAATATTTTTATGAAATTGTTGGCATATTTTATTGAAGACTAGGACAAGAGTAATCAGTTTGTAAAGTGGATGAGCTTTTGTAGAGTTTATTCCATTTTTTGGCACAGGACATGCTAGTCATGGAAATCATATTTGATGCAGGCAAATCATAGAAGTACACAGAAATTATTCACTGGCACATCAGAAGCTAGTGACAACTTTTCCTATATAGTCACTGTAGCTGATCTCAGACTCAAACTATATTCACAGAGGTGAGTTGCATGAGTTATATATAAAGGTGAGCCCCTTGTACTGCATAGCCATCTGGGACCTTTGATAGAGACTCTGGGTATTTAAAGTGTTGTATAGATATCCTCATTTTCACAAACATTTGCTAACAGTGTGTAATTGTACTCTTACAATGTCAGTAAATGTTTTTAAAAATGAGTGACTATATAATAACTCAAATACAAATTATTTTGATTAGTTCTTTTATAACAGTTTTGTCTGAACCATGCCAATAATTAAAAAAGGAAGATGAAGGTGTTAAAGGAGATAACATTTATTTGTCCTATCCTCATTGTGAGGAAGGTTGCTGGCCCAGAATATGTAAAGGACTTGTTTTGATCAAAGGTATGCAAGTTTGTCTGTGTACAGTTTTCCTAGGATGTCATGCTATGTTGAATTAAAATAGGAGTTGGAGGTGGTGACAAGTAGATGCATTTGCTTATTAGATCAGAATATTAGATCAGTGTTTTTATCTTTCAATATCTATAGTTTTTATATCCTTATTATGTTACTTAATTAGCTAGGATATAATCTGCAACCACCAGAGATACAGGTCTACCATGCAATCAACTTTGGTGAACTGTTTTTTTGTCATTGCATTTCAAGTATACTTTGTCTATCCAGCACATGTTACTTTTCAGGACAGATATAACATGTGGTTATTTTCCAATAGACCATTTCATGGAAACTTGGGCAAACTTTGTAATTTGCTCTGAATTTTGATCATGTGGCAGGTGGTTAACTGACCACAATATCCAATCGATAGCTGGTAGGCAAATAGTCTGGTCCCCTGCTTAGTATGCTCCCTAGTATAGAATAGCCAAGTGCATCACAGGGAGCATACTAAGCAGGGGACCAGGCTAGTGGTCAAAACAAGGTGGACAATTCAGCATTACTATCAACTGTTCCAACTACTTCAGCTTCATTTAGAGTTGAAAAATGCCTATTCAACAGTGATGATGTCACATATATTGACAAAATTTAATATTGGAACCATCCTGTCTTGTTTTCTGTATTTTATAGCCATATGAGAGAGTAGCTATGAGCCGTTTTATATCTGGACATGTATATGCGAGTATGGTGTCTATGTTAAAAATTTAATCCCTTTTTTTACCATAACACAGCATTTCATAAATGAGTTTTGTTTACCAATAAAAGGAATTTTTTGTATTAATCTGCAGTATTAAAAAACCTGGAATATTTTTTGATGGTAAAGCTGCTTAAGTCCCAGACATTTAGCTAGCAGGTAGCAGGCATTTATTAATTTGTTTTAATCTGATACTCTAAACAACAATGTATGCCATTTTGTTATGTACAGATAGATGCCTACCAGCGTTGGATTGGCTGGAGTATAAAGTGACTGGGGAGGTTTTTCAATAATTATGGAGCTACTTGGTTAGATCCTGTATGAAATGGGCTATACAGGTTGACTCATTATTGCTTTCCTTCCTGGTGTCCCCCCCCCGCCGTTCTTCCTCCAACATTTATACTAGTTGTCATGTATAGCCTATCTTTTGCTGAAAAACAGCTTTAAACCCTTCAATAACAACAACAATATTATTGCCTCCTCCAATACATCATTGACAAAAGTTGCATTTTGCCTCAAACAGACTTGTATACTTTTCAGAACCAAAACAAAAGGAAAACTTGTAGATGTATACCCGTCTTTTTGACCTAATTGAAAAAGCACTTTCAAGGCTGTACATAAATATTACATTTGGATGCCAGGTAGTATCTATTCTAGAATATGTGGATTTGCAGGATTCTTGCTAATTACCCCAGATGTTTGTGAAGGAAAATCATCTCAATGTGTGAAAAATGCATATCATATGTATTTTTAAGATATGCCATTCGTTCTTCATTAATTCCTCCTGTATTTAACAAATCTGGCATTTTTTTTTCAAATTCAGAGGGAATTGTCTCCTTAATTTTGGTTGTATACACTGTACATATAATGCACATTTTACAGTGGTTATTTTTCTTCATATTTTAATCTCAAGCTCTGACACCTATGTTGGTTTGTTTTTCATCTGCAATCGTATATAGAGATGCATGGAGGGGTCACAGGCCACAGAGCCAGACCCCTAACCAAGAACACAATTTTATGTTTATGTAAATACCTTGGTAATGCATGCAGACACACAACCTTGTCCTTCTCAGCCAGGTATGATTACCTACTGTTGCATTTGCTTAGAATAATAATTACAGTGAAGTATATACTTGTTATTACAGGATGACACTATAGGGAACAATTTGTGACTGGATGTCACTGAATATGTCCAGACTGCTAGATGTACAGGGAGATGTGTTATTTATGTTTCATGTTAGACCAGTTATCCATTGACTGTGTGTGAGATACCCATCCAGACCAACCCAGGTAGAGCATGCTTGAGAATGGCACATATTTTCTCCTACGATATAGCCAATGACATATTGATATTGCCATTAAAAACCAACCCATCAGCCTGTTTGCTGTACAGCAGATTTCTTCTTAACATGATTTTGTAGATCTGATTATTAAACAAAAGTATACACTTATTTATAAACAATACAATTGTATTTATCATAAATGCAAAGCTGAAAAATTAAAAAATGTACATACTTTACCCTAATTTATATAGGTTTTCTTACAAAAATGGATTGAATGAGAAGCATTGCAACCAATTTTAGCAATTTTTCAGTTACTGCAAAAATATATTGGAAGCAAACATGCATATCATAAAAATAACACATGTATATTTCTATGAATGACTGTAAAAGACTAAAATCCATAAAACCTAATATTAAAATTGATGTACATCCTGAACTACAGACCTTTGATAATTGACAGTTCACCTGAGTTTCACCTCCATGTACCTCTTATCTACAAGTTCAGACCTAAAATTCCTTGACGAAGAATGCAGTGTCCATCCAACTAATGCCAATCAGATAGACATTTATTCCCTTTCGGTACACACATTGTAATCATAATTCACTGACTGCTTTACTTTGTTGTTGACTACAGATCTTTACTTTGTTGTCGACTACAGATAAAAAAAAATATTTACAGGAAGGGCTATTCTGAATAGGCATTAAGAATGGGTCACAGCAAATGTTTATTATTTTCGGCATTCTTCATTGGGAATACAAAGGTTACCCTTGTTATAACTGGCCACCCAATACTAGATAAAGCCGGTGTCACTCTAGTGCACAGGAAAGCACATTAAATCAGTCAGATTTGTCTGTTGGGTTTTAACTGTATCTCAACACAATAATGGAGATATTGTGCTGATTAAAAGTAAAGTTCTACAGATACAAAAATTAGGAAATGCACAAAAAGTTAAGGAAGATAAACTCATCTTAATAAATGAATATATGAAATACCTTAGAATAACAACAAAAATTAAAATGTAAAACAACAAATTAAGTATGTACGAGCCTTTAAACATTGTTCTCAACAAAAAGGAATGTAACTTAATGTCAAGAAAAATCAATTACGGTAAGTGGCATGATACAGAGAACCAAATTTATAAAGCAAAATGGGATATATATCATTGCCCGGAGATAAAGTGGGGGGGGGGATTGGCATACGGAGAGGCCACTGCACCCTTGGTTTGGAGATTTATATGTCTACTACATGTTCTAAATTGTGACAATCTTTTAATGCATACCACTGTTATACAGTCATTTTATTTAAATTTCACATGTAAAAAGCTCACGGCTGAGTTTTCTCTTATTAAATCCCAAATAGGTAAGTTATCCTTGGCTTTGTTTAGGTACTTAGATTTCTTTAGCTTCATTTAGAACCCTCAGACAGATTTACCATATTGTAAAGGTTGTTTGGTAGGTGCATTCACCTGGCTACACAATACCTTTCAATAGTAGTTCCAAGTCCCTATGGTGTGAAGCCTTACTATTGTTGTTACAGTAATCAGCCTTAGCTGCGGGGGTTGGGACGCAACACAAACACTGAACTATCTGATTTTAAAAAGTGCACGAAATAAGTTTTTACCTCTCTATTGTCCATTGGTTTTTGGTTTTGATTTTAGAGTGTGTACACCATATAGAAAATACAATGATTGGATGACTTAACGTTAAAAGCCCCACGTGCCAAGCTAGCAACCGTCCATTTTAACTCGTTGGTATAACTCCCCAATACAGTTGGCATTGAAACATTGCTGTACATTTTGTTATATAGAAAACTAGAATTTCTAGTTTGCCGTATTTTTATAACATCGCAAACAAGCTATTTCAAACCCATCCCACCCCCGTGCCGGATTACCAAATAGGCAGAGCAGGTACCGGCTTACGAGCCCCACGCCTTTTAGGGCTGGTAAAATTAAAAACGTATTATGAGATAATTTGCGAGGGAGGCCTTGAGATTTCGACTGCCTAGGGACCTCCATATGGTTTAATCCGGCAGTGCCCCCCCCCATGCATTACATGCTAGCTTTAGTTTATAAAGTGGTCGTAGCGTTAAATAATTAACTGGAAATATGGTATGTTTATAATACCAGACTGTGTAACTCGTCTCCTGACACATATATCCTCAATAATTAATCCACGATCACTTTACTGCAGGTTTTACAGCACATGTATCCTAGATAAAATTCACTTTGTATCTTTCAGTTGTGGAAGAAACAAACGTGACTCGATCATGGTCATTCACGGTAGCAGTATGTCTGATATTCAACAGATAAACGTTAAAATAAAATTTCATCACTTTTTTTTTGTAAACATCTAATTATATCAGTTATTACCTGTTTAAATGCAGAAGAATAAATCCAAGAGAAATTTAGTGTCCTGTTTCAAGTAAAACGCGTACACGTATTTCTAACATTTGAGTTATTACTTTAAGGTAGTATATGTTCAGAGACATACGTGTAAGAAGTTTGAGATAAAAATTATTATTAACATCTAACAACTGATATCATGTTAAATGTTAAGGTTTAGATCAAGTTTCACTTGCTCAGACCGCTAAAGAGAGTGTACTATACCTGTGCTGTCTGAATTACAGCCCGCAGATTTATATCCAGGTTACTTCTGAAATGAACATTCCAGTGGGTAAAGTAATAGTCCATGTTACGTGTCATTACTTTAAAAACGTACTGATCTCTAAACCTCTGTGTTGCCGTATCCGTTGAGGAAATGTTAATGTCTCTCACACACTACGTAGCTCACAGGTGATCACCTTTCAATATAGGTGCGACGGTTTTGTAATGTCAGGGACAATTATCAATGTGCACAGCCTGTATTCTATAGTCGACTGGTTTACAGTGCACTGCTCTTCTACCAAGCCTACAGCAAATGATAACCCGACTTTATCCCCAATGTTGCACCGAAGATCTAGCGCATAAATCGTATCTCATAAATCGACTACGTTATTTGACCGTATAAATGCCCCCCAGACATAACTTGAAATAGTAATAGCCTTAACTGTAATTACACGTCGTACAGGGGAGGTGGGCTTTCCTCATTACTCATAAATTATTGTGAAAGATGTAGTTTAAGTGTAAGCTTAACTTTTGGGCAGTATTTTGTATTGTAGTGTTTGATGATAGTTATGAATGTGAATGAAACCAACTGTTTTAAAAGGAAATCGGAAATAACTGAAAACAGTTGCACATAGCCTTTGAGACGGTATTGCAAAGTTTACTTTGTCTCTACACTGCCATTAAATCACAATGTATAACACAATATTCTATATGTACTTGTGAAGTAAATAGAGATCTGTAGATTTATTACTTCTATTAAATATTTAAATAGCACTCATTTAGTTTTTTTTTTACACATAACATTTTTCATTCAGATCCAACTGTGGGTGGTGGGATTACATAAACTATGTGTGGACATTATATATATATATATATATATATATATATATATATATATATATATATATATATATATATATATATATATATATATATATTAAATTTGTCAAAATCAAATAAAATTTTCAGATCACTGATGGATTAAAAAAGTTATAAAATATTTTTATTTGACAAAACTAAAAGATCTTTGGAAATTTACTAATTTTTCTATAAGTCGTGCAAAAGGGCTGCACTGACTTTGTTTATGCACAAGAACTTGGTTTCTCCATCTAATCAGGGGTTTAAATGTAAGTTGTCCTGGCCCTGCTAAGAAAGGAATGGTGTCTGCATAAGAAGTTTGGAGACTGCATACTTTGACCCAAGGTCCAGGTCTAAGGACTTGATTAATAGATTCCAGAGTCAACCAAGCATGTCTTATTAGTGCTTTATAGAGAGCAGTGAAGCACAAAGGTGACCTATAATAGGCCATTCACTCATGAATTGTTCAACTTTATTCTTAACTGCCCTTTGCAGTTCCCCTATCTTCAGCAGTCTCCTATGGTAGTTCAATCATGTGCAAGGTCAATTATGAAAGCCTTAATAGTTGAAATCATTGTAATTGCATGTTTTTAACATTGGCCTCAGAAGTGTTTGGTTTCATAATGGATTTAGTTCATTCTCTAAAATGTTATTATTATTTAAAAATGGTGAACTATTTTAGTAATGTTTACATTTAGTATGTTGCTAATAATAAGAACTCTTCCAAGCAAAAACATGACCATGCAATAAGAATTTTCATGGCAGTTTACTGATTTTGCTTTTCCATAAATATTCTGTCCAGTCAAATAAATGTAATTTTAAACCCTGTATCCAGATTCCAACAAATCTAGTACGATTAAAACAATGAGTGCCACATTTCCTGGAGACTGTTTTGAATACCTTATGTAATCAGTCAAAGCAAATTCCAAGTGGGGGAAAATACACATCTACAAGTGAAGCCTTAGATTGTTGATTATGGCAACAGTAAATAGTGAAAGCTATCATATAGTACATGTATTATCCCTATTGGTTATATTAATTTGCCTTGATTTTTTTTTACAGGTAATAAGGTACATCTGCCCTAATTTATATCATGGCAACATACAGAGAGAAATAACTTTCTAAAATCAGACTTCTTTCCATTGCATTGGACAATTTCCTATTGCTTAGTTTTGGGGTGAAGAAATGGTGTGTCATGTAAGTGGAATAATAGTAATGTAATGCACCTTATATGATTCAGATCACCCAATTTTTTGTGTGAGCAAACTTGGGACTTAATAGCACAGTACCTAGTTCTGTATATAATAATTAAACTTAATTGTTGATCTAGACCTGTCAATAGTGAAAGGACTGTGGTAGTTTGAATTGAAAAATTGTTGATACCAAATAATATGAAAATGTAGAAATGGGTGTAACATTGCAACAAAATATGGAGTCAGTGTGTGGCCTAGTAATTATAGTGATTATAATAAGCAGAATTTAGTAGTAATAGAAAATTATTTTGTTTTAATTTGCATGATAGTTGTGTACATATTGTGTACCAGTATGAAACCTCATGTAAGAAAACTAATTTTGCTTTATTAATAAAAATTGGCTTAATGAAGTGGCCCAGTGGTCTAAAGGCTGTCTGTTATGGATCACTGCCATCTCACCTCTGTGTCTAGGATTTCATGAAGGTGGATAAAGCTTGCCAGTAGCTTCTGGTGGGTGGGTCATGAGTCAGTGGTTCTTTATATTAAAAATTCAATAACTTTAAATTTTGGAGTTCTCATGACCAAACTTATATTTATCAGTATAGAGGAAACCTGGAAGTCAGCTTCTGTGCAGAGGAAAGGATATGAGCTGCAGCATTTTTTGGAGCTGCACATGTTTGAAAGGTGCTTTCAATTCTGCACCAAAGAGTCAGGTGCTAATTTTAGTAAGGTGTGTTCCAAACTCAAGACTATTAAAGAACTGAAATTCCATCAATAAAACAGTGTCTTTATTTTTATTCACTTTCAGCTAGGGTAAGGTCTCAAAAGATTCTTTTTTCCTAAAACATAACTTACTAATTATTAACCAATCCTGGTCACCCAAAGATATGTATATAAACAATTTAAAGTTCACCTATTTCTAGGCTGGTTCCCAGTTTTCAATACAATTAGTACTGTGTGTCCTCTATGGTCTAGGTAGTAAGCAGGTATTTGTGTTTATGCTAATTAATTAAATGATTATTTACAGGACTTATAGCTAGTTTTAGATTTTGAAAATGGTGATGATATTAGAGACAAGATAGTAGATTAAGTTTTTCAAATAAG
Organism: Potamilus streckersoni; assembly: GCA_016746295.1. Lineage (NCBI taxonomy): Eukaryota > Metazoa > Mollusca > Bivalvia > Unionida > Unionidae > Potamilus > Potamilus streckersoni. The sequence goes on along the minus strand of JAEAOA010000188.1, from coordinate 409,168 downwards.
CAAGTGTAATTTGTATATAGATTTAAAAGAAATATGTTTTATACTTGAACTCTGACAATCTTTACCAACCCTTACACATAAACCACATTTATTTAACAATTATATTATGAGAGAGAGATTGAAAGTAAGTGCGAGTCTGATCAGATATGTTGCAAGACTGATCAGATATGTTGCAAGTCTGATGCGCTATATTGCAATCATTTATATTTTTTCAATTTAACATATGGCCATCTCATATGTGAGAACTCAAATGTTAGTTTAATGTATGAAACAGAGATTCTGTGATCCAGAAACAATCAAGCAAGTTATAGAAATATATCAGGATGTCTACTGTGAGGTCTACTAGGTTGATATTGCTAAGGAAAGCTTTTCCACTAACACAAAGTACACCATGTACACTAAATTCTAACTCAATTAGTTAAGCAAAATTTCCAACCACAGCTTGGTCAATTACATAGGTGGCTCACACATTTGGTATAGGGATGTCCACTAATAAAAAAAAGGACCAAATTTGACACACTTTCCTGCTAATGCATTTGGTAGGGTGCCAGGTCACAGGATTGGTAGTGCACTTTTGTGTTGTCCCTGGTTGTTTTTTTGTGGTGTTTGTGCCGACATCTTCCATGCTTCTCACCTCCTCTTCCATGCTTCTCACCTCCTTGCCTCATCCACAGAGATGTACTGTTCACTGTACCTTACAGCCAGGGGCCAATGGCACAGCCTGGGACAATAATCAGTTGCTAAGCACACAGTGCACAGTCGACTATAATACTTTATTTAGTCAGTCAGGTTAGGGATATTAGCCCAGCTAGGGACAAAGATCCCAGCCTGTGGCCAATGGTCTAATTAGCCCAGCTAGGGGCAAGGATCCCAGCCTGTGGCCAATGGTCCAATCTATAACCATTTGCAAAGCACACAGTGCAAAGGCAACTATAATACTTCAGTCATGGTTAGGGATATTTAAAACTTCTTTTGATACTAACTCAATCCATAAAATCAAACCTGATCTGTTGGCTCCATTGTCAAAATTAAAGACTATCAAAAAACAAAGCATGACTCAAACATATACTTAGTTTACATATGCGACTGTAATTCTTGTTCTGATCTTGTAGGGAGAGCTTTTTAATTTGAATTTGCTACAGTGAATAGAAACCATCAAAGAAATATGTATCTTAGACATTTGTTTGTTTGCTGTACCAACTAATTTCCAAATGTAGCTGCTACCTGCCCTACACAGCTACAGTAGAAGGAAGAACCTGAAAAAACACAGAAAGAACTATGGACCCACAAGAAGCTACTGGCATGCTTTCTCACATACCCACATTGGCTCAATGGAGACTAGAACCCATGCAGATATTGGTGAGATGGCAGTGATCCATAAAAGTGAGCACTTTAGACCACTCAGCAACATAGGTCCCCAACTTTGCATGTTACAAAACTTATTAGAATGCACATGCATCAAACCTGTAAAATATTTACCTTGTTTGGTAAATAGTTAACTAAAACTATCACGTCATACTTTTATGTTATGTAAATAGCTAGAACAGATATATATCAGACCATAAACATATTTTACAATCTTTATTTCACAGGTAACTAGAACTGCCACAATTCAAATGTTACCATATTTACCATGTATGCAATGCACCTGTGTAAAACATATTCATCAACCCAGCTCACAGGTAAACAAACAGGTGCCAATTGTAAACAAATATAATTTACTCATTAGTTGGATCCTATCGTAAACAGACATCATGTTGAAATTAAGATAGTTTTAGGAAACTAGATGATGTTTGTTTACCTATGAAATGTGATATTTCCCATAACTCTTAGTTCTGCATCAAAAACAGACCCATCCTTAAGTTTAGGACCAACATGGCAGGTTAAACCTATAAAACTACTCCATTTCAGTATGCTATCAATGAGGCCTTGCTCCTTATATCCAGTGGTTGTTGAAATCATTTATGAATAAGGTAAAAAATTTATATATAATTTGAAATGCTTGCATGAAAGATCACTGAACTACAGATGCTGATATTATTAGAATTACTGAACTGAACTAGAGAAATATCACACATCAAACCACTGCATTACCATGTACATTATACAACTAACTGCACACAGGATAAACTCCTATCAGCCATTGTGCAATGTGCTGGCAGATCAGGGTATCCACTTTGTACTGATACTTTAAAATTGACAGCATAGATCCTGATCTGCCATAAATTTATTCAACAGATCTTGGTTGGATCTGCTCCTAGTTTAGTTTATGTATGTATGTGGGTCAGTATGGTATGTTAATGTTGTATAGTGTCATTGATGTAACATAATGTGCAACCACTCTGGTGGCCTATGTGGTTAGAGCATCCCCTTGGATCCATGAGGTTGCAAGTTTGAGTTCCAGCCAAGTCATACCAAAGTCAAGGTAATGTGACTAGGTAGGACATGATGCCACATGTCTGTGGCATGAAACCTGATTGCTTGCTATAAATTGCCAGCCTGTGGACATTTAAGTGATATGACTAAAAAATTCTCAAAGCTGCATTATGCTCATAATTGTATATGTGTGTGTGATATTTAGATTTTTATTGTAAATTTAACAATTTTTCAGTCATATCACTATGAAATCTGCAGTGTGACAGTTTAAAGTGATGTCTAGCACTGGGGCATAATGCCACAGACATGTGGCATGATGTCCCACCCAGTCACATTATCCTAACACTAGGTTGACCAGTCCTAACACTAACCTCTTAATGCTGAGTGCCAAGTGAGGCAGTTGTAAGTACCACTTTTAAAGTCCTTGGTATGACTTAGCCTGGGTTCGAACCCATGACCTCCTGCATTTGAGGCAGATGCTCTGACCACTAGGCCACTGGAGCGGTTGCTCAAAATTGCACATACACATGATATACACTTATAATGTGCATGCAGAAGAGTATAGGAGCCCACGACCTCCTGCATCCAAGGTGGATGCATCAACCACCAGGCCACTGGAGCGGTTGCTCAAAATTGCACACACATATAATGTGCTTGCAGAAGATGTTAATTCTACTGATTACTCCAAACAAACTGCACATATCCAGATCTGCTGGTTCATTATGTGAAGGCACTGATCTATATCTGTGCAGTTTGTTGTTGGACACAGCTTATAAGCAAGAACATACAGTAGACTTTTACCATAGGAGTATCAATTATAAATAAATGATGTTTGCTTTTCTTGAATCAAAAAATAAATATTTTTGTATTATATTTACATTGTAATGATATAGACACAACATGTCTCTAACATCCACTTGTGAGATATTTCTCATAAGACAAAACCTACAGTATACATTTTAATTAATTTATAACCATGCCAGAAGTAAACGAGAACTGTAATTTAAGAACTTCATTATCTGCTTCCCACCTCTCTAGATTAGCTGTCTAGAAGTCTTTTCTATATCATTGAGCATAAACACCAAAGGGAAGTAAGTATATGATGGTGTTCTATTTATTCAAAATAGGGTGTACAGTGGATAATTCCAAAGCTATATTGGTGAACTACCAGTTTTCATTAACAATATAAACATTTCATTGTTCTAAATCAACTTTTACAATATTTTCATTTTTTAAACCTTGAAACATTACCTATTTCTCTAAAGACACTTCTGTCTCAGCCATTATATTGCAAATAGCTTCATTTAGGCTGCTTTTACCATAGTGGTGATTGTAGCAATTTAATGTATTGCTTTTACTCATCCAATTTTATGACTCAGTAGTATATTTAGTTGTGTCCTTTGTTTGCTTTTAGTAATTGCATTTTCTTGTCCATGTTTGTATCTAATATCTCAGTAGTGAGAAAAAGTTCTAAATGTACCATTCATAAAGAAATGATGTAATAGCTTGTGTCAGTATGCCCAAAATTTTGCAAAAAGGTGTCAGTTTGACTTTATACCAGAAATAATTGCAGTTGATATGCATAATTTACTGTATATTTAATTCTAAAATGCAAATATTTAATTACCTTCCAATGTCATGTACATTTAATAAAAATATGGCTTGTAATTATTTCCTGTGATTGGTCTCCTATCGCACATTCTTTTTCCTGCATTGTCAGCATGTGTTCCAGCTAAGCCCTACTCAAAAGATCCATCTCTTTGCTCCAGCTGTGCACCCTTCAGTCCCTTTCACTGCATCCCTCAGCTTTATTGAACTGTAAAATTAGCACTGTAGTAAGCAGACATTTTCCACAGGTCTAAGGTTAAATTGATGGCTTTTATTGTTTTTAAAATTTGAATCACTTGGTCATTTGACTGCAAATCACATTTTACTGGACTTAAATACCAAATTACAGGAGTATGTATTCACCTAGGCTTAACTTTAAGATCAGAGTGCCTTACTGCAAGTCACACCAAGTCAAGCTTAGAAATGTCTGTATCTTTCAACTTGACTACTGGTAGCCCCAAAGATAATTTCACTTGTGTTTTCTGCCACATTATCTTGTAAGTGTCAAAGCATATATTCTTGTGTTCTGGTCATGTCAAAATTTATATTTAAAAAAAAAAAGAAAAGAATTTTACTATAAAGCTTGAAACTTAATAATGGTTGTTTGTGGGATTTACACCAATGGTACCACCATTGCAAGTGGAAATCTTTGTCTTTTCTAGCCTAAGAAAGAAAAGTTGCAAAACAAAACCATTCTGAAAATGCCATTTTTGACAAACATCATTACTTGCAGGTAAGCATTTTTGTGTTGAATTTCCTTATGAAATCAATACTGTCATCAATTATCGATACTTGCCATATTACTTGATACAAGATCTGGTGCATTTTGACATGAGTAAGTAATGAATAGCTGTGTACTTCCTGTGTAATGAGAATGCCTATAATAATATTGTTCATTATTCCCAAATTTGTCATAGATAACAACTTCAATGCAATTACTTAATCTTATTTATTTATTGTTATCATCAGAAAGTAATCACATTTGTTAATAGATCAGTTTTCACTTTTGGGAGTAAATACTTGAGTAAATACTTGAGGTAATGTATTGTTCAGAAAAAATCCCCTAGAACTCCTCTTCCTGCCCCCACCCCACCTCACCCAACCCCACCCCACCAACTTGCTCTGCCCTTTTGCACATCTAATACACATTATAAATTTTGATAAGATATTGTTAAAGCAGTGTTCACAGTGCACACAGAAGTGTCATTCCATATTGACAGTTGTTTACAGTACATATAAGAGTGTCATTAGATATTGCAGTTATTACATTACACACAGGAGTGTCATTGGATTGGACACATCAAAAATTGTGGCTAGGATGTCATTACAGCTACAATATGTGAGCAGTAATAAAGATAGGCTGTTTTATCTTGCAAATAAAAAAAACTGACAACAAACATTGCAAAACTAGTTTTTAACTAGCCTAAGTGCTTTTGTCTCTGAGTCTTTTTTTTTAAAGGCCAATATGTAACAGAGACAAGACACAAAATAACAGAAAAAGTGTTAAGGTTGCAAAATTTTGAATGATTATTTCTTCAGGAATAAAAGCTTGAGATATTTTATTTTTCAACTGGTTGGCTTTCATAAAACAGCTATCTTATTTAATCCCTTGACACTTGTGATCCCTTGATGGATCCAGTGCATTTGAAAGGACTGTTATTCACTGTATGATTTGTATTCTTGATAAATATGTATGAATAATTAATAGTGCAAAGCTGAAAAAATCTTGCTATAAACAGCATTTCACAAGAATATGTAACTGGTAAAAACATCCTTTAAGATAGAATTAAATTAGTTGCCTGAAGATTTTTATTAACAAATTTACAGGATGGGGTATAATACAGGTATTTTGTGTCAAATTTGGTTGAATATGTTAATTTATGTTGAAATATGAATCTTTTATTAAGTCATTATGTAAATTGGTGATGATACTAATTTAATTTAAGCTATATAATTACTATTACATGAACATTATTGTTGTTTACATTTATATTGTTGATGTATTATCTTTTGATATGTGTACAAAAAAATCAGTCTGACAGACTATATATAAGATTTCATTTTACTCTTTTCTTCTGTCTTAATGTTGCAAGATGGATTCTCTGTGATGAATTTTGATGTCTTTTTATTTCTGTAAAACCATTTTCAAGTTGATGTTGATTAATGATTTTCATACTTAATTTGAAATGCTGCAGAAAGTCATGACAGAAACGCTATGGATAGGGATAGGGATAGCGCAGAAAGTCATGACAGGAAAGGATAACGAAGAAAGTCATGACAGGAACAAATGTTTTGAAAATTTTAATTTAAATTTCAAAGTATATTGTTTTTGAGAACCATGATGATGACTGGTAGGATGCCATCAACTCAAAGTGTATTCTATATTCTTTATCCAAAGAACATTATTTAAGAGCTGTGAGTACTGATACAAGGTGACAAGTGAAAATGTGATGATGCCATTTGCAAAACAAATATTAAATTGGAAATGGCATTATTGAAATAATAATAATAATAATAATAATAATAATAATAATAATAATAATAATAATAATAATATAAAACTTTTTGAAAAACCACCCCTTATGTCAACAAAAGTGGTCTCACAAAGCATTTGAGTCATTATAATAGGTCATAACATTTTATAGGACAGTTGGTCCATGGATGAAAAATCTAATCATTCATTACAGTGGTCTTTCAAGCTGGGCTCCCCTGTAGTAATAATAGTACAAATGACACCCTGTTTCAATGGGATGCATTTTGTATTAGGCCATGCAAAAAGCTATAACATCAAGGTGAATATATAACTTTTGCACAGAGTGGATGATAAGCCCACAGATTGACAAACATAGATACAGTACCAAGGTGTGAGGAGTATTATTTTACCATATTATATACTTTTTGTGTCAGTTATAAAGTTGAGTCAGATTGCAAACAACAAAGATTCTGATCTGCCATAGCATAATGAGTGTGCAGTCTAGGATGTTTTTGTGTGTTCTGCTGATAACTTCTAACCTCACAGACCCAGATCTAAAAGCACATTGTGTGATGGCAGATCTGGGTCTCTGCAGTTTGTAGTTGGTCTTATTTGTGAGTATAAAAATTGAAGAGTGTTTTACTTCCTGGTTTATATTCCCAATAAGGTGGCATTGTAAGTAACTAAGTAACGGACAATACAATGAGAGTATAGGAAAAAAGCAGAATTTGGGATCATATAAGATTTAGATTTGTGGTTAAGTTTATAAAAGTTATTAAAATATTAGAGATCAGGTCCAAAATATTAACCAAGAAGGTGTCCTACTCTCAATCACCAAATTGTCTCATCCATGGAGTTTGACATTAGAGTAGAATTATTAAAGTCCATAAGGTTACTATGTAATGATATTACATTCCAATTTAAATATGAAGTAAATTGAACCTGGAAATGTAACTGAATAACAATTTATCTTTAACAAAAGATATGTCCTCATTATAATTCTTAGCCTCAGGGACGGGAGGGTACTGAGAGATGGTTAGTTTATGATTTCAATATACAGTGTACAGTATTAACCATTTCATCCAGAGGAATTGGGAGCCATGTGCCTTTCCCAATGGCATACTTAGGCAGTCATTGAGGAGATTATAAGATATAAAAATTTTTATATATTAAGTGAATTGATTAAGATAGTGATTATTTCATTTTCAGCAGCTGAGAGTTTGTGGTTGCTAAACATTTTTCTCCTACATATAGCTTGAAAAAAAACACTCTTGCTCTGATTTGTAGAAAAATTTACTAATTAATTCCATTATATTACTAAAAATTATCTTAGATAAAAGAAAAATATCCATTTTGGAAAGAAATCCCATCTCTCCCTTTTGAAAATGAAATGGATGGTCTACAGCACCTTTACACATCAAATTAATGTTATCATTTTAAACTCCATGAAAATTCAGATAAACTACATACCAGCAGATTGTGACACTTAAACAAATACAGATTTATTTGTGCAAGATACATGTTGCTTTTGCCAGTAACAAAATTCCTATTTTCTCATCTGTGGAGAAGGATGTATTATTGATTTATATGCACCAGAGTTGGCATGCAAGAAATTCACTTCAGTGATGCCAGGAAGTATAGAATGATATGAATGATATAAGATGAATTACTACATTCCATGGATTGGCGAAGACAATGTAAAAGTATGGATTTTGCATTGGCTTAAGTCACTGCCCAAATTGATATAGATTTTCTGTGCAAAAGAACAGATTTCTCTCCTCCTGTACATGAATTGGAGCTGATAAATCATTCTCATGAAGTTTCTTTATTTGCAGCTGTATTTAAAGAGCCTGGTTTATGATCAAAGGTTCAAGTAGAGCCACCATGTAAGATGTGTTTAATGTTGCTTTATGATAAGAAGCATTCAGATTGACTCTAATGATTATTTGTCTGTCTTAGTTCAGTGAATCTTGACAATTATATGGAGCTGAGAATGATCACACAAGTTGCACTGAACTAAGTTCTGACATGTCTGTTTGGGTTTCCTGAGTTAGAAAGACATCTGGCAGACATGGAGGAACATCAAAGTCCTTTCTCCAAAACAAATTTTGTAAAAGTTAAGTAAAAACCATTGACTATGATAAGTAAAAAACTTTAATATTGGGGTTTACATAGTGTTGACAAATTGACATCATGGACCAATGGGCACATGGATGCTAAAGTGATCTTTATCTTGTTTTTGCAAAGTTGGGCTAATGACATTTAAGAATATACAAAATATTTGGCACAGGATATACAAAATAGTTTGTAATGCATGTTGACTTTAGTTGCATAAAAAACCTATTCCCATGTATCAGTTTAAAAAGAAACTGTTTTACAAAGAGAAAGGAAATTTTTTGTTATGCTCTTTTGAAAATCATCATCACAGCTAGACTAGCACTAATGTTTATCAATTATAAATATTACTGCAGACTTATATAACCTTAATTTTGCTTGCTTATATCTAGGTTTGTCAATAAGCAAGTGTTTATAAATGGGCCCTTCTCATAAAATATGCTCACCAGACTTTTGTGATACAAATGCATATTGAGTTTCAGCTGGATATCTCAAACAGTTGGAATATACATTTATTGGCTCTCAAGAGTGTGACAGGCAAACACATTTTTTTATATAAATGAGATAACTTTCAAGATTTAAAATGGTGATGGTAAGACTACATTTTGTGCAATACAGTTTCTAGTCAGCAAATACATGGCTGGATATGGTAAAATTAAGTATGTCTTCTTGCACAGAATTTACTGTATGGAATAATTAGTAATCACCTCCCCATAATGTGTCCAGGTGTCCATAATTAGAAGTCACCTCTCCCTGATAGGTAAATACCAAAGGTAATCAGAATACAGTTTAGAGGTTTCATTCAATTGCCATTAGTCTTGTTTGAATGCTTTTACTATTTTAAGAACAAGGTGATAAGAGATGCATGACATCATCCTCACAATTCTTAAGGACTTTTATGGTGCTCACTACTGTCAGGAGAGCTCTTAACTTATGTAAATTACATCAGATTTTCATAGTAAAGTGTGAGGTTTTAATTTATGCTTACCTGTAACTTGCTAATAGGACTCTCAGTATGGACACAGCAACACAGAATATGGAATATGGTACAGATATAAATTTGGTGAATGAGAAATTTAAGATGACAGGACAATTACAGTTCATGATTTAAAGGTCTGTGGTTCTACCAATTAGAAGAGACCTACAGAAAGTTGAAAACATTGAGCACCCAGTTAAAAAGCAGCACAGTCTTACCCCCCTTTTTATGATTGGATTTCAATGTGTTATATGGCACCTAAAGAAGTATCCAGACTGTGCTAGTGTACTGATGCTGGATGAAAATGCAGAAGTTTTGATGATGCAGGTGTCCAGACGAGAAAATTTGTTATGGTGTGCTGATTCATTTTTCATTTTGTTTAAAGCATATCAAATGATCAGCAATGCTTCATAGAGCTACACACGTTTATTAGGTTTATTTTATTATACATTAGTATCAACATTTAATGGTAGTTAATAGACAAGTGACTTGCATAGACAGAAAATGCACATGGATGATGCTACATTATAATTGTCATCATGCAGCCTATGGACATAAGGAAGTACAGCCAAAGAGTACTGGCAATTTCCCTGTTAGCATTTTAAAAAAAAAATAATAGATAAAATGTCTTTGCAATACCCATATTTGATGAAAATTTATTGACTACCATTATTGGTGTTATCATAAGACAGATGAATTACTGGTTGTTGTACAAAGTGTTCAAGCTGAAACTTGGATTCACACTCCTCATAGTTGAACTCATTCAGGATATATTGCTGCCAGTAGGCTGTTTTAGACCTCTAAGTACATGACTTTGCACATTATTACATAAGAACATTGACTGGATCCATAATTTATATAATCACATATGGATATATAAGCAAAAATGGGGCAGAAAAAATCAGCCGTGTTTGGAGGCTCATAAACTCTTCATTTTGACATTGTCAGTTTATTTGTATGACACCTGTCATTGTATGTAACATCAGCTTTGTACTTATCACAAGATATTTTTACATTTTCCTCTATTTTGTATTTAGCAAAATCAGCCCATTTTGCACAGAATCCATTGTATGAAAACATCACAGCAAGGATAACCTTACTGATGTTGATATCAAAGCAAACAGTTTTCTCCAGGTGGCATTTTACCACCATATTTACATCACAACAGCAGTGGTTTCATCTTAAGGGATGTAATACACATATGTTAAACAAAATTTATATTGACACGTGTGGCACATACACTGTACTTCATCATTTTAGGAAATGTATGTGACCAAATGTATGTTAGTAACTTTGACTATAATATCTCTGAAAGTATTAGTTTGTCTCAGATATGAATAATTGATTTTATTAGGGGAGGAGTGAGTAGCTGTGCCATTTTTGTTTGGGGTAAGATTAACATCATCAAGGTCTGACAAAATAGAATACAATACAAGGAAAATGTAAAATCTTTGACCCTTGATAACTCAAAGTTTTTATCATAATTTTGGAAAGTTGCTATACTTTCTCTGCATGATTGCACATTGTTGCATGGCAAGTGACTGAAAATTCACTACTTTGATGTGTGGGGCCCAACATTTTATATGGCCAACTAGCCCCTTCCTTAAGGGTTTGTATCATTGCTTACAGAATACTAATAATGTGTATGCATTGTTCAGAGGTAAATTATAAGTAATGATACAAGTACCTGTAATCATTCAATGTACAACATCAACCATACATGTATAATTTCTCTTTACTACCCCCCCCCCATCACGAAAATATCAGGGTTTTACTCTTACATTGCAGGAGTACCCTGGTATGACCCAGCTATTGTTCCAAATGAAAAGTCTGGCAGATGCCATTTTATTCATGATATAAAAACTATGATGCAGTATGTAGATGTAGACAGATATCAGCAAAGAAAAAAAATGAGATGTGACATAAAAATGTATTCCAAGTATAGTGCATATTAATATATTGTACTATTTTATATGCATGCTGCAACTTCATTTAGATAATGGGATGAAAAACAAAAATTCAAACATTACAAGTTAGCTACAAGAAGAATAAACGGGTAAGGATCAACAGAAAGGAATAAAATACAGAGAATATATATTATCCTTGACCTTTAATAACTCTAAAAATATTGACTGTATTTATCTTGGATTTAGAAGTTAGCAGATTGTATTTACAAATATAAATTTCTAACATTTTATAAAAAGGATGAACCCAGCAAGAGCATATGAACCATATAGTAAGAGTATGTAAAGTTAGGGGCCCATAAAAATTATTTTGTACTTTATAAATGAGGCAGGGGCTCATCAGTGAGCTTTGTACAGGAACCCAAATTACCTAGTTACATGACTTCAACCCAGGTAATGGTCAAATAAAACAAGAAAGGAGACAGGGATTTTACATGATTGATCTCATACAATCTGGATGATATAAAAACTTCAGATGGGGAGAAAAGCTCTTTTACATGCATTATATATCATTTACAATCATTAAAGAAAGGAATATACATAAAGGAATAGAAACCTAAAAAAATGAGTTCAAGTTTACATGTACTTACAGTGGACAAGATTTACAGGTGTAAAATAGTAAAACAGTCAGACCCATCAATACTAAATAAATTGGTTTAAATTTACTGATTCTATCAGTATCTCTGCTACTCTGGACTATATTTTTTTATTGTCATCCATGTAGTCAGATTTCACATTTAGACAAGAGTGTAATGAAACAAAAACAGTACAAGACATTGTGTTTCAATCATTCTTTCCCCCATTGCCTTGTGTTTATGAGGCTTTATTGTCCTGATTGTCAGTGGGTTCTTAAAGTCCATTGTGTTTTAAAGTATTTCAAATTATTTTGTACTCCATCTTCCCATGCAGAATTTTTTTTAACACTGTAGAATTGGTTAATTACCTGGCATGGCTTATAAACAGAAAATATAAACAGCCACAGCCTTATCTCTGTTAATGATTATGGTTTGAGTGCTCTTGTATATATATAATGACCAGGAAATATATTGAAGGTCAATAGTAAGTAACTAGATACAACATAGTTGCATTAAAACAATTGTTTTACAGAAGTTAAATTAAAATCATATACCTTGCATTAAAACGAAAAATATCCTATAAATACTCCTTCTTTTTAGGAAGTATCACAATGGAGATTATAAGTGCTGTTTTTAAATGAAGACCAGCTTGCATAAAACTTGCAGTTGTTTGTTTAATTGTAGGAATTGAAAGCATTTTTGAACATACTCATCCCCATGATGTATTGTTTAGATGACATCAGTTTGCAACATTCTGCATGATTTATATCAGTTAATGTTAAATTGTGTTCCTATTCATAACATTCTAGAAGCATTATACACTATCAAACTGGCAAGAGCTCAGCAAGTAACTGCAGTTAACTAGACTCCTGACTGTAAGCCCTATTCATCTAGACTGTGATAATACAATTTTATATTATTGATGATAAATGTAAAGGATATTTTAGAGACCGGTCTATTGCATTTAGGATCACATTGACCTCCAGGAGCTAGTTCATCTGTAATCTTTGAACTCCAAGCAGCTGCTAGTCACACACTGTGACTATTTAGGGATACTGTTTGTCCAGGCCCCTGGTGGCTCTCAAGTTGCAACAATCAGAATCCCACTCTAACAATAGACCAGACCACAAAATGCAAATTAGGTACAAATTGAATTGGTTTTTATTTCAATTGAAGATGCAGTTAAATGTGGATAATTTACACTTTGAAGCATCATCTGTCATGCCTGGAATCTATGATTTAAAAACTGTATAGAACACTCAGACTTTGTAGCACTTGCCTTTGATGGTATCAGTGAGAGAAATTTAACTACCATGACTGCAAATAGCAAATCATTGTAATTTGAGTGCACCCATAGTGCAACCTTGGGTCAAGCATTGTTTGGCTTCACACATTTTCAGATTATACTTGTAAACATGTACTCAGACATATCTTCTGTGCTGCTCTTCAACAGAATTAAGTGAGATTTGAAAGTTAGTTTCAAAACTTATCATTGTCTGAAGATTATTGATATGACCTGGTTGAAAATACTAAACTGTTTTGAATTGTAGCTGGATCAAAGAAGTCAGTTAATAGATGCATGGTGTAGATAATATAAATTCTCCACATGTAATTTTCATGGAGTACCAGCTTTTTTATGGATTTTTTTTGTCATTGTTGCCATTCACAAAGTGACTGTACTAACAATTATTCCATTGTGGAAACAATATGGACTCTTCCCCAATGCAAACATTTAAATTTGGAGAGAAGTGTAATTTTCTCAGTAACCAATAATACCCAAGAAGAGAAATGAATTTGACAGTTTGATTTAGACAGATTTATTTCTTATTGCAGAGTGTATGGATGACATAAAATATTCTATTTTTTAAACCAGTGATACTTTTCCTTATTTTTTTGTGTGAAGTCTGTGCCAGTGCCTGAATAAGCTGTCTGTTGCATTATAAGGTTAACCACTAACCAGTATCAGTAAATGGTGTAATGTTTGGCTCAAATCATCAACTGTCCTCCTTAAGTTTTAGCAATTATTTTACCTTTGCATTTTCATGACATATTTTCCAAGAAATAAGCAATGCTTGATAGGTCCTATACTGTCATTTTTTGATATGGTGAAATACTGGCTATTTCTTAATTTACACACCATGATTTGACAAAAAATTAAAGTCATTATACTTCATTAAATTTCCACTAGCATGTTGAATGTTTTTTTATGAAAAGAACTTTATTAATACTGTCAAGGTTTTGTTTAAGTATATAATACAGACAGTACTGAAAACTTAGGTCTTAAACTTAATAGCATGAAGGACAATGACAATTTTCACTTTACCCAGATGTTATAACTGTCCTAAAAGGTCATGACTGTGCTGATGTGGTGTTAAATCCCTTACCTACACTTGTTAGTTTCCAATAGAATATGCCAACAACAGGAATTCCATAGAGTGTTAGATACATAAAGGGCACTATGTGTTATGATGAATGAGAGAAAAATAATGCATTGAGGTATTTTGATTGTCACCACTTAATATTATACAGGAGGTTACTGTTGCATGTATTTTGATTTCTATGATGATTTGACTCATTTTAAGAGATTGGTAATCTGTGTAATGGCAAATGTTAGGAATTAAGTATATCAGATCAAATCAGCAGAAAAATTCAAATGTCAAACTAAAGTAAAGATGATCATTTTAAAATATGAGAAATTGCATTGAATCATTGGTTAGCATACTGGACTCTGACTAAAAGGGTATTGATTCAAGCACTTCACTTCAAATTTGTAATTGCTATATAATCTCCTTGTGTTGATGTGCACAGAAGCAACAAATCCCAATTTTTATATCTCCAGCTGTTTATCATGCCAAAACTTGGCAGTTACACCAATATCATACCATTTTTAGCACCTCCATAATTGATAAGTTTACAAAATTATGTTTTAATAAAGCAGACTTCTTACCTCTTTTTATTCTTCTCCTAAAATTCAGTGTTTTCTCAGCTAAAGGGATCTTCTCCGTGGACATGCCTAGATAAAAGCTTCGTGTGAACTGAATACTAGGTTGTGTCACTCCTAGCCATTATGAGATGGCTAATTAAATTTACCCTGAGTTGGCAAGTCTGTCCTATTA
Organism: Potamilus streckersoni; assembly: GCA_016746295.1. Classification (NCBI taxonomy): domain Eukaryota; kingdom Metazoa; phylum Mollusca; class Bivalvia; order Unionida; family Unionidae; genus Potamilus; species Potamilus streckersoni. Next base: position 393,965 of record JAEAOA010000188.1, on the reverse strand, counting down.
CCGTAAGAACTGGTGTGTACAATCCATTTATGAAAAACTGTCTCCAGTGACCTTCTGCGATATCAATATACTCAATCAGGGTCATCACTATTCTCCTTGATCATATGGAAGACATTGATGGGGACTATCCTTTATTTTCAAAACATGGTTTATGCTGATTGATATCAATAATGCAGCAAAAATGAACTGTAAATACATTCAAAGCGGAAGTTACCTTTGAAAATGTAAGGTAAGGATTATTATCTGCTATTGGACTGGATAATATAGAGAAGTGTATGGCTAAGTCAGACTGTTTTCAGACAATAAGCCTTGTTCTTTTTCTTGTGTGGCATGTAGAACAGATTTGTTTAGGTTGCAGGATGTATTCAACATTGCATAATTTAAAACTTGGCACACTGTAGTGAGGGGGCTATTATAGGGAATAGATAACTGATTGAAAATAAACTATTTCTTGCAAATTATTAGGAGCCCTATAATAGTGACCATTTCTGTTTTTTCATCTGTCCATCTGCCTGTCTGTCCACACTTCTTGTATGCAACATAGCTCAGCAACCCTTGCACAGAACTGAATGCCCTTTGTATGGTGAATTGCACATTTCGTTAATCTGCCTCATTTACAGATATTATTTTTCATGCCCAATTTGGCACAGTAAATGTTCATTTTCTATCATTACTTGTATACTTCCAGTACAGCATAATTATGTAACCATCATAGCAAATGGATGAATCAATATTTTCTGATGCAATTTCTAATGCAGTTTGCTGTGTATGTTGTCTCTAGACCTAGTTGTGCATTGTAAGGATTTTGTTTCTTCAATTCTAATCACGGTTCTTAATAAAAACCTCCAGCCAACCAGCCAAAGCATTATAGCCAAAATTACCATGCACCTCATTGTTGATCAGACCTTATTTGACTTTGATAAAACATTATCATTTCAATGAATTATTGCCTCTAAATATAGTTTCCAAAAAAAGCTTTTTAGCTTAAGGCCCAACTGTGCAAACTGGCGAAATTGGAGCAATGCACTACTACTCCAAGTATCTCTGCACCTCTGAAACATTGGTATACAACCTCATCTGGTCATCTGATAAAGAATAGACATAACACGCTTTCCTGCATGTCATAAGAGGCAACTTATGGAGGTAGTAGACCTGGTGGCTCAGTGATCAGCATGCAACCAAAATGATTGAAGTTTAAATCCAACTATTAGATCAGCCAGGATTGGCTACCCTGGTTGTGCCCATGGGCAAGGTACTTTGCTTTAATTGTCTTGATATTTATAACCTACTTGTGTTAGTGTGCTGGAAGATATCAAACAAAAGTGTTAAAAAGGTTTTGCTTTTTAGGTAGATTCTATTTTCTCAATCATTACATTAAGGAGTAAAAATGAATTGTCTAAAATAAATATTAGTTCCTTACTATTGAAGGAATACAAAGTCAATACACTTTTTATATTTTAAATGACACAGAAAAACATTCTTCATTTCTAAATAATTTGGATTCCACAATTCATGGAATCAATTATTATTTGTCAATTACTTGTTGATTCAGTTTGGTTAGTCTTCATTATACAAAATTATACATGGTAATTATCAGTTTTCAGTGAAACTAAATGGAACTTTTTTTTAAATGATTGCTAGATTAAGTATTACATTACCACCATCTAACTTGCGTGTGAAGAATTATTTTTGTTGCAACTAGTTACTGTATGCAGTCTCTTCATTAATGCTTGGATTTCAAAACCAGGTGTTTTGCAGAGACTGATGTCCTTGAATGATAAATCATACTGATAAATGATGACTGATAAATCAGACGTAATAATAGCATTCATTTCTTTGATGAATGCTGATGGTTTCCCGCTGTTCTTGAATCACAAAACTAGGTTGACTCTCATTATGTACTTTACAAATAGATTTATTCTGAACAGTTAGCTTTTCCAGCATATCTCACGAATGTGATGATAATGATGACGACATCATCGTCGTCGTCGTCATCATCATCATCCAGGCACCAATTGTTTGGTCAATAATTGTGACCATAGATGAAATTTAAGATAGTTTGGAGATGTCTACAGTAATGCAATACTTGCATAAAATTGGAGGAGGAGGGCATGCATTTTTTCTAAATTGATTTTTCTAATTTATGTGTGTGAAACTGAATTGCTACAGACAGTGCATTGCCTAATTACCGACAATCTTAAATTATTTTAAAAATATCCAGATAAAATATTGTTTATTTATAATAATAAACCAGACAGTCATGTCATTATTTTGATCGGTATCTGTAATCCTGAATACTCAACACTGACATGTACATATTGCGGAATTCATTTTGGACATAGATATATAATTTTTTTTTTTTAAAGAAAACCACTCTTTCCCGCAACTAAAATAAACAGTATTGAAAGATAATTGTCATAAGAGAACAAAAGAGACAGAAATTTCAGAACAAAGATAAAACAAGTTTAAAGACAACATACTGATTCTTGAAATTCATAAGAGATAATCAGTGTACACTCAAAATGCTGGTTTTTTTTTTTCCCCCTACGTTATTTATATGAGGATTTTGTGCGGAAAATTTGTCTTTTTACTGAGAAACTTCCAGATTAGAACATTTTGATGACAGGTCGTATCTGATTATATAATTCTATGATGAATTCCAACCCAGTCCTCTAATCATGCTACATTATAAAGCATTGCCATATTTCGTTGACCTCATGCTTATTAATTTTCTCCTGATTAACAATTGATATCAATTTTGATGAATATTATAATTCTTTAAAGCTTGATTTGACTAAAAAAAATCCTGCAAATCGGAATTGTGTCAGTGGGGTGGTGAGGGCAGGCACATTAAATTTTCTTAGATTTTCACTGTCACATGGAAATAGTTTTTTTTTTTTTGGATTGAGTGTGGTTGAGTAATGATTTGGGGCAAAGAATCTGCAAATATAAATTTGCAGGTGTAAACAGATTCCTGCAAAGAAAAGACGTATGGTACAGGTTTTTAATTGTTATGGTCATAGACCAGAAAAGCTTATGGGATGGCCTGTGAACATCATACAGAGTGCAGTGTCAGAAATAGTCTGCCTATTAACACAAGTTTATTATTACTTCTTCTAAACTACTTGGAGTGATGCCATGAAGACACACACACACACACACACACACACACACACACACACACACACACACACACACACACAACTTTACTTGGTCCCAAATAAAAATGGTGCTGTTCAGACATCAAATATAGCTTCCTCGGTAACCAAATTAAAAACCTTTTTATCACTACTCTCCTGAACAGAAATTCTTATGGAAAAAAGGGTTATTATGGAATCAAATTAGTCCTAATTGAAAATGGTGCTACCTAGACATCCAACATGAGCTCCTCAAAATCTTGTTATTGCTAGTAAACTTGAATGGATGGTAATGTCAGAATAGGTTTTCATTATAAGACTTCTTATGATGTCTAGTTTATTCTAATTAAAAACTGTGTCAATCTCACATCCAATATGGTCACTACAGCATCTTGAAAAGTTTTTTTTATTTCTATTACTCAAGAATGGATAGTCATAACAACATGCTGTTTGAAAAAGATGTTTTATATTGTCTAGTTGTTCTGTAATAAAAAATTTTCAGATCTTCTCTCAAATATGGACACCGCAGCTCCCATCTTAAAATCTTGTAGCTATTCGTACTAAAGGAAATTATTATCAGCATTTGATTTTCCCAGAAAACTTGTTACAATATTTAGTTGGTGCTAAATGAAATGGTTCTTGTTTGATGTTCATTAAGGCCATCCTGGCAGCCATCTTGTAGTTCTTGTTGTTGCTACTCCTAAAGGGAATGCCATCAGCAAGGGATTTCACCATTTTACTACTTATATCAAGTTATTTCTGAAAGAAAATGGTGCTGATCTGACCTCTTAAAAATCATCTTGTTGCTGTTACTCCTAAATGGAATGGCCACTGTGGTGGCCATTTTTAAAATCTTGTTACTTTTATGTACATGTGGACTGCTTCAGTGGCATAAATGTTTAGATTGTCTGCCTCGGATGTCACGGGTTTGAACCCTTCCAAGTCATACCAAAGATTTATAAAAATGGTATTAGTGGCTGTGTTGCTTGGCGCTCAGCATTAAGAGATTAGTATTAATACTGTTCAGCCTGGTGTCACAATCATATGACTGGCTGGGACATTATGCTGCATGTCTGCAGCACGATGCCAAGTGCTAGACATCAGTATAAAGTATAAACTACCACAACCGCATACATCATAGCAATATGACTGAATATTTTTAAAAGCTGTTATAAATCTAACACGCACGCACGCACATACATTACAGTCATATAGACATAGGGTTTTCACTAAAAGACTTTTTGTGATATCTGGTTTAGCCTAAATGAAAATGGTGCCCGAAAGACATCCAGAATGGATGCTTGTATTGGCATGGCACTATACTGTAAGTCATCTAATGGTGTTGTCCTAAGTGAAAATGGTACTGATCTTAGATCCAATACAACACTCATATTGGGTTATTTAAAAATCTTATCTCTCAGGAATATCAGAGATAGTTTGAGTACTTAAGAGTTCAGTGAATTCCTGGAAATGAAAAATGATTTTCAGACAGTAGGCAGCATTTTCTTACGAGACTCCTTTTTATATTTGTTGTATCTTGTATTAGATTTTTTAAAAAAGATCTCTCATATATCCTATCTATATTTATTCTATCTTGTATTTTTTTAATAAAAAAATGATTTGTTCAGTGTTGAAGGTATGTATGGAAATGTCCAGGGTAACAAATGAAGGAATTTATGAATTTTGATGCAGCATTTTAAATAGAAATAGCAATGCATACCTGTCAAATTTTGAAAAGCCAAAATTGAATAAAAGCATATTGATATTGGAACCTAAAATAAGGTGGGGGTCTGCAGCATTTTTTAAGCCGTATTTTCACTAAATATTGATCGATTTTCTGGGTCCAATATGTTTGAAATTTCAAACGATGCGCTGTTACTCCCCTGTGACGAGCCTTATTTTCCCCCAGGACGTACTTACATTTCCGGCTCTGGTCAGCCGTGGCCAAACTGCACCATAGGTAAATGTGACGCTTAAAATAAACAAGCAAGCAAGCCAGGTTGACTAATTCATAGTGATTTATTTATCGTTGTAGTTATTTTGTGAAAAGTACTGTCCCTCCTATATAATTCAAAGAAACTATGCTCTACAGTGCGTCTTATGTAAGCACCAGAAATCGGTTGCCAATGATGGAGCCTTATTTGTTGTAACTATAAGTTTCGAAACTTAGTATCAAATTCTTAGTCTCAAGCTACCGTGCATGTGGCAACTGTTTTTCCAACATTTTATATCCTACCTTATGTTTCCTTATTCTGAAATAGAAAGCATTTAACACTTTTTACAAAATAACATTTTTCCTTATTTAGTGTTTTGAGGGAACAGTAGTACTAATATTAGTACCTTTGTCCTTTTGTGGACAACCACAGCAAAATAAGTTGAGGCTACGACATCGTAGTTAAGTGAACAGCTGCTTGGTATGTTCTTGGTTCATTCTTTTAATTTGTTAATGGTCATTAACTTTCTGTCGTTGGTACCGTAGTACCATGTGTTCACTCGTTTAAGTTTCTTTACTGTAAATTGAGACGCTACGTCATTCACAGCGATCATTCTTGGAATGGAAACTAATTGCTGACAATCTTATTGTTATGGGGTTTTGTAATTTATTTTCTGATTTTAGTATTGTAGGGTTAAAATAATCCAAACATTGACGTGAATGTTTAAACATAATATTTTATTTACTGATGAAAAAAAATCCTCTTTAGTGTGATAATAATTATTTCGTCACAACAGTATTCACGGGTGATAAAACTGAACATGGATTCCGTGAATTGCATAATATATATCTATTTATGTAGGATTTATTAAGATACATGAAAATCAACGGACATAAAGTAACGATCGTGAGTTCACTGCAAAAATGGGGAGATATGAAATCGAGTGATAGGTGTGGAACCCAAAAAATCAGCGGGGTTTTTTTTTTCTTTTTTTTTTCTCCCGGCGAAAGATGAAAGGTATAGTAATGATGATGTCCTTAATTCTGAAAAGGCAAATGTGAGTTAAATTCAAGTTAACAAAATTACAGGCAGATAAATTGCGTAGATTGATTTCAGTCATATTCAGGCTGTATTTAATAATATAGTTTTCATTTTGTGTAGAAAGCTTTTTGTAGAGAAGTTATTGATATACATATACAAATGGAAAATGTTTATGCACACCAGTAGAATTTTATATGTAATGCAGTATATGAATATATTTCTATAAAACATTTCACATATTATTTTTCATTATTTTTTGCAAGAGATACAAACAGTGAAACAATGGCATTGTCAGTGGAGGATCATTGGGTTTCTTCTCGGTGTTATAAGTGTTTTTGGTGTATATTATATTTAATGGGTAGTAAAATGTTTGTAATTGATACAGAAAGCAGGGTTCAAAAACAGGTTACGGATAACTTTGAAAATACTTTAAATTACAAGATGCCAAGATCAAGACCATGGAATGGAAGTACCTTACTTAAATAAGACCATATTACCTGAAGGACCTTGAAGTCCTCAAAGTTTAAGAGGAAGGTGAAATGCCTGGTAGATAATTATCTGAAACAGCTGCTTTGAAAATATTTATTTGACTTTTTTGAAACAGAAATGGCCTGTATATTCTAAAGCAGGTATGTTTTACTTAGTGTGCAGATAAGATAAACAGGTAGGTAATTGATCTATGATTGCATGTTTTAAAAGTATATGGACTTTAAATGGTCACTTGATCTCTCATGAAATTAAGTTATTGAAAATTATTACATTCATTTTAATTGAATGGTATGTAAAAAGTCCTTGAATTTGACAATTCAAAACTGTCAATACTCTGAACAAAGCTCCTACATAAAGTGTTTTATTTGGTATAATAAGTGCCAAGAAAGATATACTTTAACAGCTTTTAAAATACTGTACTTCCCCTGATTTATGGGTGGATGTAAGTTGTACTTTTCTATTTATGTGTGAATGAGATAAACTTTTAGGCATATGTGCAGTGTCTATGTTCCAATAAAGAGGCCCTATCACAAACCAGTATCTGATCAGATTCAGAATAGATAGAACAACCATTTCCTAACAGTGCAATGTGAGAAGTGGAATCCAACATTGCATGACAGTATTCTCTGGCCTACATCAATATATCTTTATCTTATCTGTCAGCATTCATTTTGCAATTTCCTTTTGTTCAATAACTGCAGCAGAACTTGAATTGTATCAGGCAGTGACTTGATTGTTTCAAGCTGACAACTTTAACATGTTCAGCTTCATTTGCAAAAATGCAACATTATTCAATAAATATATAGAGATTCATAGCCTGATGCAGTATATATATATATATATATATATATATATATATAATGTGATACAAGGGACTTGTATTTAATGTGGGCGCATTGAATAAAATTGCTTTAAATTCTCTGAAAAGAACAGTTTAAACTCAAATGCAGTACCTTTCAGTTGTATTAATAACATTTGCTAGGTTGGTTTTCAACAACCCTTTTAACATTTGATAAGATATATCATGCCAAGAAAATGCAAGCAAAGTACCTTTCCCCAAGGACCGCCTGAAGCAGCCAACATAGGCTTTTATAGGCAGCTATCTAGAAAGTATGCCATGAATTGTGAATACAGTACTCTTTTAATTGTGCTTCTTTGCGTCTTTATCCTAACACAAAATATTGTTTCTATGAAATTGATTAAAAGCCATGCTACTTTTTTGTTAAAAATAAGATGAAACGTGTCCATTATTAGATGACTTGTATTGTACACATGGTGTGAGACAAAAAAGAATTTGTTTTTTGGCAACATACTTTATGTTTCCAAAATTAAATAAAAAAGGAATAAAAGTTTCCAATTTATATATCATTATTACATAAATCCATGTGCTTCCATAAATGCAGGTACAACAAAAACAATGAAATTGTGTAAATGCATTTTCTTTGAAGAAAACAAAAGCATAATTACACATGATGGTATACACTTTTGATAATATTGTAGGTTTGCCAAACATTTTTGGGGAAATTGTATACTACAGTTGTTTATACATGCATAACCTTTGATCAAATCATGGAGATACATCACTATTATATGATGCTGTTCAAGGGAGGGACACTGGATGGTCAAGTGATCTAATTCACTTACTTTTATAGATCACTGCTGTCTCCCCACTGTCCCATGGGTTCAAGTTTTGGGCTTAGCCAATGTGGTTATGTGAGAAAACTGTTATTAGTTTTCCATGGATCAGTGGTTTTTACCAGGATTTTTCCAAGATCTTCCTTAACTAACTATACTGGCTGCCATGTATATCCTAAAATTTATGTATTTATGCATGGGTTCAAGTTTTGGGCTTAGCCAATGTGGTTATGTGAGAAAACTGTTATTAGTTTTCCATGGATCAGTGGTTTTTACCAGGATTTTTCCAAGATCTTCCTTCACTAACTATACTGGCTGCCATGTATATCCTAAAATTTATGTATTAAAAATCACCATTTGAAATATAGTATGAAATTTTTTAATATAAGAGGAATTTAATGAATAAATAAAATTGGACTTGAAAACATAATGCACAATTCTTGTTCTTTTTTCTGTGTGATTTATTTAGAAAAAAAGCATGAATCTTGCAACCAGACATCCTGGAGTTGACCCTGTTTGTTAGAAAATGTAACAAGATCCTTGATCATATCTGACTTATAAAAAGGACTGCCTTATGCTGAAGCAAACAATGTACACAACAGTCCTGTGTATAACCTTGACAACATGTCAACTACACCAACTGAATAGTAACATGCATCATGTGCTCTGATGCCAACAAATGTCTTTTCTGACCTTGAATGCATAGAAATTAAAGCTCACTATACTCTTCAAGTCATTTTTGGTGTCTTCTGGCTGACCTTGGAACCAACAAATAAAGGTTATAAGGTCAGCCATTTATGCTTGATTTTTATCTGAACCTTCTTTCCAAATAGTGTCAGCAGACCTTAACCAAAATCCAAAATAAAACCATGAACCTATGCATTTTTATTGCTGGTGAATACCTGTTCTACCTGCTAATGAGTCCAACTGCAAACTAGGTAGATGCAGATCTGCCATCAAATAATATGCTGGCATACCTTGCTCTGTGCAGTTTGTTAAGAGTTATCAGTAGAACAAACACCATAGACTATGACCTGAAGGTGTATTATGCTATGGCAGATCAGGATTTTTGTTTGTAGTTGGACTTGTAAGCAGGTATAAATGGTGCTATAGTTCATGTTAACTGATAGAAAGTCTGACTTTTGGGAATTATTTGTGATCTAGCTACCATATAATGTAAACAAAAATACAAATATTCATCATTAGCTGAATGCTTACCTAAATTTCTTGTACAACAAAGTTTGAGAGTTCTCAAAATTGTTATAGGAATAGTAATTCTAATTCTGTTAAATATTTTGCCCAATTTTGAATGTATGCCAATGTTTTTTTCAAGCCTTTTCGAGACATTTTCACCTGGATCCATACAAATATCTACAAAAGTTTACAGAATGAGTCAGAATGTTAAGATCTAAATTAGCAATGTGTTGAAAGTATATGGGGTGGTAAGGTAATTCATGTTGGACAAGTTTTAAAATTCTGTATCATTTACAGCTTAAGCAACTTAAGCAGTGGTGGAGCAGAGTGTCCTGATAACATTAAGGATAAAATGAAAAATTGTGAATATTTAATTATTGCACTTTGTTCAGATATTGAAAAGCAATTCTATTGATGCAATTACTTGGTAGATGATTTCAGAGATGGAAAATTATGGTAAACATCAAACTTCATTTGTCATTTTAATGCAGGACAGGACCATGCAGTATGTTTTCAAAGAAAATAAATTGATTTTGATCACAATCAGTGTTAACAACAAAATAGAAAAGACCCTAGCAAATGATTTGGCCAGATAGCCATAGAGGTTTGTGAGTAAATATGATCATTAATGGATCAAGCATTTCATTCTTCTGGGGGGTCTAACATTTTCTTGTGAATCAATTCTTTTTTCATTTACCTTAAGATAATTAATATTTTCAACTAATATAAGGAATATAATAAATATAGTAAGTTCTTTTGTACAAGTCAGCAAGATTATATTTTTTTCAAGTCATTTGGGAGCCAGAAGTGTAAAATTTTAAATAATCCTTTGCCCTTACCCTACCCTCTTTAGCAAGTTTAATGATTTTTTTTGTTCCAAAATACATGTAAATTACTAATGGAAAGCCAGGATATTCTTGCACTAACACGTGTTGGAGAGAGTGTGTTTGCTTTCAATTTCTGCATAGAGTTGTGGAACTCTATTACCACAAGATCAAATAAAGTAATATTTTTTTTAACTTTTGTGAATAATAGGTGATTGGTCTTTAAGATAATGGTCATTCATAAGAAGGATGTTTGCATGATTAACTTTTGCCCATGATTGTAAGTTTTAAATAAGATGTTCACCAAACTTTTAGTTCAGATCATTCCAGATTTAGGCTTATTTATGTACAAGAGTGCAAGGTCAGTTTTGTTTATAGTTTGAATAGGTTTTTCTGAAGAATCACAGACCATGTAAAGTTTGTAGATATAGATTTTTAAAAAAAACAGTATTCATTTCTGTTTCATATTAGTCTGATGATCTATCATCAGAGTTTGCAGTTGTATTCACATATAATTCAACAGGGATTGACTTGTCACATAATTTTCTTTTAGTCCAAAGGGTCAGTGGTTAAATGGATACCTACAATATTGTTTTATCTCTTGGTGATAATTCAATATATTATTTATATATTATTATTCCAATTATTTTCTCATTCTCACTGGGTGCATTATAGGGGCAGCATTGTATACTGTGACAATTTGGCGGCGTTCAAACCACACCAACCTCTTTCACTACGGTTCGTTGCTAGAGAATGACCTCCGCGGTGTACTTTACCCAGTGTGGATAGATAGAAAGAAGAATGCAGATCACTGAACAAGTATATTGAAGAAAAAACAACACGAGCCCCCTTTTTCAACAGAATTTAAAATGAAAAGAAATCAATGACTTGGTTACAAAAGAAGGAAAATGGTACTAACATGTACTCAAATAAAAAGACAATACAAATTTCTTTAAATGTAAAATTACTTTCAACGTTAAATTACTATCTTCATTGCCAACGAGATGTGATCTTTGATTGCAACGACGAGAGACTTCATCACCTATTTTATGCAGACATCAAGACTTCCGTTCGTCCCTGCTCTGCCGATCTTTGTCTAGCTGTTTCGTCTTGGACTCTTGTCCGTCGAACTCTGACTTAACAATCGTCTCTGGACTTAGATTTCTGCGTAGAACTTGTTCTGGTCCTGTGATTGTTGAGGGATTTCTCATTTGAATCCAGGAAAGCTGTTTCCTTTTGCCGTTTCTTTATTCGTTTCCACGAACCTCACGTATAGTCCGTCTCCTAACTGAGACAACTATCTGGCCCCTTCCTCTATAATGAAAAACGTACTTTTTACGAATTCAAAATGTAGAGTTTGCCTACTTCGCTGAGACAAACTCCCGCTTTACTGCCAAATCACGAGATAACGTCTTACACGATCCCGGAATCGTTTAACTTTCCTCACGAAAGATTAAAGACTCCAGAATTTTCCTAAAGTAAAACCTTTAATTTCTTACAGAGTAACGCCCATAAATCCATATTAACCAATCGGAATAGACTGTATCCTAAACATGTTCTGTAGAATTTTTGGATTGACAAGACAACTAAACAACTAATCATGCCGTAATTAACATTACTTTGAACAATCATCTATAGCCAGCTGCCGCCCTTTAACCGGTCGATTTTGGGAAAGGGTTTTATGTCATTCTCTTGTACCATAGCATCTGACTCGGTCATGTTACGTCGGCTAGAACGAATTCCCTTTTGACGTTCAGAGATGAAATAAAAATAATCATCTAACTATCTCTAGCCCTTTCTACTTTAAGTTGACTTTGATACAATTCCTTTAACCAAAGCTTCTAAGAGTTTTCAAAATTCGACACATCACATATACTTAAGTGTTCAATGACTTGTATGTTGCATGTACCAGGATGTCAAGTCACTAAATGTACCATCACTGAGGAGATGTATACTGCTTGTATAAGAGTTAAAATTCTGTGAGGAAATTCATAATTGTACAGTAAATATAGAAAGGTAGAGAAAAAAGAAGATTAAAGTAAACCAGCACCAATGAAGTTAATGAAAAAGAAACATGGAATAATTTATAACATAAATATGATTGCATATTAGTCACAATGCTAATCAGGATTTAATGTAAGTTTCAATATATTAGGTGATATTAGCTAACTTAAATTGAAAGTGTGTGCGTGTGTGTGTGTGTGAGTGATTATGCGTGGATAAGGAGGAATGTGCATGTGGATTAGGATGAATGAATAAGGAGGAATGTGGATGAAAATGTTTGTGTGGTGGAAGATGAGTTTGTGTTGATGAGGTGGAGTGTGCACATGGAATGGTGAAGAAGTAAAGATAAATTACTTATTCTGAAGAGGACATGGCTGTCAACGATTATTTGAGTCACAGTCTATTACTGCATATGTGTGTATTAAACCCATATTTGAAATACCAAGTCTAGTTGGGAGAAATTGCTTTTTATTTAGTTGATTGAATACAGGTTTATTATGTACAATAATTCACTCTAATTAGTGACAAAAATTATTTTTGTTAGACAGATGATTGCTAAACTTTAATTTTATGTTCCTCATTGTGTATATGGCCCAAATCATTTACTCATTTTTAGAGTAACAAAATGTCATGGAACTCAGTCATGCAGTAAGACAAATCAGATTTTATTGACCATTAAAGATGATAAAAGATCTTGTTTCTCTTGTAAGAATGCCTTCATTTGTCTGTTGACTGACTGATAAAATATTGCCCCTCCTTAAAATGGATTTTCCCCAGTGTTTAATTACAGGTAAAGTGTCAACATATGTCAGTTTTTCATTACAGGTGTTAATAATAAACTGATGGTTAAATTTGAATGACATTTTTTTTATGTCAAAAACTAACAGAGCAAAGATTGAATGACCACTTATAGTGGTGAGAGGATCTATACATGTCAGTTGACAATAACTTTTTTCATGAAGCCCAGTCACATTTGATTCCCCCCATCAATCAAGGTCAAATCTAATACTAGCAGCATATGTATAGGTCAGTATATTCTCCAGTACTGTACTCTCTCATTATAACATAACAGTACTCTCTCGTTATAACCTTGTTCTTGGGAGAATTGTCTTCTATCGAGTCTGTCCTTTAATGAAGTACATGATACATATAATTTTATTACAACTGACGGATTGGATCCATGACAATACTCATCTAATAACAGGAACCATGTTATATTGATGGCCTTTCCAAAGATGGAGTGATGTACATTTGTTTTCAGTATGAACATACGATCCTTGTGCTTGAAGACAAGGTTCTGCCTTAATGATAAGTCTATGCTACTGACTTGCTGAAATCAAGTACCCAGTAGACTACTACATTAATGAATCAGGCAGCTCGTAGGCTACGACTTTTTGCTGAAATCTTATACAATGGGTTGCTTCATAAGGACTGGTTCTACATTTTTAAAAGTGTAACTGTAAAGTTTTGCACTGCATATAAAGATAATTGTAAGTTTACGACCTGTGACAAGGATAAAATCTGAAAGTTTTATAGTCAATAATATATTAACTTGCCCTTTCTTGACTCCAGAATTAAAACAGTGGTGATGCTGGTTCTTTTATTTTAGCTGGTTTCTATTCTACCTTCCACTCATACATGTTTGGTCCTTGAATTTTGCATGAGAAATGTTTTCAAATCAACACAGCCACCCTCGTATTCATGGACCATCCCAAATGCACCCTAAAGCCGATCGGTAAATAGGTAAATAAACCTACATGGACACAAAATTTTATTTATCCTCAAAAATATATGTTGAGATCATTCTTAGTACATGCACATATTTGCAGTGTTTTAAATACACATGCGTCACATACGCAGAATTTTCCGATTTGACGCACAAAACTCGACGAGGGAACGTAAATTGATGCACCTTAATGTTATATTTTGCTGGTTAAAACAAAACAAAGGCTTGATCTAAAAATCGTCGCTTGTACGTAAATTGCACCCAATGTTGTATTTTGCAGCTTAACACAAATAAAGGGTTGACTTCATTGGCCAGATTACAAGTCGCCAAGAGAAAACACTCGCAAATCGGTTTCTTACACCGATGTTCTCCTAATACAAAGGGTTACAATTGAGTGTGGAGCCTGGAGCTGACCTTATGTGACCTGGAATTGTCACATCATTTGTAGCAACAGGATGTTAGAACCATAACTCACCACACACAAGAAAGAGGCGAAAAATAAACATGTGATTTTACAGTGATTCTCACGAGAAACTATTATTTTATGCGCATCCTTGTCACGTAAAGAAGCAACAATTTCCATTCCCACAATTGTATGTATTACGTCGTTCCAAGATGCTATCAGCTTTCGAATGAAAATGGCGTCCAAGGCATAAAAAAACAACTTAAAATAGATCCGAAACAAACGAAATTATCATTTGGATCGTGTTATCTAAAGAGAAAGTAACTGTTACTTGTAAAATAAAACGTAATTTTGTGCAGCAGTGGTTGAAAATATAAAACTGGCTACGTTTCCAAAAAGAAGTTAAGTCGAGTGAAGAATGTGACAGTGAAGATGTCTTTATGTCTTGTCATATATGTACAGAGGCAAAAAAATTGCATGACCAAATGTGCAAAAGACAATAACTTTCAAAACACTACATTGGGAAGGCATGCTGGGTTGCCAGGAAACAAGCTTTTGACTGAACTCCAAAATAATATCCAAAGTGTATGACATTTTGTCCAAGTCTCAACACACTTTATTCTGAGATCACGTGCGCTGCTTATTCCGCTACATTCGGAAATGACCACAATTACGAAACCTTAAGTTGCTTACTTCATTTACACTTATAAATGACCACAAGTACATTTCTGGGTCTTTCTGCCCCTGAATTCAATCAATGTTAATTTCAGTATATTTTCTCACCCAGCCACCAGTCAAAGCCTTAGAACTTGCCTGCCCAGCTATTTCTTAACGTATAACGGAAATATGTACCTCAGGTCTGGTAGCCATTTAAATCTCTCATCGTAAACATATTTCTCAATTCTGCCGCCAGTCAGTCTTTGAACTTTCCACTCAGTTATTGATTCATGTTCTTTTGATGTACTCTTATAATGACAAAATGTACACTAAGGGGTCTTTTAGCCACTGAATTCTGCAATTGTAAATAGCACGGCTATGTGATCAGTACATTTTCTCACTACAGCAGGTGGCTGAAGCAGGAGTAGCAAGTCTTTGAATTTTGTGGCGAACCTACATCTACATGTGTTGTACTGAGGACTACCACCTAAGTGGTTTTCTGCGGCGTCCCAGATTAAAAAAAAATGGTGTCCAATATACGTGATTAAGTGTTTCCGAGACCTCTGGTAGGTTCACAACACCAGGCAGATTTTATAAACAAGACATAGCAGCAAAAGTGCTACTGAAGTGGGCATATTGACTGAACGTAAAAGACATCCCTTAAAAAAAAACAAATCTCTTCTTAATTTAATACACGACTTAATAGCTAAAGAAATTGATGTCATTGATGTCATTGGCATTTTGAAGAATCCCGCCTTTCAGTATGACTTGGCTACTACCTCTGTTCAGAGGTACTGGAGAGCCTATCTAAACATTGTTGAGGATAGTTTTATACTGACGTGCAAAATTCGTCATTTGTGACAGCAATGACAGATGAAAGTACTGACATAGCCAACAATAAACATCTTGCATTGTTGATTATATAGTTATCATTGATTAACTGTATAACAACAAGTGATCATAAGCCATTTTGTTGAAATAAAATTAATCTGCTAAATAAGCAATTAATTGGTCTCACTCTCAGTGATGTGATTAATGAAAGTAAGCAAAGATTGGTTGGAAGAGTAAAAACTTTTCTTAACTATTAATATAACTTACGGAGGCAAGGTTGGAGTTGCCATTACAATACCCCTGGCAACATTTTGATCTATTTACCAGATAAAACATTCATTATAATGTGCTTAAATTTCACCCATACTAAGATCTTTAAACAACATAGAAATCTCTCTAAAAAAAACAAGTTCAATTATCTTTAAGGATTCCCTTTCCACACTGATATACTTGCGAAACCATAAATAAACATACCCAATAATATACCAGATCTTAAAAAACATGACTTTTTCATAGAGACTGGATGATGTATTCTTTATTAGTAGCTGTTTATTCACTTTAATGTCAAGGACAATAAAAGGAGAGAAAATGCAGCCCAAGTTTTTGTGCAGTCACCCATTTCTCCACGGCAAGATTCCAGATACACTTCAGATATTGTCAAAATCTACATGTTGTTATTCATACTTGTTCAAGCATGTGGAAAGAAAACTCCAATAAGTAAGATCAAAGGTACAGTTGGAGAGTGGCGTACTCATACAGATGGGTTATTGTGGTGTTGATCATGAAACAAATATGTGTACCTTACTGTTGTATGGCTACTGACAGGGTGAGTCTCAACCAGTGTTCACACTCTGCCCTACAGTGTCTCCAGAAGGTGGAGCACATTATTGTCAACTTCCACATGATGTGAGGCAGAAGTATTTTGATGTGAAATCAATAAACTTTTTTGATGATGTAGTCCCAACACTAGTGATAATATTGGATTTTTTTCAAAAGGGAATATGTTTGATATAACAAATTCTAGCCAAATGTCTCTAAAAAATGAGAGAAAAAAATGTAATTATATGAAATAAAGCACAATGAAAGTGCTAGAAAGGGTGATAAAAACTAAACTAGTTTGTTGTGACACTTTTGTTGTATAAAAGCTCAACTATTTTATTTACATATATTTCAGTTAATAGTTAATATCTATCAGTATTGTTCCTTAAATTTAAAATTCAGGCACAATAGAGAGGATGTTAGATCCAGCTCGCAATATTAATTATGGATCTTATTTAATAAAAATTATCATATTGACTTAGATTCCATTCAATCATCTCCGTTTTACTTCAAGGTTCCTCATGTGAAAGTGAATATTCCCAAGGGAATTATTTAGTAAGTTTGTGGTTATGCATACAAGTGAAACATTGATTGGAATAATAATCTGATTCCAGTGTCTCTACAAGCTTGCTATAGTATTTACTGCTAAATCTATACCCAGAATATTTTTCCAGTAGTTACAAATACATTATGTGTAATAGTACCCAACTAGTTGTGTACTAGAAAGCAGTTCCATAATGGTATAATTAATACAATTGCCAGCTATATAAACTGCTAGGGTTCAACCAGTTGTAAAAATGAACAAAAATGGATGCCTTAATCACTGCCTTTTAGTTGTCTGCCCAAGGGTGTGGCATTTTATGCTATGATGTTGTCTGTCCATTTGTTTGTTTTTCATTTATATTCAGTAACTCAAACTGTCCACTGTTTATGGCTTGTATTTTTGGACAAGTTATAAGTCTTTGAGTTTAAAATCAAGAGTCAAAGTGACAATGACCTTAAAAAAGGAAATTACATCACAAAAATTTCTGTTATGGACAATATACCAAAGTTTGTGGATGAAACACACACTGGGTAAGAAAGACCAGTATTGATTTGGGGGTCACAAAATCAGAGATAAAGGTAACAGTAACTGAAAAATGAAGAATATTTTAGTTTGTGGACAATTTGCACTTAAGGCATGTTATTTTGGGGTCAAAGCGGCTCAAAGAAAAATGGCATTTGCTGAATAACTTTGTGGGTGGCTTACACTTTAGGTAATAAAAAAACCTGAAGATTACAGCTCCAAAGTTTATGGCCATGACAAGAATATGAAAGTAGAATGGAACCCATTACATTTAGATTTGTGGGAAGTTTGTTGGTTGCAGGTATTAACTCCAATAACTAGATCTTTTTTCTCCATTCTCTAAGCATGAATAAAGCTTAATAAGAAATAGCAGAATAACCATATCACATACACAAATAAGCAGAAGGATAATTAATCAAGCATGATGAAGGGGCCCCCGAGAGTGGCCAAGTAGTCTAAAGCGCTGTCCGTTACCGATCACTGCCATCTCACCTCTGTCTTCGTGGGTTAGAGTCTAGGATTCGTTGAATGTGGATATGTGAGAAAGCTTGCCAGTAGCTTCTCGTGGGTCGGTGGTTCTTTCAGGTGATTTCCCGGTTTCTTCCTCTACCATTAATACTGGCCGCCATGAATAGCCTATCGTGTGCTGAAAAATGGCGTTAAGCCCAACAACAACAAGCATGATGAAGGCTTGAACAGCTCCTATATTGTCCTTATTATTATCTTTGATCTTTGAAAGTCAGTTGCCTTATTTTCTGACTCTTCAGGGGATAGACAATGTACACTTGAATGAAGAGCTCAACAGAATTTCAAAAATGATTAATTGATGTCTTGAGATTTTTGTAATGTTTTAACAATTAAGATGCATTTTTTAAGGTTTGTTCAAATATATGGATGCAGATCCAAATGCAAACTCAGACTTGGGGCATGCTGAGCCAGACTTGCACAGGTTTATCATTCACAGTGCAAGATCCTGTGCTAACAGCATAGTTTAAACAATTTCACAAGTATAAACTTTTCACAAAAGTTTGCCTGAGGGCACCTGGTCTCTTTTGATGCCAAAAATATGCTAAGACCACTCAAAAGGCATTTTTTTAGTACTTTCCATGCCAAAAACAGCATGTCAGAATGCACTCCCAAATTGTTTGCAAGACTTTTAGCAAAGTTTGTAAATGTTGGTAACCCACATCCAGTCATTGTAGATTATATTTGAACTTTGATGCTCAAGACCAAAAATGGACTATTCATATGTTTTGAGGATCTTGGCTTGGCTGAATTCCTTATATACTTGCTTATATGACAAGCCCGTCCAACTGCAAACTACATAGTCCCAGATCTGCCAGTGCATCATGCAACAACAGATCTGGGTCTGCGCAGTTTGTTTGGAGTTATCAACAGGTGCATTATGCTACAGCAGATCAGGATCTTTGTTTTTTTACTTGACTTTTAAGCAAGTTTAGATAGTACTGAACATGAAGCAGTTTCTATTCATGATAACTTAAGCCTAGGTTTCACTAAACCTCGTAAATGTTTTTCTTCAGATTGAGATTTTAAATCTGTCTAATTGCATAGTTTGGAAATTTTAGGTTTTTACTCAACATCAGGCTTTCATTGATGAATGAAATTTAGTATTGGGTTATCTCAGAGGAAATGCATATAGTTTGAAATATTTTCAAATTTGAGGAATTCCTCAAGAAAAGGACATCATGGTATACAATTTTTAAACTTAAGAATTCTTTTTAATTGTATTCTATCCATCAGTAAGAAAAATCCCAATATGGATAGAAATATAAGCAAGATAATTGTGGAGGACAGTTCTTGAAAATTTTAGTCTCACATGGCACATTAGCACCAACACACCAAAACAACAATTAGAGTATGAACTAGTTTTCTGGTCACAGCACCATATGACACCCCTGCTATTTATACTGAATTCTAATTACATATTTTCATTTGAAATGAACATTGTAAACCCATATTTATTAGTACAACATATCAGGGAAGATCTACATCTTCACTGAACACATTTCAGTACAGGTGCTAAATACAGATTACTGTGGCACAGTACACAGGAAGTTACATAGGAAATGTTTAACGGTAGTGCTTGTGTTCTATTGAAAACTTAAAGAAATGTTTGGAATATTTGCTCTCCATATATGCCAGAAACACCGTGAGTAAAGGAGATCTTATCTTATTTGTTTTATATATTTCATTTTATATTAAATTACTGTTAAACCTTACTTCAGATGTAATAATTTCCATATCCAATCCATGTTCCTGAAACCTGTTGAGTTTCCATAACTGAGTTTGTTCTAAAAAAAAAATCATTTATGTTATTTGGTTGAAATCAGTTTTAAAGTGATCATACTTACAGACTCCAGCCATCTTTAAAACTGGGTACGTGATCAGATCTATTGAAAATCTGTATGATTAAACTTTTCAGTAGGTAAAACAATTTTTTGTGTCAGGTTTTCATCCATTTTTTTAAAGTCAAAGTTATATAAAATTTATGCATATATCAGTTGTAACTTTATAAAATTTCACAGCTTTCTATGCTGAGAAATTGTGTAATTTGGTTCACATGCATGGCAGGAAATCATCAACTGCACTTATGATCATTTAGACTGAAATGATAATGCACATGTACATATTAACCTTTATAGGTGCCGTTATCTGTACAGATAAGTGTAATTTAATATTCTTGTACTTTATGTATAGATAATTACTTTTTACTGCAAGTATAGCTGTTCTAATCCAGGAAATACAGAAATACATGTACAATGTACACACATTGTATTAACCATTGTTTGATACCATGTGCTGTTGTTAAAATAAAACTGCCATAAATTAGAATATATATTTTTGGTATTGTTTATTATGCAATCAAACCAAAACTATGATCTGCCCAGAAATTGCATTTAGGGTCATGTTTCTTTTCAATATTGTTCTGTAATGTTTAAAAGTGGCTTATGGATGTGGGTAGAAGGTATTTGGTGTAGCAACACTCTCCTTGATTTATAAGAAGAAAAAAAATCCAGAGAAAAAACATGCAACATTATTTATATATTGTTTTATGCTGTTGTAAAGTTTTACCTACAGTGAATAAAATATTTTTTTTTAAAACAAAACTTTGCAAAAATGTTTTTTTACAAAGTGAAATAGAAGAATCAAAACAATATTTTTTATCAGTTTCAAAACAAAATTGGCTCCCGAAATTACCTGCTCATTTAAAAGCAAATGAGGATGCCATAAATATTTTTAATAGTATCTTGAACATATTTCATAACCTTCCTAAATTAATGGCCAATATTTTGGTCTAACTGGTACCAATATAAATACAGTACCTACAAATTGGTGGAGAGAGGAGTAATTTATGATCAAGCCTTGGGGGATGTTCCATCAGGTTGCCTCATACCTCTAAGCACTTGTCAACAGGGGCCAATAATTTATCACCTCCACAGACTAATTGGCTCAATATAGGTATTTTCCACAGAAGTCTATCTCCATTACCTTTATGTACAAACTAGGCAACCTAGTTTAGCCTAAGGAAACAGGATCCATTTGAGATAATTGACTTAAATATAATGCCCACATTTTAG
The DNA here is from genome assembly GCA_016746295.1 of Potamilus streckersoni. NCBI lineage: Eukaryota > Metazoa > Mollusca > Bivalvia > Unionida > Unionidae > Potamilus > Potamilus streckersoni. Next base: position 372,606 of record JAEAOA010000188.1, on the reverse strand, counting down.
GCAATGACCAGATAGCCAGTAATCTTGAGAATTAGCTTGCTTTGAAAGGGAAAAATGACATGAATTATTCATAATATATGCAGAATACAATAATATATGCCAGACTTATTGAGTGTGTATTATAATGTAACAAGTAAACTATAAAAAAAATTTAAAATTTAAAATGTAAAGAAAATGTATGTAAAAATCTGCATATTACGTGTAATCATTTCTTTCTCATTATTTTTCTTTATCCTTTCATTCTTTATCGTGGTCACTTGTTATCTTCTTGCCAATGTTATGTGCATTTTCTTTCATGTCTTTTCCAGGTATGTATTCTTTGTACATTCATTTATGGGTATGTTCCAAAATTAAGGTAAGTACTGGTATAAATTAAGGTAAGTACTGGTATATCTTCAGTTAACTCTCCAGTTTCCATTGATAAGTATGTTAAACTATTAGAGAGGAAAATAAAAAATCCAAGATAATTTTGTTGAGTTTAGAATTTAAAACTTGGAAAAAAAAGTTGAAAATATGTCCTATATTTTTTTTGCTAATTTAGACAAGAGTTGTTAACAATAATCTTGTAATACTACTGTTATAAAAATGCATATGTTTTAACAGTTCATTTTCAGTTCTGTGTAGTTTGTGACTGGAGGAAAATACAGGAAAAAAAATAAGATGATAGCCTATAAGTTAATGTATCAGTTCTCTGCTATCAGTTGAACATCTGTTTTTAGATTTTCTGTTATATGATATTACAGAATCAAATCTGACGAATTACTGGATGTCAAATTAGGATATTCCTATCTCAGAACCATCAACCTTTAGGGATGGAAGTTGTCCTCCCCCCTCCCGAGTTATGAAAAAATCCAAAAAATCCAGTGTATTAATCTTGTGTGGATTAGCAGAGGTTGGATTAAACACTACAAACCCATTTAATTCTGCCACCCTTATTTGTTAAGTTCATTTGAGGTTGGTTGCTTTTTTCATGGCAAATAGGCACAGTTTTTGACAATGTCATGCCATGGTAAATGGGGTTTGTATGTATTCCAGAGACACACAGTGACAGCTGACATGTGCTGGTCTGAGCAGGTATCAAACCCACAAACCTTGGAGTATAAGTCAGTGCTCTACCAACTGAACTTCCAAGGCTGCCTTAAGATACAAATGACCTTACAGTAAAAGAAACAATGGCTTGCAAGATGCAGTGTTGTTAATAATCCTTAAAATATGTTATGCTCCTTTCATCACCTTAAAGACCTTTTAATGGTTTCAATCTGCATGTTTCAGCTTGCATTTTCTCCTAATTCTTTTTTGTCAGACCAGAAAATTTATTTATTGGGATATTTATAAAATTTAGGGTGAACACTGCAGGGAATATAAACATTTAAATGAGATATGTTATAAAGATAACTTTCAATCAATTAGTGTTGAATGTGTTTTGAAAAACAAACAATTATCTCCATAAGTGATTGGTGCCAGATCCATGTTAAAGAGGTTATATGGGTTTCTTACTATAGGTGCCATTTCAGTGATGTGCCTGCTAAAAGATTCTAAGTCAAAGAAAAAATGTATGTCTCCCAGTAACCCAACCAACCCTATTTTGATGGTCCTAACATTATAACTCTTTGGTTTTTCAAAGATTTAATTTAGGATTAAAGCTGTGACATAACTACTATGTGCTGGACTAAAATATGAATTTATAAAAACAAGAAATTAGCATTGGCATTCCTATACTGTTTCTATTAAACACTGTTACCATAACCACACATATTTTTTTTCTCCTTATCAGACACTTTGGGATAAAATCAGTCATGAGTTTTGAAAAATATCATGTGCTTAATATTTGAAGAAAAAACCCCAATTATTCACAGTTGTGAATACACTGTACTTGTATGTCAAAATAATAGTCTTTGCATTGCATAGAGAGACCGTACAAACTTGTGTCACATTGTTAGTTCCAGCATTGCATGGAAAGATGGAGAGTATACACTTGTGTCACTATACTAGTCCCAGTATCAATGACGGAGAGGGATAGCATTCACTTGTATGTCACATTACTAGTCCTAGCATTGCATGGAGAGACAGTATACACTTATATGTCGCAATACTTTGAATCCTATCCTCAATGACATAGAGAGATAGGATACACTTCTATGTCACATTGCTAGCCCTAACATTGCATTGAGAAATGACAGTATACACTTTTATGTCACATTGCTTGCCCTAACATTGCATTGAGAAATGACAGTATACACTTCTATGTCACATTGCTAGCCCTAACATTGAATTGAGAAATGACAGTATACACTTGTATGTCACAATGCTAGTCCCAGAATTGCATGGAGAGATAGGTGGTGTACACCTCTTGTCACCATATGCCCAGCATTGCATGGAGAGATAGTATACACTTGTGTCACAATTCTAGTCCCAGCATTGCATGTAGAGGCAGCACATGCTTGGCACAATACTAGGCACAGCAAAAATCTAAGATGTATATATAATGACATGCTAATATTAATTTGTCTTTATTGTATTTATAAAATTTTAATAGTGCAAGCAAAATAAAGATGATGAGAAGTCAACCATGATCACTTTGTTTTCAGTAGTTTTAATTTATTGAATGGTTTTACAAACAATTTCAGTTTTATTTGCACTTAAATTCATGGATTGGGAAGTAGTCCTAACAGAAGAGCAATTGTTAGTTGGGTCTTTAAATTGATAGTATTTAGAAACCATTAAGACACAAAACTTGGAACCACATAGTGAATTTGCATTGCTTCCAGCATCTTGACCATTCTGGTGGCCTATTGGTTAGTGCATCCAACTCAGATGCAGGAGATCGCAAGTACAAACCCTGGCCAAGTCATACAAAAGACTTAAAAAATATAACAAACAGCTGCCTATAGGGCATTTCATAATTGCAACCTCCTTTAGTTCCATTGTACATGCCCATAAAATAAATTTCCAGTTCTGGATAGTACAGAATCTTTGCTGTTCTAGCTGTTCTACAGATCATTATGGTTAAAACAATGAATAAATGATATCTGTTTAACATCTTTTGTTCATATTAGGAGAATAATTATAGATATTACATCAGATAATTAGATTTGGTGTCCGTAATTTCATTATATCCGATAGTTAAATAATATTTACTGTCCGTACTTAATTAATATCAATTAATTTAAATATACTGTCATTATTTATATTATACCAGATATATATATTCATAATACATAATTTCAGATACATTTGTAGAAACATTTTACTTTGCTCCGATTTTAAACATTTATTGCACATTTATGGCTGCATAACTTTAACGAAAATCATTTCAATAGTTTGTATTTTTCATATGTTGATAAGTCCTTCTTTCTCAGTTATTTTCTCAAGGCTAATAGTTTGTTTATAACATGAGTTTGATAAGAAAATTATAACACAAGTTTGATACATCAGCTGGTCTGTAATGCTGAATATTTTAGACCAGAAGTGTTTGTTTTTTTTTAAATGGAACATGGTATATTAATATTTTCAGAGGAACGTAACAAAGCAATAATTATTTTAGCTATTATAAAGATATTAAGGAACATAATTAATCAAGATAGAATATTTATTCATATTTGGGTAAATATCAAACAATATTCAGATTAATTAACATGCCCAATGACATTTCTTTTTGTTTCATTTTCTTTTTGGTGGTGGTGGAGCGGAAGGGTTCTCACATCTTTAAACAATCAAAAAAGTATTTTCTCATACATGTTTTTTTCTTGCCTTGTCCAGTCAAATATAGTCATTCTTTCATTCAATATATTATTTAATTATTTACATTTCTCACTGGTTTTCTCCAAACTTGAAACATCAAGCATCCAACAGTGCATGCAATAACTTTCAGCATGATTTTTTCTTTGCCTATGCTGACACGTAATAACTCTCAAATTTGTTGTAGTCTTTAGACAGCATTTCTGATTGCCACCAACAAATTCATCTGAAAAAGCTTTCTTAAATTTAGTTTACTTCTATTTGACTTTCCATGCATTAAAATATGTTAGTTTAAAAGATCCAATTATTTCACAGATTCCTTTTTATTACTTTGGTTCGGCTTTTAAATCAATATTGATCCATGTGACCAGATGTAAAATTGCAGACAGGATGATTTAAAAAAGAGACTGTTTGTAAGAACATGCTCTTCAAGTCAATAATAAATGGATATTTACAAATATTCATATTTTGTTGTCTTTATCTATCAGTCACTTTTTCTATCTTAGCACCGTTATATGCTCATTTTTAACAAGAAGTTTATTTATGTAATATAAGTTATGCAAACACATTCATTCAAGTATATGCATGCTTATACATACCATGTACCAGATGAAATGAGACAGACAGACATATAGACAGACAGGCAGATAGGTGAGAGCCACAAATGTCATATACATACATAGTGTGTCTAATATCAATATTTCTCCAGATTGTCTACTATAAAAATTCCAACTGTTCAAGGAAATAAAATTAATCATCAAGGAGACTCTGCACCTGTCTGTTCAAGTGTGGATGACATTTGTGCATTTTGAAAAAAAATATCCTTCCTAAACATAATTCAAGTTATTTCATGAAAAATATAATGAACTTCAATAGAAATGCAATAGTTTAAATCAATAATAAATATCTATATACATATAAATATATAGCAATTTACGAAATCATGGTATTTTCCGCACAACATAATCACTACCCACCTATGATATGTAATTTATAAAGATTAAAGTCGAATTAATATTTGTACAGAATTACATACATAGAAAGAAAATTTTTATTTCTGATTTTTTTTTAAAGAAGTTGGAATTTTTTCTTGTTGTTTGACCTCCATTAACTGCTATGATTAAAGCTATAAGAAACATATTTTCATTAGTCTTCAAGTGAGATAAATTGCAGTAAAAATCATTTTTACACAGCTATACACTTTCCGCATGATAAAATAATACAAACTAGAGCATGAGGTAGTAATGGAAAAATAATGAAGTTTTGAAATGGGCAGAGAACATTTTTTTGAAAGCTGGGAACAGTGTAAGTTTCTAAAAAAAATAAAGGATGAAAAAACAATTGATCAAATATTGATATAATTTCTTTTTAAGATAGTGATATATTGATCTTGCTTGTGGAATGTAAGAGGTCTGTCACATTTTCTTGATCTACATCTGCCATCTTTATTAATCAAACCATCTGAAAGTGAGTTGCACTGAGACACACTTTTAATGTTTTCAAGGTTATGAATGGGTCTATTGCTAGGTGCTGAGCAATAGACCATTTTATAATTGTTAAATTGTCTATAGCTAGGTGCTCCTCATTAAGTGGTTAGTGTTAGGACTGGTTGGCCAGGTGGGTATAATGTGGGTGTTGGACCTGATGCCACATGTCAGAGGCATGATGCCCCATCACTATAAACTGCCACAATGCAAGCATCATAGTGATATAACTGAAATATTTTAAAGCTAGGATAAAAATCCAAATTACACACACACACACACCTAGTGTATCATAAAATTTAATAACCTTTTAATGATTTCAAATTGCATTTGTTTATTGGGTTTATTGATAAACTCTTCAGTGACTGATGCAGGGAAAATAAACATTTAAATGATATATGAAAATCACTTTCAATCAATATGTGTTTAATGTTTTATAAAAAAATAAGTTATGGGAATGAGTGGTACTTGATCCATGTTAAAAAGAAAAGTTTATCTGAGTTTGTTGCTAAAGGTACCAGCTCAATGACAGAAAAGAAGATATCTGTACCAGTCTGAGTATTCAGAATTGTCTAGCTAGCTAAAAGATTCTAAGCCAAAGAAAAAACATGTTCCAGTAACCCAACCAACCCTATTTTGATGATCCTGATGTTTTAAGTCCTTAGCTTGTACAAGGACTTGGCTTTAAATTGAAAACCGACTTTTTAATAGAAGCTAGACTAAACCAAGAAGTTATAAACAGAAGCAATTAGCATTGACCTTCCTACCCTGTTTGTATTTCACATTATTACCAAAACCCCACATAGGTCTTATTTGGCCCTTTCAAACACCTTGCAGTACAAAACATTCAGTATTTTATGTGAAAGAAAATGTGCTTAAATATTAAAAAAACATAAGATCAGAAATTACAAATATTGTATGATACTTGCAAACTTCTGGCAATTTCCCTCCCCAATTTATTTAAGATTTTTACTTTCCCAGGCAATGATAAAGAACATTGAATAAGAGTACCACAAAGGAGCTATGTTAAAATTGATTTGTCATTAATTACATGTAATATCAAAGTTCTTTTTAATGACTGTGTCTATTATATACCTTCATAACTGCTGCTATCACTCATGCATCATTCCTCATTCTTAAGTCTTTTTTTAATGATGCAGTTAGATTTACCTTTCTTCAACTATCCAGATAACAGAGTTTAAATATATAATAATCAAGCACCAGCAAAATCAGCACTTAGTACATGTTGTGTGTGTGTGTGTGTGTGTGTGTGTGTGTGTGTGTGTGTGTGTGTGTGTGTGTGTGTGTGTGTGTGTGTGTTTATGATAGGAAAATCTTTGCTTTTGCTATGGCTAAACATCTGCAATGCCTGAACTGTAATGTTTCCATACAAAAAAAATAGCATTATTTAGCATAATGGATTTCCAGAATAGTTTTCATTAATACAAATTCCTATGCATATAATCAATAAAATTAACCACATATGCTAATGTTCATGTCTCTAAAGTTGGACACATAATTATATCAAGGTTACAACTTACCTTTCTAATCATTGTAGATATCAATATGTATATGTATGAACTCAGGAAAAAGTCACTCCATGTAATGCCAGAGATTTGCAATTTCTACATTTGAAAAAGAAATCTCCATCCATGAAAATAGCAGAAAGTACTGTGTGCTGGTAGTTTCTCTGTATTGTACTAATGATCTGCATTACAGCAGTAGGAATTTTATTGATCTGAGTTTGATGAGGTCATGTGACCAGATCTTGCTGTATAAGGAAAGACTAGTTCTTTTGTGTTAGACCATGAAACTGGTCAGTGCTGGAGCCATCAATGGAGTGTTTTAGTACCAATAATAAATCAAACAATGTGGAAAAAGGGAATGCAGGGCATCATTTTTTTGTCATGGTTTAGCTGTCTTTGGTTGTGTGATCTGCCTTGATAATAGTTGATACAATTGTTTATTTGGTATTATACTATATGCTGGTTCTGAATACTGTTGCATGCATTACTACTACTACTACTACTACCACCACCACCACCACCACCACTACCACTACTACTACTACTACTACTACTACTACTACTAATGAAGACAATTTAAAAGGTTGATTAGAGGTTCACCATACAATAAATGTTTATCTTCCCTCTAAAATTAAAGTTAGAATTTGAATCTGAGTGTTTTTATTAAGTAAATAAGCAGTATTGCTGTTATGAATTTGTAACAGTGGGGAAAAAGGTAAAGTTTATCCTGAAACTTAGAATGAAATGAAGAAGTATTGAACTGTCCCCTGTCATTCACTTAGGGATTGGGCTGATTTGGTGTTTTATTACAGCAAAACAGGAGTGTGTTTATTCCTGAAGCAATTGGAGTATAGTGCTTTTCCCAAAGAAAACAGCAGCCAAAGTGGATTGCTCTGATGGTAGGATTCTAAACCATATACAAAACCATTTAGCCAGAGTGCTGCCAACCTCAGTTAATCACCACTTACAAAATGGAGGAGGGTGCATAATGCCATATTATTATTTGGGAATTGAATATCCTAACATTTTAGAATTCTGAGCCTTTTTTCTACTTTTTTATAAATTGATTCTCTTCATCCAAATAATTTTGTACCAACTATGGTGGCACTTTACAGTTTCATATTTTATATAGAGTTAGATAAAGAATTTCCCAAGATTTTGACACTGGTTATCTTTGTCATTTAAAAAAAGACCTTGTACATTTTAGGCATTGCAAAATTAAACTTTCATTCCCCTTTTTTGTGCATGATTGATGGGTTTAACTTAAGTTATAGAATATACAGCTTGGCATTTCTTCAGATGTGCTCCTTTGAAAAAAATGATAGCTCCACTTGGTCAGTTTTACTTACTGGACTAAAAAGGTAAAATTAAAAAAAAATAAGTTTATTTTTATTTTTTATGTGTTTTATTCATTCATTGCAGTTTAAGAAACTGGTATTGCCTGCTCTTGCAAAATTTATTTTCACATTTTTCACACTAGTATATACTGTCTAGAAACATTTAGTAAAAACCCTACATTGCTGTGACCACCCATTCAGAAGAATTTGGGACAAGATTTACAATAATTCATTGTGACATATTTAATATTTAAATATTTAAATTTAAATATATAAAATTATGGAAGAAAAAACAATTTCCCTGATATTCACTAAGTTGAGGAAGCAAAAGATACACAGAAAGACAGTAATTTTAAAATAATTTTGGCCCTCAAAGGATATATGTACATCATTAAAAAAATAAACTATATATCATTTGTTTGCCTTTATTTGTTACCAAAATATATCAATAAAATTATATTTTGGATGTATGTGCTTTTGACCAACATAAGTCATATATTCATGTAGACAAAGACAATAATGTTAGCTAAGAAGCCAAAAGATTTTCTCACATTTCTGTATGTGTATGGTTGTGTTGTCTAGTGTAGAGCACTGATTAGAATACCTGCATTTCCTCACATGACTTTCGTACTATATCCATGACATAAACAGTTTGTTTTTTCTAACTGTGCCCGAAAAGTCACAGAAAGTACACATTGCTTATAGAATAAGGTGTTTAGATATTAAGCACTGCAAAGTAACCTTAGTTTTCTTTATCACATCTTTAAGCCAGGGACCATAGATACATTGCATTTAAAGAGTCTGTCATTGTTTATATTGGTTATGTTTTATTACAGACATATATATACCTAATTAAACATGAATTTTTGATATGTGATTAGGGATACCCAAATGGGCTATCACTCATGTATTCAAAAAGCAGCCTTCAGATGATAAGGTAGTTTATAACTAATACAACAGGAAATACCAAAGAAAAAAACCCCAAAGAATTGTAAAGGCTTTCCCTGCCTTAGTTCTTGTTAAGGTCATAGACATTTTTTTAATTGCTTTCAGAGAGAACAATGTTTATTGCTTATGCATTCTTTTGTACCAGTTATACAGTGATGCCCAAACATTGATCCCACAGGAGAATTGTGGTATGCCAAACCTACTGTGCAGTATCAGCAACATGTGTAGGCCATTAAATGATCTATGAATGAAAGGGAAGAGGGAATATTTGCATCAGAGACTGGTATGCTCATCATTTATAGTCAAATCATTACATGGTACATGGGTATATCTATGTTGTCATTTATGAACTTATAATTCCAATTCATGACAATCTGTGTTACAGATGATATAATTACCATATTTATTCACTCACAGATCCAGTCCCATTGCAAATTGCACAATGTCTGGTCTGCTGATGCATAATGCACTGGCAGCTCTGGGTTTGTGCAGTTTGTTAAAAGTAATCAGAAAAACAAACAACATAGACCCGGATCTGCAGGTCCATTATGCTATGTCAGATCAGAACAGGACTAACTCATTTAAGTTCTGTTCACTGAAATCATTGACTAATATAGTACTTCATCATTTAAATGCTGTCCATTGAAGCAATTGACCACAGCAGTACTCCCTTAGTCAAATGCTGTCCATTGAAACTGTTGACCAATACAGTACTCCCACATTCAATTGCTGTCCATGGACTTTATTGACATCTTATAGTGCTACTACCTTATAATGAAATATATGACACATATCAATTTACTGCACATAATACAGTGCAATAATATAAATTTGAAACTCTTATAATCACATAAGACCTTTAACCACAATGGGACCCTGGGTCTAAGATGCTTAGCTTTAGAGGTAACTTATACATTTCATCTCTGTCCATGTTCATTGGAATCTGGGATTGACCAACATGGGTATGTGAGAAAGTTTGGCAGGAGCTTTCTGTGAGTCATTAGTTCTTCTTGGTGTTTTCAGTTCTTTCTCCACAAAAATATACTGACTGCCTTGTACCATGTGCTGAAAGTGGCATTAAATGGGACAAAACTAACCCAGACCTTAACCCAGATATGAACACATAAAGTATCTTTGGTATACAAAATATGTATGTAAACATGTCATAATTTACTATGCCTAGTATTGTGGTTACAACAACAAAACAAAATTGTTTTTTTTAATAACAGTACTGACCTAAGTGTAGTTTATTTGGCAAATAATCAGACAAAATGGTTAATTTTAATAATGAGTCATGGAGTTCTCTACTCACAGTATACCTACTTATAAAGATCATGCATCTCTATAAATGTTCCAAGAACAGTAATCTAATGTAATGTAGTCTAACCCATACCACTTCTATGTTCTTCTTTTTATTGATGGTGCAACTATAAGTCAGGCATCCATTTAGTAGAACCAAATGTGAAGCTCCCAAAACAGTTATTAACAATACCTCTTGTTCCTCATGTCAGTGTTTGTAAAATCCCTTTTCTCTTGTTAAGAACCTGAGAGAAATTTATGGGTCAGACTGTAATGTTATTTGTACCCATACTCATACATGCCAAGTTTTCTAGAAACAAATCAGGGAGATTTGTGTGGAGAATCAGAAGAGTGCCATAAAACTTTACATACACACACATTCATCACATCCTCTAGTTTATTCTAAATAAAAATGGGGTAATGTTTATGGCTGACACAGTGCCCATTTTGAAAAATTATCACTACTGCTCTTACATGGAGACTCATAGTGTCATGGGATTTTCAGCAGAGGACTTCTTATGATGTCTAGTTGAACCAAATGAAAATGGTGTCCAGTAGGGCTACCACATTGGCCATCATGAAAATATTGCTACTTGTTCAAAATGGATGGCTGACTATCAGTATGGGAATTTCACTGAAAGATGTCTAGCTGGTCCTGAATAAAAATATGTGTTGATGTCAAGTACGGCCATCAGTGTCCATCTTGAAAATTTTGTTATCACTACTACTGCTGTTGGTCATATTAATATTGGATTTTCAGTTAAAGACTTTTTATCATGTTTTGTTGGATCTAGATGAATATGGTGCCACATTGATGTCAGCTGTACCACCATAGTGTTTTCCTCAGAAATCATGTTATGACATCTGATTGGTCCTAAATGAAAATCATGCCCAACTGATGTCCAATGTGGCATCATCACAGCAGCCATTTTGAAAATTTTATTTCAAAAGAGTTTTTGATTATAAATTTATTTTTGTTCTTATTGTATCTTCTATTAAACAAAAGTTAGAAGATATGCAGATATTGTTTGCCTCCATTTGCATTTTCAATATTTCATAATTATTAACAATAATTGCTCTCATTTGTATTTTGCATTTTGTTCTAGTCTAACTATGACATGACCATATTGACTCTATATGCATTTGGTTTTGATGAAGCCTGACCCTATTGGCCATTAGTCTGGCATACTATCCACAAAATCACCACAGTTGTTTCAGTTTTGGACATCTTTACTGTTCTTTTAATTCCTTTGGCATTAATCTCTCAATCATTTAGTAAGTTTTTTAGTTCCACATACTATTAGAAGCAGGTAATATATGTACCAACATTGCTGTGGGTTATACTTTTAAATGCACACACACACACACACACACAATGAATTCACAAAAAACATCCTGGCACAAAGGGCTTTCAGATTCAAGTCAACATCCAATATGGCTGCCAGTTCTAAATATTCAAAATGTTTAAACTTTATCTAAAGAAACTATTCAACATCATTTGACCTGCTTTAACTGAAAGCATCTTGGCATAAAGCATGGTTCAAACAACTTTGAAAAATCTTTGAATTTGAGAGGCAACCTTGAAAACCTCTTGATTTTTTGAAAAAGTTGGACAGCATTGAATAATCCTTTTATATGTTGAAAACCCATTGAATTTTTCTGATGCTAAAATTGAACAAAATATCTCACTTTTGAAATTCAGAATTTTTGTTATGTAATATATATTTTCAAAACATACTCAATACTGCTGTAACTATTTGTACAGTAATCAAGCAAGAGAGATAAAGTTGTTCTGAGGAAATTATTCTTCTTGGGAACGTTGAAAAGGTTTTAAAACAATTCATTGAATAGTCATGGAAAATGAACTTGTTCAGTATGACCCATGTAAAGGCTGTTCATTAATATGAAATACTGCTGATGTGCCATCAAATATAGATAAAAATACATGTTCAGAAATATGAGAAATCTCAAAACTTGTTTTCATGTTGGCATTCAACAGCACTGGACAAAATTTATAAAGAAAATTTCCTTTGACTAATCTGATTTCTCAGCCATTTGCTATGTTTATTAATTTGTGTTGTGTGATTAACAAGTCCATCATCAAGGGTACGAGTTTGGCCTTCATGTCTAACATCATGTAGGACAAACATGTTTACATTTTACAAGAAAACACTCCCCATTCTTCTCCAAGTCAAGATTTCTTGCCTTCCACAAGAAAAGCTTTGATGAATTTTGTGGGATAATACATTTCTCAAAGATGAAGTTGCACCTGAGAATCCCACCCTCAATTAAATTTATACAATGAGGATTTTGTCTAACCACCTACATCCTTTCTGCTTTCTTTAATAAACCGATCTCTGCAAAGTGTCAGCTTATGATATATTTCAGCATGTACAAACACTGTTTTTGCAACATTTCTTTTTGATACCATCCAAAGTTAACTTGACAGTTATTGGATGGAACTCAATAAGAACCAATCAGGTTTCTTTTTTCTTCATGTAACCAAATCTATACTAATATGTTACAATTTGTTCATTGTGAAAGCACACTTGTCATTTTAAAAAATATATAATAATACCAGTATTGAATTACAATATACATTACTGCATAGAATGCCTCATAAATTGAGATGTAATCCATTTTCAGATTTACTACCTATTGATTAATAATTTCCCCATTTTGTAAAAGAACTCTTTTCTATTCATGCCATGATAAAACTTTATGGATAATTTATGTAACTGTTCATATATTAAATTTCACCATTAATTATGCCAACACATGGGCAACAACATTTCTGTCTCTGGCCATGAAAGGAATAGCTGAAGTAGAAGTCATGGAGAGGGTTCATACTTGATTTCACAGATTTATTTATAAAGATTAATGATCAAACTATTGGTAATAATAATATGGAATGTGTCATTGAAAATTCACTTTTTTTACACTTACTTTCCTCTGTAAAATACATTACTGCTTTACAAAAACACCATTAAATTCTCAGTTTTAACAAGGATTATCATTTTTATGTTGCCACCATATTGACCAATATATTATGTTGCAATATTGTCATATGATCAATTAAGAAAAAACTGTAACTAGAGTTGCCAATTATCAGCAATTACCAAACAATGTGGATGTGCTTAAGGTAAGAAAGAGCCATGTTGATATTGGAATCAAAGGTCAAGGTCACTGTTACTTAAAGGAGAAAATTGAGTTTTGCAAAATAACTGGAGTTATCAACAATCTACTGTTAGTGAACTTTGTGGATGTCTTGTACTTGGATTTAAAAGCACCTTATTAAAAAGGATGTCTTGTACTTTGATTTAGAAGCACCCTATTAAAAAGGATGTATTGTACTTGCATTTAGAAGCACCCTATTAAAAAGGACATCTTGTACTTGCATTTAGAAGCACTCTATTAAAAAGGATGTCTTGTACTTGGATTTAGAAGCACCCTATTAAAATGGATGTCTTGTACTTGGATTTAGAAGCACCCTATTAAAAAGGATGTCTTGTACTTGGATTTAGAAGCACCCTATTAAAACGGATGTCTTGTACTTGGATTTAGAAGCACCCTATTAAAATGGATGTCTTGTACTTGGATTTAGAAGCACCCTATTAAAATGGATGTCTTGTACTTGGATTTAGAAGCACCCTATTAAAATGGATGTCTTGTACTTGGATTTAGAAGCACCCTATTAAAAAGGATGTCTTGTACTTGGATTTAGAAGCACCCTATTAAAAAGGATGTCTTGTACTTGGATTTAGAAGCACCCTATTAAAAGGATGTCTTGTACTTGGATTTAGAAGCACCCTATTAAAATGGATGTCTTGTACTTGGATTTAGAAGCACCCTATTAAAATGGATGTCTTGTACTTGGATTTAGAAGCACCCTATTAAAATGGATGTCTTGTACTTGGATTTAGAAGCACCCTATTAAAATGGATGTCTTGTACTTGGATTTAGAAGCACCCTATTAAAATGGATGTCTTGTACTTGGATTTAGAAGCACCCTATTAAAAAGGATGTCTTGTACTTGGATTTAGAAGCACCCTATTAAAATGGATGTCTTGTACTTGGATTTAGAAGCACCCTATTAAAATGAATGTCTTGTACTTGGATTTAGAAGCACCCTATTAAAATGGATGTCTTGTACTTGGATTTAGAAGCACCCTATTAAAAAGGATGTCTTGTACTTGGATTTAGAAGCACCCTATTAAAATGGATGTCTTGTACTTGGATTTAGAAGCACCCTATTAAAATGGATGTCTTGTACTTGGATTTAGAAGCACCCTATTAAAAAGGATGTCTTGTACTTGGATTTAGAAGCACCCTATTAAAATGGATGTCTTGTACTTGGATTTAGAAGCACCCTATTAAAATGGATGTCTTGTACTTGGATTTAGAAGCACCCTATTAAAATGGATGTCTTGTACTTGGATTTAGAAGCACCCTATTAAAATGGATGTCTTGTACTTGGATTTAGAAGCACCCTATTAAAATGGATGTCTTGTACTTGGATTTAGAAGCACCCATTAAAATGGATGTCTTGTACTTGGATTTAGAAGCACCCTATTAAAATGGATGTCTTGTACTTGGATTTAGAAGCACCCTATTAAAATGGATGTCTTGTACTTGGATTTAGAAGCACCCTATTAAAATGGATGTCTTGTACTTGGATTTAGAAGCACCCATTAAAATGGATGTCTCGTACTTGGATTTAGAAGCACCCTATTAAAATGGATGTCTTGTACTTGGATTTAGAAGCACCCTATTAAAATGGATGGTCACAAGTCAAGATCACTATGACTACAAAAAGACAAATCACAATAAGATTAGTTCTACTCACAGACATGGACAAAACTTTGTGGATGGCATACTACTGGTGAAGTAAAAAAGCCTACTCAGATTTAGGTGTATAAGGTCATTGTCACATTGACTGAAAAAAGAAAAATATTGTCTGCACAATAACGTTAGTTTCACATTACAGACATGGACCAAAACTTTGTGCCTACTTACACATGGAGAAAGGAAGAAGCCGTTTATTATTGGTGTTCAAAGGTCAAGGTTATAGTGACTCAAAACAATGTATCTTAATAATAATCATATATCTACATAAAATACTAATACATATTTGGAGGAGACATAATGTGCCATTCATGATACTCATATTATTTTTCCCTGTTTTCGGAGATCAGAAGAATATGTACAATGGCCTCTTCTCCATCTTCTTGCATCAGTTCACAATCCGTCAGTCTGCATAAGTTTGTTATTGCACCTGAACTTAAATGAATATGGTCTTAACTGAAAATGGTTGTTATCTGACATACAATATGACTATTGCATTGGCCATGCATATCTTAAAAGTCTTGCTATCTCCATTCCTACCAAAAGGATGGTGATATCAACATGGATTTTTGTTTACTAAAATGCTTGCAGTATGTTTCATTAATCTTTCATAAAAATGGTGCCAGTCTGACATCCATCATGGCTGTCACAGCAGTCATCTTGAAAACTTTATTGCAAATTTTCATACATGGGTGGTTATAAAAGCATGGGTTTTTCACTAATATACTTCTTGTGATGAGGTGTTAAATGAAAATGGATGCCCATACTTGTCATTTAAAAAGCAGTGTATTATTATTATTAATGAAGCTTATTTATTCACCAGAAATGCTGCTATGATGGTGTGCCTAAAATCTTTATATGGCTATTTCTCATGAACAGATGATTATATCTATATCATCTTTAAACTTTTAATCCATATGCAGCTGGTTTTGAATGAAAATGGTGCTCATCTGACCTCCAACATGGCACCATAGTGGCTGTCTCTAAAATCTTATGGCTGAATGAGTGGTGGCATTGACATTGAGTTTCACCCATCTTGCAATATTTCATTGCTTCTGGATGATACATGGTGCAATATAGAAAATAATTACCAACACATACATATATGTACTTTTGCAAAGGAGTTTTTAAAACCAGATGTAATTGACCTTGAGTTTATGGCAGAAGTCATTTCTTGCATTTTTATACTTCACTGAACTTAATGTACCTACTGACTGCACATATACAAATTAAATTTGACCAGACCTTGTATTTAGTTGCATTCCAGTTACTACATTGGTAACATTCTATGACTGAGTTTGAGATCAAAGGTCTTGACTGAAGTGTTTTTGCTGCTTTGGCTTGTGGGCATGATAACACAGACAAGTGTGAATGGATGGTTAGTTAGTGAATATATCTGTAGAATACCTTGAATGATACCACTTAAGTAACTTTGCTTTCTTTTTTTTCCAAAATTATTATAGACTGAACCAGACATGGCTTGTAGATAACCAAATTTAACACATAGGTACATCTTGGCATTGAGATAAGTTCAGTGACCTTATATCCATTTTATCTGGTTCAAGATCAAAAGCTAACAAAAAATGTTGGACAGAACTTAACAGGTATCTTGTGAACACATTATTATGTTCCTCCTGTATGAAGGATCAGTTGTGTGTTATGGTTGGTGGGGTGGGGTGGTGCTCCCATTATTTTATATAAACTATTGTAGAAGACCCATCCAGGCTCGATTTTGGTTGCAAGTTAAATTAGTGAAAGATAGATGTACATCTCTGAGCCCCTAATCAGCAATGCTGACAGTTAAATGATTAAATATACATAAAATGGTGACATTCAATGAATAATAATTTATTAGCAATGCAGTATTACTATTTTTCAAATTTCCAAGCACACTCTTTCCTCTCAACTCTTTAAAAGCCTATTGCATCAATTAATTAGTGTGACATAGATTTCCACCTGTGCTTGTATTCTACTCATCTGTGTATTCTCTCCTATCTCTCCCAATTCCTTTTCTTCCTCCCTGACTTTCTCCAAATTCCTTCACCACCTTGACTTCTCTATACTTCTTTCCCTCCTCCTCCATTTTCTCCTCCTGACTCCTTTTCCTTCTCAACCACCTTCTATCTTCCCTCCACCAACTTCATTTTGTCAAATCCGACTGTTTGGCTAGTCTCACTTCTGTCTCCACATTTTGGAAACTTGGGACACTATTGAACTGGAAATTCTGTCCCCTAAAATGCTTCCTGCGAATACACAAGGACAGTACAATATTTTTCCTTAGCCCTCTCATCTCACACAGCCTATCATCAGATAATGACCATTAAATTTCTTCAGTCATGCATTCATTCATATCGAGATACACATACATTCATGCATCATAAAACATCATAATAAAAGTACAGTATCAATTACTTCTCATACATATATCAATAAATTGTATCACATCAGTACCTATTCCTAATCTATTATATTAAACAATATCAAACTAATCAGATGCATTTCTTTATCTTACACTTATACAAAGTACACAAATAATTAAAATTTCCATGCTCTGATATATGCATATATCTATAGTAACTAATTTTGCATACTTCAGCCATTTTCCAAGCTAACAATTCAAGCATGCATAAATTCTAACATAACGAATTAATAAATTTTCTGGTTTACTATGAAGTAACGTAATAGTGAATTACAAAATTGATTCTGACCACAAGCTAACAATCTACATAATTATCTACTTAATATCCCAGCTTATTTCTCAAATACATATGTAAATAAAACACTACAAAGGTAATTCTACATACTAAACAATGCTGGTAATTAAGTATTCATACTACAAATAATTACAATAATGATGCCATAATATTCTTATGGAAGTTATAATTCAGATCTAAAGTGTAATCACACCTTCTATCTCAATTATGATTGACTGTCCCTGTGAACTGATTCAATCAAACTTAGCAGACAATGTCCCTCCTGCTGTCTGTTAATGTGGGGAGGCATGATAACATGCTCTGCTCCCCCCATGGGTTTCCTCTGATCTTAGCACTAATCTTTAAGACCTAAGTGTGATGATTATAAACTTAACAACAACTCAAATTTCTGGTGAGTCATGGTGAACTTGTATAAGAGATTAATGCTAGCCCATGGCAATATTTAGACATCAAACACATGGCTTCGGTAATTATATATGACTTATTAGCTGGGGCTTAGCAAACATGATACCTCCCTTTTGTTTGTAAACCTCACCACCAATTTAACTAACTGAAATCTTTAATATGAGAAAAAGTGCACAGAATTTAGTCAATTCATTCATTGATTTATAATTTCTAACCTGATTGTGACCAGAGTGGCCCTCAAACTGGCATTCTCTGAGCCTTTCATGCTTAACAGACTTTCCCTACTAACACAACACCATATTGCTTACACTAAGGGCAAGTCTGTTTTCCTTAAACAACAGAAAGATGTAATTCATCCTATTCAGTAACAGCCAGATAATTCTGTTAAATACCATAATGTTGAGATTTTAGAGTTTTATCCCTTTGCATACATTAACTTTGAAGCTACACCGCTTGTTTAATCCATGTGAAAGGCAACTTTGTAGTTGTCATTGTTTACCTTTGCTTTATTTGAAATTGTAAATATGGGAAGCAGACACTTCATATTTTTCTTCTTTGTACACATGTGTATTCATTCACACAATCCTTTACTGAAAATGGACTTGTCTAGGAACTGTAAATAACTGGTGAATAAGGTCATCTTGTACAATGAAAACTTCCATTTAGAATGAAACTGCAGATGATAACAGGGTTAGGGTGCCAGGTGGGCATAATCAGGTTTGAAATAATATATCAATAAATAAACTAAGTTCTGTGCATCTTTATCTCATTTGTTCTTTTTGTTTTTTAAATCAGTAGATGGGTACAAATAAATGGGGAGGTATATCCAGACTACAATTCACACATGTAAGAATATATTCAACTTGGCAAATTTTGTATGCTGGAGTTTTTATGTGTATCAGAAATGGTTTCAGTACTGTGCACTCTGCCGTGAGATTGAACAGAATGGTGGAAGAAATGGACTTGTGAATTCCTGGAAATTCTATTGGATCATTAGAGTATAAGCCCCTCAAGGGACTCTGTCAAACTATATATACAAATCACATCAACTTTTAAATAGGGAATTGTTTTCTTTTACCACAAACTGAGACATAGTAACAGACCTGTATACTATGTCTTAAATTTAGCTTGTAAACATCATGATTCCTAAAGCACTTGGAAATTAAACTATAAACTCAAATTTTATAAAATAAACAACAGGATTCATCGACTTATATGCATACATCATTGCTATTTTTAATTTTTATTGAAATCAGAGAGCATACAATAATTAATCAGCATCAGCAGTTTAGCTAACAAAGAATGAGCCTTTTTGATATTCTTCTAAATCATTTGTTTTCAGAAGTTCAAAGCCATAATGCTAATACTTGATTTTCTCTCCACAGATAATAAAAGGAGAGATTGTGGTCATAGTAAAGCATTATTATTTTATGTTGTGACTATAAATAAAGCCATGCACACAGTGCAGATATGCCTACAATTCCAGAATTTGTAGAATAATTAGAAATTTTGGTGAAAATTCTATATTATCAATAATATTCAAGAAATTCCAGAAAAAGTAAATTTTGTGGAATAAAATTTTCAACTGAGTTTTCTCTTTATTGATAGAAAAGTACTTAAGCATCAATCACTATGACAGCTTGGCAGATAGAATATGGTTTCTCAGTGTAAAAGACAGAATTTATAAAAACAAGAAACCAATCTGTCAGACTGTAAATTTGTGGAAGTATAATAACGGATGAAGAAAAAAAGGTATAGATAATTTGTGAGGACAGCTGATGTGTACGGTTATTATTTGGGCCAAACATGTTACAGGTTCATATGTAGAAGTAATAATATTGTGATGGAAATGAATGTTACTGTTAATGAATGTTGCTGTTAACTAATGCATAATCCCATTTGGATAATGCTTCCTAGATTACACTACTTTGAAGGTATGTTTTCTGATATGCATGGTACAGGTATGGCATCACTGATCACTTAGCTTTTCTGACCATTAGATACAAAATTCTACATATTATGCAAAATATTATTCTCTTGTGTGCATTGAATTCCATGCCCTTTCAAGAATTGCCCAGAAACTTGGTAAATGTTTATTAACATGAGAAATGAATAAAGGATGCATACAGAAGAGAATGATGCATTTCTGACTTTCTTTTTTACTTTTTCTCTCCAAAATATGGCAAAACTTACCACTACAGTAGTCATTATCGCCCTGCTATTTTTTACACATTGTTTAGTAAGTTCAAGTATTGGGTTTCGCTAACATACACCAGAAAAACTAATAAAACAGGTCAAAATGTTTTTTTTTTAAAAAAAAGTCTTTAGTAGTTATCATTTGTTGAATGCTAATGGCTCTGAAGACAGTTGGAATGAATTCAGGTTAATTATTAGTATCTGTGGCAAAGCTTTCCACCTACTCAAAGAAACACATAGATTACCATTATGCAGAGGCATGTGGTATTAGCTCAGTAAAGGAAAAAGTAATTTCCTGCTTCAGTTTACATAAACACTCTAATTTTTCCTATTTAATTAAGTAGCTGGCTCCATGTATTTCCATACCATCAATAAAGGTTTCTTTTGTTTTTACTTATATCAGCTGTAGAGGTATACTTGCTACACCCTGAAGAGGTGATGGGATCATTTCAGAACAGATGTTTCATCCTGGGATGTTTTGCCCAGGATGTTTCCTTCAGTTTTGGTATGGTGCCATCCCTGAGGTCTGATTTAAAATGGCCTGCAGCTAAGTTATTACTTACCAAAAGAGGCTACCACAGGTTGGTTTAAGATGAACCTCATCTCAGTTGTCACTTGCAAATGAGGCCATCCCAGGTTTGGTATTAAAATGTCCCTCAGCAAAGTTTTTGCTTACCAAAAGTTATTGATGCATCTCCCAGTGGAATAAATTAAAACTAAATTTAAATGTTTCCAAAGCATTCTTGCCTTTTCATTTGTGATTTTTTTTGGGGGGGTTGTATTGCTTTATATGAAAATGTATGAAAATGAAAATGTTAAACAGTATACTTTCCAAAGAAAGAGTATGTTACCATAACAACTTGTTGAAGATCATTAAATTGACACTTTGATGAATAAATGGTGATTTTTATTTTGTAAAAATTCTTTTCTCATTTTCACCCACCCATGTCCCCCTTACCACAAATTAGAGAATTCCATGATGGCTACTATCCTGACAATAGACCATTCTTAATTCTTAGAAAGTATTCATGTGACCCTGGGTCAACAAATCCAAAAGGAGGCCAAGCAAGGAACCAGCTTATAAATTTGTTAGAGCCAGGGGACCAAATTATGGCAGATAAAGGTTTTAATAAACAAATAAACAGAATAACCCATTTATAAAATGACAATTTTTTTTAAACTGTTTAGACATGATTCTTACCTATTGTTTTACTTTTTCTAACATCTGAATATACATATTGGGTGTTAAAATTCATCCATCTACCAACTCCATAAAAATAATAATTATAATCAGTGAAGAAATTCAGATAAATATGGGAACAATTTGTGTGTTTGGGGGCAGGGTGAATATATATTTATTCTATAGGCACAGGTATTTTAAATTTGCTCATTTATAATGGGATTTGCTTATTCATGATGGGCATACATGTATTTTACACAGTGGCTAGTTGTCCATCTGATCTTCTTTACTAAAGGCTACCTCTAATAAGAAAGCACCAGTCTTATATTATAGCATTCATTTTCTGTTTATTTTTATTCATTGTTTTATGCCTAATTGATTATTGAGAGATAACATTTTTAAAAATCAAATTAGAGAATTGTCCATTGAGGCAGATTTGTATTATATAGATAAACCTTTTGTGTAACAGAATACAAATATATAAAGATTGTTAATAAAGAGTCATTATATAGTTTGATTTACTTTATATGCCCATTTATTAACCAAATCCAACTGCAGCTGCACAGACCCACCATCTACTATTGCATTGCAGTGGCAGATCTGGGTCACTGTAGTTTGTTATGAATAATTGTAGAAAAAAAAAACAGTACAGGTCCAGATTTGCTGTTGCATTCTGTCATTTTTGCAGTTAGACTCAACTTACAACATATATTCTTTAAAGCTGAGATATGTAATAGGTATAGAATATCATTCATCCAAACTTTCCTAAATACTGAACTTGTTAAATAAAATCTTTGGAAATCATTTCAAAACTGATTGCAACTTGCATAATATGCTGTACTTAACTTTCTCACATTCTTGCTATATATATATATATATATATATATATATATATATATATATATATGCCTTCTTTCTTGTTTTGAATTGGTGAGGCTAACAAGCAGAAAATAGGATAATGGGTGGATCAGTGCCAGACTTTGAAATTACATTATGAAAGAAATAAGGAAGGAAAACCAAAGAACACTTAGCTTGTGGGTGTACGTAGTTACTTGTGCCAGCACTTGTTCTGGACTGAAGTTTGTACAACTCTTAGACTCTTATAGATAACAAACATTTAACCTTTCTTTAATATATCTATGCATTCTCTCTTCTTGAAGACTTTTATGATCAGAATATATTTTTATATTAAACATTTATGACAACATTTAAGTTTATAGAAGAATTAACAGCTCTCCAATTGCTAAAGTGAATAGAAACTGAACTCCCTGACATTGCTCAAGATTTTGTTAATAAATACTTATTTTTTCTTAGAAAAAAGTAATTAAGCAGATGCACAAATATAGAAAAAGAGACATTTTTATCAGGAAAGTTGTTACTGCTTGTCATAAATTGAAGTTAAATTGTGCAAAGAACTCCATAGACACATCTGTATGGGAGTTGCAAGATTGTCAATATACAGTCAATATTTGTTGCAAAATTTGACATTTTATACTTTTGAAACTTTGCTCTTTTGATGAAGATAAAAAAATAGTTACATCTAAAGTTGTAATTAACAAAACGATCCTGTTTCATGACTTGTAACAATTCATTCTTCTTTTGATAACATATGAAATACATTTTTGTTGAAGGCTACAATGTTATTGATGGTTCCCAGTCAGCACACACACACCTATTTCAGATTTTTAATGCCAGTTATTGTGGTTTTTTTGTTGTATTATTTAATCCTATTTTTTAGCACAAGATTTAGAAACATTTTGTACAGACATAGTATGTTCGATTTCTCTTCAAAGGATCATCACAAGTGAAGTATTGAGCTGTATGACATGTGCTTGCTTTAAAAATATGATGCCTTCTATTTATCTCTCTCTCTCTCTCTCTCTCTCTCTCTCTCTCTCTCTCTCTCTCTCTCTCTCTCTCTCTCTCTCTCTCTATATATATATATATATATATATATATATATATATATATATATATATATTAAAAGTCTTCAAAGCTGCATGTAATCATTGATGTCCATGTGACAGATTTGCAGTGCAAAACACACCAACCTCTTTCACTACAGTTCGTTGCTAAGGAATGACCTCCGCGGTGTAGTTTACCCAGTGTGGATAGATAGAAAGAAGAATGCAGATCATTGAACGAGTATATTGAAGAAATAACAAAACGAGCCCCCTTTCAATGAACAAATATAAAATTTAATCAGTTTATCAACAGAATTTAAAATGAAAAGAAATCAATGACTTAGTTACAAAAGAAGGAAAAATGGTACTAACATGTACTCAAATAAAAAAGACAATACAAATTTCTTTAAATGTAAAATTACTTTCAACGTCAAATTGCTATCCTCATTGCCAATGAGATGTGACCTTTGAGTGTAACGATGAGAGACTTCATCACCTAATTTATGCAGACATCAAGACTTCCGTTGGTCCCTGCTCTGTTTATCTTTGTCTAGCTTTTTGTCTTGGACTCTTGTCCTTCGAACTCTGACTAACTCTGACTTAATAATCGTCTCTGGACTTAGATTTCTGCGTAGAATTTGTAGAATTTGTTCTCGTCCTGTGATTGTTCAGGGATTCCTCATGTGAATCCAGGAAAGCTGTTTCCTTTTGCCTTTTCTTTATGTTTCCACGAAGAACCTCACTATAGTCTGTCTCCTAACTAAGAGAACTATATGGCCCCTTACTCAATAACGAAAACATACTTGAAAGATCGAAGAGGACTAAAAAATTTCCCTAGAGTAAAACCTTTAATTTCTTACAGAGTTACGCCCATAAATCCATATTAACCAATCGGAATAGACAGTTTCCTAAACCTGTTCGTAGAATGTTTGGATTGACAAGAAAACTAAACAACTAATCATGCGGTAATTAATCATTTACTTTGAGCTGTCATCTCTAGCCAGATGCCCCTTTACCCTGCTGATTTTGGGGAAAGGTCTTATGTCATTCTCTTGTACCATAGCATCTGACTCGGCTCCCTTTTGAGTTCAGAGATGAAATGAATATAATCATCTAACTATCTCTAGCCCTTTCTACTTTAATTAAGTTGACTTTGATACAATTTCTTTAAACAAAGCTTCTAACAGTTTTCAAAATTCGATAGTCCATTTCATTGTGTGATTGTGCAAAATGCATATGACATGCATTAATTATTTTAATGTGTTCTTCAAAATTTTTTTTTCAAAATACCAATAAATGGTTGTATATGCACATGCAGTACATATGCATGTAGTCTGAAGTATATGTAGTAGGAAAATATTGAGGTCTTTGTTCTTCACATTGATAACAAACTCTTAAACAGAAACTTAAATTCTCAATCTGTACAATGCAAATAAGACAATAGTATTATCATAATTTTCAGAGCTTTTCCATTTTAAATATATTTTTAAATTGTAGTGCAAGTCATTTGTATGAAAAGATAATTGATCATTTTAGTGAACTGTACATCCATCATAGTTATTTAAAGAAGAGACTACTCTAATGGCCTAAGTGGTTAGAGCGTCCACTTTGGATGTGGAAGGTTGTGGGTTCGAATCCTGTCCAAGTCATACCAAAGATTTTTAAAAATGGTACCAGCAGCTAACTTGATTGGCACTCAGCATTAAGATTTTAGTGGTGTCAGGATAATATGACTGGGTGGGACATGATGCTACATGTCTGCGGCATCATGACGCCCCAGTTCTAGACATTACTATAAACTGCCACACTGGAGACATTGTAGCGATATGACTGGAAAAATGTTAAAGCTATGTTTAAAATTTAAATCACAACCGGCATAAAAAAAGGTTTTAAATTTTTTGGTTTGAAATGATTTCAGTCCCTCCATGCTTATGGATTAATGTCCATTCTCATTTACCAGATATAGATTTTATTACATTAATAGTAAGAAACTTGATGGCCTTACTAAAATATCCAATGGCCTTTCAGTTCATTTTGTGTGTCAATGGAGGCAATTCCAAGTTTAGGTACACCACCAAGCCTGATTGTAATCTCTGAGACATTGTTCCACAGATGTTATTACTGCAAATTAATTATCCAAGAAACAAACCCAAACAGTGATTATAAATGGAATTACCAAAATAGATCAATAATAATCACACAGATTATTCAGATATTAAGGTAAATTCTCCTGTGACATAAACAAACAAGTTTAGAAATCCCAGTAAATATCTTTTACTAAACAAAGTATAATGGGATGAACAACAACATCAAAAACAATAACAGTAAGAAGAAGAAGAAAGACTTCATTTTATGAGGGTGACAACTAGAACAAATGTTATCTCCCTTGTGGGGGGCCCCGAGTGGCCGAGTGGTCTAAATCGATGTCCATTACAGATCACTGCCATCTCACCTCTGTCTGTGTGGGTTCAAGTCTAGGATTCCTGGAATATGGATTTGTGAGAAAGCTTGCCAGTAGCTTCTCGTGGGTCGGTGGTTCTTTCCGGTGATTTCCCGGTTTCTTCCTCCACCATTAATACTGGTCCCCATGAATAGCCTATCGTGTGCTGAAAAATGGCGTTAAGCCCAACCAACAACAACAATCTCCCTTGTGGCCCTCAATTTTCCACAAATGTACAGGCAAATACATATTTAAATACAGCTGGGAAACTAAATATATAAATACAGCTGGGAAACTAAATATATAAATACAGCTGGGAAACTAAATATATAAATACAGCTGGGAAACTAAATATATAAATACAGCTGGGAAATTAAAGTCATACAAAAGAAGTCTAATGAACTGGTGTCCACAACTAAGTATGGATTGAACACACAAAAACATTTTATATACCATATATGCAAATATTCACCAACTAGTTATAGATGATATCTGGATTGTATTCATTTCAAACATGCATGATGGTGATCCAATAACATCTTTAGATAGACAGTTCCAAATTATTGGACCCAAGAAAGCCAAACTATATTGATACAAATCTTTTTTGGTTTAGGAAAAAAAAATATATTGATGATAAACATACAGTATCACTGCATCGATAGACTTGAAACTATTGATATTATTTTTCCTTTTACTGATCATATCATTTATGTAGTTAGAAAATAGTACTGTCATTTAAATAACAAACCAACACAAACATAGTTAAATAAATAGCCTTAATTAATGAGACTTGATTGACTGAACTTAGACCTTCTGTTTTCACTTACTACAGAAACATATTTTATTCAAATGCAAGAATGCATTGAGTCTTATAGATATAAATGATGTTGACTAAATAAAAATAAAATGAATAAATTATGGTACCTATGTAAATAAAACAACAAGTTATTGGGAATTTGAAAGCTGAACCAATTAGCAGTTACCTTTAAATAACAAAATGTGCAGGTCTGTGGAATGTGTGAGTGTGATTTGGATTTTTTAAGGTAGCTTTAACAATTTTTCAGTCATATTGCTATGATGTTTGATGTTTGCAGTTTGGCAGTTTATAGTGATCTCTAGCACTGGGGCATCATGAGGCAGGCATGTAGCATCATGTCCCACCCAGTCACATTATCCTGACACCAAACTGACCAGACTAACACTAATCTCTTAATGCTGAGTAAGGAGCAAGGCATTTGTTTGTACCTTTCTTATGACTTGGCTGGGGTTCAAAACCCACAACTTCTGCATCAAAGGTGGATGCTCTAACCACTTTAGCTACTGGAGTGGTGTAAAAAAAAATTTTAAATTGCTTGTCCCATAAGGTAAATGGTGCTGACAGAAGTTCAGTAGCTATAGTTATTTTTACTCCTGAATTTATGGTCAAATTGACATGGGATTTTCATGTCAGTCAAATCATCCTAAATAACATTAATACTCATCTGATATCCATTATGGCTGCTACATTCAGCCTACTTGAATTTTTTTTACTGCTACACCTCCAAAAGGATGGACATACCAATATGGGAATTTCAACAAAATAAGATTTCTGATGGCTATCTGAAACTGATCCTAAATAAAAATTGTTGCCCAGAAAACCAAAATGGCACTATGGCTCCAGTTGGAGTGAGGTTTCTTTGTAGGGGGATGGGGTTATGATATCAACACAAAATGTGTCACTAAAATGTATACAAATTCATAAAGATTTGATTTCATCAGACTAATGTTTTTGATTTGGACACCAGTATCACATTGACAATTATTTTAACTAGGCATTTAGATTAAAAGAAGAAATAAATACATCTCAACACCTAAGTTAAGCTATGTGTTAAAATCTTTTACTTTCGTTTTATTTTATTGCTTTGTTATCGCACATAAGGTTTTGAATATAGTTTCAATATGTACTTTATGAAGATCAATAAATTATCAATAAATTCCCTCATTATCAAAGTTCCAGGGCAGACTCAATATTCAGACTATGGCACAATCACAACATTAGTTTATGTTTTAGCATTAAAATTGCCAAAGGGCAAATTTTTTTATCCCCAACTTTCTAGTGTATAATAGCTGTGATATTGGTAATGGAAGGACTGATAATGAGCATTCCATGGACTGGTCATACAATATGAATTCATGCAATGATGTATCAACACCTGAATATACATGAACAGAAAGTCTAATTTTTCAATACTGTCTTATTAATTTAATATATTTTTATACATTAATGATTTATTTCTGTGGCCTGTATTTGTACAAAAATGTAGTTTTCAAGGCATGATGCAGCTGGCATGTATTCTTTTTCATTGCCTACATCATGCAGTAAGTGGCCAGCATTCATAAAACTTTACTTAAAGTTTTTATGCATTGATCAGGAGGGATATTAAACAGGAATTACCAGTGAATGAGTCTGATGTGCATTGAGCACTCATCTAAGTGATTGCCTTGTTATGGTCTGGACACCAGACTCAAATATAGCATAATGGACAAAATTGAATGCAAGAAGAAAAGGCATCAAACACATAGAGGATATTGCTCTACATTTTAAGATGACTAAGGAAAGCAGACACAAAACCCCTTAAAACTGCAGACAAATG
The DNA here is from genome assembly GCA_016746295.1 of Potamilus streckersoni. NCBI lineage: Eukaryota > Metazoa > Mollusca > Bivalvia > Unionida > Unionidae > Potamilus > Potamilus streckersoni. The sequence continues at coordinate 343,957 of JAEAOA010000188.1, read as the reverse complement.
TATGTTTTCAAAATGAATATAACAGACACATTCAGAAGTAAAGACAAGCTAGTGTACAAACAAAAGGAGTTACAGACTCAAAGTATGATTACCAGTATATATATCCTATTTTATTCATTACTGACACCAAATGGAATTGAGGAAATTTCACCAACACCAGCAAATAATAAGTACTGTTATTCTAGTGAGTGAACTATACAAGGGTTCACATTCCAGACCTATGACTGAAATGGTGCACTCTGGTTAAAATCCTACCATTGGACCATCCAGGGTTAGCTACCATGATGTGTCCGTGGGCAAGGTACAGTACTCCAGTTGCCTAAATCTCTTTTGTTGCTGTATCTTAAAGCACTAAACCAAACTATAATACAGAGCAGGGGAAAGTAAGGGATAACTTGTGCAGTGGATGTTAAAGGGTAATTCTTATGTAGCATTGAGAATCTTCTAACAGATATAAACCAGAAAATATAATCCTTACTGATTTAACATCAAGGCTGATGTAACATTAATACTAAAACTTACTGACAAAATAACAAGGCTTCTTAGTTATGTAACATAGAAAACCTTATCCTTACTGATGTAACAGAATCCTCTTAGCAGGAAACCCATAAATAAATCTGAAATTTAAATTTAAATTTGTCTATTGCATTTTCTAGTGAGATTTTGTTTAAGTTATTAGCATTCACATATACAGCCCAAATGTGTATGTTCTCTATTTTGTTCACATATGCATGCTGCATGTCTAGTTAGAGCTAATGATTAATTAGAATGAGAGAAGGTTACTTGGCTGCACAGAAATTGGCAATGTCTGGGTTAAAAGTGGTTCTTAATGGGTTTTCGTGGCCATGCATTTATCACAGATCAACATGTTTTTGTGTACATCGCATTGTACTTTGAGTTCAAATTTCAGGTTATGACTTAAACACCCTTGTATTATTAGAGGCAGATATTTCCCACAAAGATTTTCTCCTGACACTGTTTGGTAATCAACAGTACTGGTATGTTGTTGAGGTATGCCATAAATTACAAATATGTCAATTATTTTCTTTTGTGGAACAAAAATTTGGGTATAAATTTGGTAAGTTTTTTTTCAGCATAAAGGGGATATTTTTCTTTTTCATAGCTTAAAAAAATGGGATTTCCCAAACCCAAAGCGTGATGGAAAATTTTTAAGCATTCATTACATACAAATTCTGTTGAGTATATTTATGCATAATATTTATTGATATATTAAATTTAAAATGTGTCATTTAATTAAATACATGTTACAGCTAACTGCAGCCATAATTCCATTAAAAATCGATTATACATCTCACAAGTGGCATCATCATATGATATGAATTGGACTCATTTCTTACAAAAATAGCTTGAAAACTTGCTTTTACAATGTGTAAGAAACAAGCTGTAAACGATATTAAGAGAAGTAAAATGCTTGTAATGTGATAAGAGGAATATGGACAAAAATGTATACACCTGTCATCAGAGTTGACTCCCTTTTATTGTAGGGAAATAACTTCTGTTTTTCTTTCCTCTGGAGGAAAATAAGCTGAAATAGATCCATGTAAAAATAAATACTTACTAAGAAACATTTTTAAACCAGTTTATTATAGTTTGATGAATTATTCAATTTGAATCAATTATTAGCTATAGAGCCCATATTTCTTAAAAGATTTTGATCAGATTTGGACAAAATGGTTTTAGTATGTTGTACATGAAGTTAGTGAGGATATGCATTTTGATAAATACTGCACCCTTATGACAGAAATAGGTCACTATGACCTGTATATGATATTTCACTGACTAGGTTAAATAGTATTTTGAGTTTTGTTTCCAGTTCAGTTTTTTTCTGGATTATTGTCAAACAGAATAATTACATGCATTTTCATTTGTATCATACCTTCACCACAAAATAATGCAGGTGTGACCTACATTTTGCATTTTACTGAATTTGATTAACTCATTGTGATAAGCCATGACAAATAGTTTTAGCACCCTGCATATAATGTCTTACAAGGAGAGTCATGAAACTAAGTGTGGGAAGGCATCATGAAAAGTACTGTTTCAAAGTTAGGACACTGTGGCATATATTTAATTCTTTTCTGATTTTTGGGATCCACTTTTTGCATTTTTCTTGCTTAAGTGGGTGGTTTAGCTCAAAACCAGCTAGGTTCTTCTGGTGTCCATTATACAGTTACAACTGTATACTGATTTATGAAATTTGCCCAGGGAATTTATCAGCATGAGCATTCACATTATCACCTTAGTAGGTTCCTGACACATTTGATACATGACTGCCTTGGGTCTAGTCTCATGCACTGTTGATGCCATAATTATAAAACTAGGTGATTAAATAAATCCATGTTAGTACCCCTTTCTTGCAACTGAAGAAGGTCATTGTGACCAACATTTAAGATTCTGATGACTTATTTTCACATTTAGCTCATGACTACATTGTTTCATCTACTTTATAATAATTCTTTACTTGGAACCATGACACATGTCCAGGCACCTTCATATTATAAGTAGATCACTGGCCCATATTTCACATTTCACTGACTTTGTTTCAGTTTGACATTTTTGCTGTTATATATATATATATATATATATATATATATATATATATATATATATATATATATATATATATATATATATATATATATATCATGGTAACACATCTAAGCCAAAAAGTGTCACTGTGACATATATTTCATGATATTAGATTAATTTGGTTTAATTTAGTTCATCACCACAGGATTCATGCTATGCTACATAGAATCATGTAACTTGGTGAGTAGGGACAACCCAATGAGTTTGTTATCCATTTTGCAAAAATAAATATGCAACCTATATTTTATTCTCAGTGACTTCATTCAAATGTTGCATTCAAAGTTCATATTTTGGGTTCTATTTATATTCTAATGATAAAACTTGTTAATTGGATGCATCTCTTTAACTACAGTGCCCGAAACCAAAATTGGTCACTGTGACATTTATGTTTTACTAACAAGTTAAATATTTGTGTTTATGATCACATTGATTCATCTATTCTAGACCACCATAACCTAGTCAACTCAGAAGGCCCTTTGTGACCAAGGCAGTGCAGGGCTTTCCTCATCAACCAGTCTCAGCCAGGTGATTTACCTGGCTGCTTTAACTTTATGCCCAGCTACATAAGAAAACCCAACATATACCCATTATGGGAAGTCCTCCAAACCACTGCCTACTTTGGTAACTCACCTGCCAAATTTAACTCTAATGGATGGCCTCACAGTAGAAGCAGAAACAAATAAATAGGCTGACTCAATGCCATAGATTCCATATTTAATGACTATATATTTTTTACTGTGATGATTGTTACCAATATCATTTTCACTTTGTATTGTATGTGACAAATTGTCAGGTTCAAAACACACCAACTGCTTTCACTACAGTTCGTTGCTAGGGAATGACCTTCGCGGTGTACTTTACCCAGTGTGGATAGATAGAAAGAAGAATGCAGATCACTGAACAAGTATATTGAAGAAATAAACACGACAAGCTCCTTTTCAATGAACAAATATAAAATTTAATCAGTTTATCAACAGAATTTAAAATGAAAAGAAATCAATCACTTGGTTTCAAAAGAAGGAAAATTGTACTAACATGTACTCAAATAAAAAGACAATACAAATTTCTTTAACTGCTAAAATTACTTTCAAGGTTAATATACTATCTTCATTGCCAATGAGATGTGACCTTTGAGTGCAACGACGAGAGACTTCATCACCTATTTTATGCAGACATCAAGACTTCCGTTTGTCCCTGCTCTGCCGATCTTTGTCTAGCTGTTTGGTCTTGGACTCTTGTCTGTCGAACTCTGATTTAACAATCTCTCTAGATTTAGGCTTAGAATTTGCTCTGGTCCTGTGATTGGTTCAGGGATTTCTCAGGTGAATCCAGGAAAGCTGTTTCCTTTTGCGGTTTCCTTTATTTGTTTCCATGAACCTCATGTATAGTCTGTCTCCTAACTGAGACAACTATCTGGCCCCTTACTCTATAACTAAAACATAATTGTAATTGTTACGAATTCAAATGTAGAGTTTGTCTACCCCCTGAGACAAAACTACCGCTTTTCTTTCACATTCTCCAGAGTCGACCACTCTTTTTCAAGAAAGATTGAAGACTGAAGAATTTTCCTAAAGTAAAACCTTTAATTTCTTACAGAGTTACACCCATAAATCCATATTAACCAATCAAATAGACTGTTTCCTAAATCTGTTCTGTAGAATTTTTGGATTGACAAGACAACTAAACAACTAATCATGCTGTAATTAACATTCCTTTGAACAATCATCTAAGGCCAGCTCCCACCCTTTGCCCTTTACCTGGTTGATTTTGGGAAAGGGTCTTATGTTATTCTCTTGTACAATAGCATATGACTCGATAGAACAAATTCCCTTTTTGATTCAGAGATGAAATGAAAATAATCATCTAACTATCTCTAGCCCTTTCTACTTTAATTAAGTTGACTTTGATACAATTCCTTTAACCAAAGCTTCTAAGAGTTTTCAAAATTAACATTGTATATGTGAATGAATATTGGAATTTGGTGAGTGGAATGCATGCTTTCACCTGGGATATTGCCAGTTGTTAATTGGGTAATTATTAAAACATGAGTGTTGGCTTTTACTCTCTCTCTTTTACAGGCCATGCTTGACCAGGATATATTTCACCAGGATATAATGGTCTTTTAGAGGAGAATAATATTTTCATCTTGGTCATTCTTGCCCTGTGACTTCCAATTAGCATAGCAGAAACTATACACTGTAATTAATTTTATCTGAGAAATAGGAAAATATTAAATTAAAATATTTCTTTTTTTTATTGATAATGTCTAATTGGCATGATCAGTTTCCCTCAAATGCTTTTACTTGCAAACAATCATTGATTAAAATATTTCATAGCAGTATTGCTGGTTTGCATCACTCTAAAGTCTTTAAAGTTAATTTGTAAAGAGGTGACATTTAAAGAATATCAGAGTTTTTCCTCATATAGAACAAAACTCTAGTGCAGGAAACAATTATTTTTGGTCATAGACATTTCATAACACATTTTCATGTAGTCTGTGAGAAGTTAAATGGACCTATCTTTATGAGAAAACTACTATAACCAGCAACAATTTGTGAAAAGGTCAGCAACAATTGCTGCTTGGTACTGCAAACCTAAAGTGGCGTGATGGTGGTCAAGGAAAGATAACTTATACCTGTTTCAGTAAAATTTTCTTTGCTTGATGTTGACCTCGTAGGACAGTAATATATCTTTAAACTAATTTCTTTCCCTACTAGACTGATGTTAGTAGATTCCTAGTGATATTCTAGATTCACAAAGTCTATGGCAGAAGTGGGACTTTGGAGCCTAATATGTGGTTTAGAAGTGGGATTTATGGGCTTATGTTATGGTTTAGTAGTGAGACTTTAAAGCCTAGTTTAGGTTGTGGTTTAGAAGTGTGACTTTGGAGCCTAGTTTGTTCTTTAGAAGTGGCATTTTGGAGCCTAATTTGTGGTTTAGAACTGGGATTTTGGAGCCTAGTTTTGGTTGTGTAGAAACTTTGATAATTCTCAAGCATTTCAATATCTTTATCATGATGGCTATAATTTGATAGAAATTCTGGGACACTAACCTTTCATGTATAAATAGAAATGTTCCATGTTTTCCAGATGACTACAATGGTAAAAGATGCAGAACTAGCAGAAGTCTTTTAGCTTAATTATTTTTAACTTATTAAAGTCAAACCTGTCATTAGCAACAATTTCTTGGAAATGCTGACAAACAGGGTTTCTTAACAGTGTGACCTTAAAGCAGGTTTGATATAAGCCTCATATACAATTATGGTGTTATCCTAGTATAAATGAGATAATAGATTGTGTTTAGGGCTAATATAGAAAGATTAAATATAGACTTGTTGCTGGCCATTTGATTATTTTCTTTAGCTCTGAAGACAAATTATTTAAATTAAACTTGGGGCCCATTAGGTCTCTGGCATTCAAAAGGTAAAATCAGGTCAGTATCTAAAAAGTGCAGAACAGTTTGCCATGTTTGGCTCTTTAAGTCTCCTAACAACAGAGATAACTGTAGGCTGTTAACCAATTCTATTACTGGCTAAGTGTATAAAATCATTGAAAGGTGGTTGAAGCAAAACTTGCCTAACAGTAGATAGAAAGAATTTTCTTTATATATCAAAATTCATTGCTTTTAAATCAAAATTGTTATCCTGTTTTCATTAAATTTGCAATTTAAACTTTATAGCCATGTTTCATTACTGAGTATCAAATTTTAAAAAAATTTCTCTTTTAAGAATTACAAAGGAGTAAATAGAGCATTCTCCATTTACAGTGATCAATTGACCCTTTGGATTAGCCCAATAATTGCCAATCAACTGGCATGAAACTGATGGCCTGCTGACCAGGGTAATCACACCTGTTTGCTGGGTGGTTATCTAATATTACCTGGGTCAGTCAAACTGTGTGTCCTCAAGCAATAATGTCAGGAAAACAAGGGTCACCTGTAGAGGTGGAGCTATAGTGTATTATAGCAAGGGTCTCAAACACTCGGCCCACAAAATGATTGGTGTCACCAGGTGTCATGAGAGATAAGGTAGGTGATGCAGCCCTGGGCCATCAAATGCCCTCAGGTGGTCCTCAGGGTGAATTGAGTTTGAATAGTATAGATATATAGTATAAAAGTTTTGCAATTTGATGTATCTCCTCATACTTTAAAGTGATCTATCAGTCACTGTGATGTTTTAGATTGGAAAAAAATTTTTAAACAAACAACTATCATAAATAATGGGTGAATGATTTCTCCTACAATTCAAGAGGTCTTTCTCCAAATAAAAGCAATGAAGCTAAAACAGACTAGGCCACTTGATTTATATGTAAATTGAGGATAATGGTGTCAATTACACTGGGCTTGGCAGGCAGGAGAAATGTATGCTGGATTAGGTCCACTAATTTTCCCTACCAGCAAACACAAAGGATGGAAATTTTGATTCAGATAGTATTTCCTTGCTTGATGTAGTCTTGATTTTTCATATCATATGGTTGATTATTATTATTATTATTATTATTATTATTATTATTATTATTATTATTATTATTTATATTATTATTATTGTTGTTGTTGTTGTTGTTATTATTTACTTCTCTCTCTCTCTCTCTCTCTCTCTCTCTCTCTCTCTCTCTCTCTCTCTCTCTCTCTCTCTCTCTCTCTCAAATTTATAAGGGATAATAATGTCAGTGCATTACTGCATAAATTAAATGATGAATGAAATCAGTTTGTGATAAAACACAGTGCTGGCTATATGGTACTGATTAAAAGTAAAGATGCAAATAGCAAGACTAAATATAGGGAGGATAAACTCTTCCAGATATACCCCAACATTTAGTACAGCACTAGTTACATTAAGGAATCCAGACTCTGGAAAAGCTAAATTAGATACAAGATAAAAATAAAATGTTGTGGTTGTAAATGTACACTCTTTTATAATGGTAAATAAAATTTTACAAACTGTACATTGTGTTTTGGTTAACTCTGTGGATAAATTATAAAGATGGTATGTCTTAGGCATCAAATTCTAGTCTATTTTTTAAATACTTTTTAAAATCTGTTGCAATAAAATTTACATTTCCTGGAAAACTATTTACTACTGATATCTTGAATTGTTGCTTTTCTTATCTGCTGTTTAGGTTGTGGTTTTAGAAGTGGGACTTTGGGACCTAGTTTGTGGTTTAGAAATGGGATTTTGGAGCCTAGTTTGTGGTTTAGAAGTGAGCTTTTTGGAGCCTTATTTGCCTGTTGTTCTCACTTATGATATAGACCATAGAGCTATACCATTAAACAAATGAATAATGTATGTAAGGCCAATACAAGCAGAATCTTTACAGCAAGCTCACTCCAGTGAGCTTAGTGTAAAGATTCTGCTTGTATTGGTTTTAGACTGCAGAAGCAGAACATTTCTTGAAAAGTGGATTCTGTCCAATATGGCTATGTACAAGACTAGAAAATTGGAAAACAGTTGAATCATGTCAAATGTCACTTCTACAATTGTCTGAAAATTCAATATGTGTGCACTCTTACTGCATTTGTGCAGGTGATGCCTAATTGCATCATCAGAGCTATAAATAAACCATAAATGATTTGTGTAGGGTTGGTTCTTCTGACCAATTATGAGAGGATGAATCATTTAATTGTGCCTTCTTGTTAAAATATTATGAATCTCTTTGTTACTGTCAATGTCTTTTTTTCATGTTAAGATAATACACTTAAATTTTGTATATGTTATTTGAGGAATTGAATTCATTTCATAGTATGTGACAGATAAAGATGCATTTTAGATATGTTTTTTATCAGATGTGATACACAAGAATAAGGCATTTCTAAAGGCTTTATCATTATGTATTAAATTTCCTTGGAAAAGACTTTAGTTGTACATTTGTATTGCCTTTGATTTAGTGCAGCACACAATAAATATTAATTTTAGTATGTAGCCAAATTAACAAGTCCATTTCTATTAGCGCATGATTAGTATGCAGTGTATATGTTGAGAAGATCTATTTAGATACTAGGATAAATAATTAAGCTTAGTAATATTCAAATGCAAATTCAGACCAGATGAGTCAAAAGGATATTCTTACAGACCCTGCTGACACATTATATATTACCATACATATCCAACTTAAAATATTTCTAGACCTATTTATCATTCAGAATAAAAGCAAAAAAATTGTTTTCAGAGAATCATTTTGCTATGCAAGCCTGAGTTTTCTCCGAAAATGAAACTAATGTTATCATTATGTCAGACATTAAGTTTCATGTTATCAATATGTATCAAGATATATGCATACCAAATTCATTATTGGAATTCACTTTATACAGCAGTAATTTATGCTAGAAAATAATGATTTCCATTTCATGTATCAAGCAATAAAACCTAGTGAATCATCTGATGGAATTAACAAAATTCTTTAGTTCTGCACAAAGAAAATTTGTTTTATTTTCCAAAATCACCATTAAGAAACATGGTCACTTGTCATAAAGTGCTATCTTTTGGTTTTAGCTTGTCTGGTCACAGACCAGGAGAGCTTATGGGATTGCCTATTGTCAGTCATCCATAATCTGATGCCCATCTGTCCATTAACACAAGTATGTCATTGCTGCTACTCCTGAACTATTGATTGCCATGAAACTTCAATCTTCTCAGGGTCTAGTTGGCCCTAAATGAAAATGTTGCTACTCAGACATCCAATCTGGATGCTATGGCAACCATCCTGATTTTTTTAAATTGCCACACCTACTGATTAAATGGTCAAATCATGTTTTTAACCAAAAGACTTTTTGTAAGCATAGTTAATCCTAATGGAAATGGTGCTTATCCAAAGTCCAGTATGTCCACTTTGGCTAATCTCTCAAACAAATTTTTATTACTTCCAAGAAGGAACTGAAATTATTCAACATGAAATTTTCAACAGAAAACTTATAATTAGGTGTCTTTTTGATTCTTTGGTTCTACTTTACAGTTATTAAGTGCTTCTGAAAGCTGGACAGGTGAAGTTGTGTGCTTTAGCAAAATGAATGTTGAAGAGAATATTGGTATAAGTCTATGCTACTTTCATATACTGTGACTGAAATTTCTTTATATGTGGTAATGGGGAAATAATGAACTACCTAAAACAGACAGCCAATGGCTGCTCCCTTGTACCCAATATCCCACGTGCTCAATAAATGCTATTGAAATAGCCAAAAGTAGGCTAACTTACAGCAGTTATTTAATAAGGAAAATACAGGGTGTCAGAGTAAAAAATATTGACTTCTGAAAATGTAATAAATAAATATTAAAATATATTTTGATACAATTATTTGCTGTTTTTCCCTATTTGATTATGAAGTCAAGGAAGTGAAAATTACCAAGTGGAGCTAGTAGCCTTTTAAGAGATGTACATCTTAAGCAAGACTAAACTGTATACTCTATAACCCAAATTACACTATCGACCATACTCCAATAGGAGGAATTAATTTTTTTTAAAACAATACTTAAAATATACCAGGTTTATGCTATATCACAAGGATATCCAATGAGAAAAACTTTTGGAAATTGTTTTTCATAAAAATTGCACCATCTGTAAAATTCATACTATATAGTAGTAGTTACCTTAATGAAAATGGCATGTTCAGATATTCAGTATGGCTGTCAAAGAGGATATCTTGTAAATATTGGTAGGTTTTCATCAAAAGACTTTGTATGTGCCAGACTGATATCCAGAATGATTGCTACAGCAGCCATCTTGAAAATCTTATTGTCACCTCTACTCCTGAACAAAAAATCATATCACCATGGAGTTTTCTCTAGAAGACTTATTAAGGTGTCAATAGGTGGTCATAAATACAATTACTTTTCACCCAGAAATCATTATGATCACCATGGTGGATATCTTGATAAACTTGAAATAGCTATTCTGGCTGAAAGTTATATTAGTAAGGGGTTTTCAACAAAAGAGTTTTTATAGTGTTTATATCATGTGTGGGCAACCTGTGGTACATGTGTACCAAAGGTGGCATACTTGACTCTTTGGAAAGGCTTTTATAATGAGTTGTAGTTTTGTATTGTTTTCATTAAATAAGATAATTAAACTAAAGGGACAAATACAACATGGTATGCAGCACTCTGCAATTGAACAGACATGGACAGCAGTTTTAAAGACCAACATTTGCTGCTTGGTCCAGAAGGCATTAAATAAAAACTGTGTCAATCTGATCTCCATTACAGTAAAATCATACAGCTACTTCTCCTTGATGGTAAGTGATAGCAACAATGGGGTTTTGCATGAAGACTTGTTCTGATGCCTACTTGTACTAAATGAAAATGGTGCCAACCATTGACATACAGTATAGCCAATATGGCATCACCCATCATGGAAATATTGCTGTCAGTACTCCTTCAGAATTGAAAGTCATATAAACATGGGATTTTCCTCTGTAGGTATGATTTTTAGTCTCTTCTGACCTCAGATACAGCTGCCACAATGAGCAAATTGATAATCTTGTCATTCATTCTTTTACTTCTATCAAGATGGTGTTTTTATCAAAAGTCTTTTGAAGTTGTCTGTTTTGTGTAACATGAAAATTGTGCCATTTTTACATTAAGTAGGGCTGCCAAAGTGACTAACTTGAAAATCTTGTCACTCAAGAACATCAGAGATGGTTTCAACACTCAGCAGTTTAAAAAAGTAAATGACCTTATGAGTTCCTAGCACTTCTCTTGCACTCTCCATTAAGGATCACTGCCATCTCACCTCTGTCTGCATGGGTTCAAGTCTAAGATTCATCGAATGTGGATATGTGAGAAAGCTTGCCAGTAGCTTCTTGTGGGTCTGTCCGATTTTGCAAGGTTTCTTCCTCAACTAGTAATACTGGCCACCATGTATAGCCTATAGTGTGCTGAAAAATGGCATTAAGCCCCAGAACAACAACAATAACAGACAATAGTGTCAGAGTACCTTCATTGTTTTATTGTGAGCATCATTTTCTTTGAAGTTTAGCAAACAATACTTATTCAGTAGTATTCAGTTGGATATTCCTGCTAAAGGAAAGTGCAGTTAAAGGCCAAAGTTCAGAGCCAGGCTGTTGATTGATTGAATGATTGATTAATAAGGGTTTACTGCACTCCAGCACTGTGAAGCTGTATAGCATTGCAAAAGAGGTTAATGGTTTATGATATAAATGATTTATGTATGAAAAGTGGTTCATTATCAATGAGTGCTAAAAGAACAAAAGTAAAAACAAAGAGCTCACAAGGATAACAATGATTCTGATTATTGGGGAATGTAAATGGTTTTTATAAAGGGTAATAATGAACAATAAAAAAATAAGTCAGAGTGATTGACAGTACACATATTTTTCAAAAGAAGCTAAGGCAATACATTGTACACAAACTTTGTTAGAATAATTATCAATTTCCTTCAAGAAATTTAAAATACAAGTCACATGTACCATATCAAAAAGCTCGTGTGTTGAACACTAGTAATGATTTTGTGTAGGTTGAAGATCAAAACAATCTATCAGAAAGTGTTTCACTGTAAAAGGTTTGTTGCATGAAATGCATTCAGGTGGATCTTCACTCTTTAATATGTAGAAGTGGGTTATATCAGTGTGACAAATCTAATTTGTACTGTGACTCTTGTCTGTACATATGATTCTGTAGGATTGAAGACACTTGCCTAAGGTGGGTTTGATCACATGGAGCTTGTTTTTGATGCCTATGCCAGATTAAAATCAATGTATGGTATTTTACAATCACAACCAAAAGGGTGCAAGTTCAAATAACACTATTTTAAACAGCCTGGTCAGCTACTGTGGTGTGTCCTTGAGCAAGGCATGATCTGGTGGCCCTAGTACTTAGAGCATGTGCCTTGGATGTGGAAGGTCACTGGTTTGAACCCCATACCAAAGACTTATAAAAATGGTACTAACAGCTGCCTCATTTGGAACTCAGCATTCAGTTATTTTTAGGACTGGTTGGACTGGTATCTGGATAATGTGTTTGGGTTGGATATGATGCTACAGGTTTGTGACATATTGCTCCTGTGCTGGACATCACAATAAACTGCCCCTCTGCAGACATCATATGTATATGACAGCAAATGTGTTAAAGTTATGTTAAAAATGCAACACACACACACACACACACACACACACACACACACACACTCAGAATTGGCTGTAAAGCTAAGGTTATATTGGCACTGTGATCTGCTGTTTTATTACCTCACAACAAAACTTCCCCTCTGCATACATACATCATAGGTATATGACAGCAAATGTGTTAAAGTTATGTTAAAAATCCAACACACACACACACACAGAGAATTGGCTGTAAAGCTAAGGTTATATTGGCACTGTGATTTGCTGTTTTATTACCTCACAACAAACTGCCCCTCTGCAGACATCATAGGTATATGACAGCAAATGTGTTAAAGTTATGTTAAAAATCCAACACACACACACACACACACACACACACACACACACACACACACATAATTGGCTGTAAAGCTAAGGTTATATTGGCACTGTGATTTGCTGCTTTATTACCTCACAACAAACTGCCCCTCTGCAGACATCATAGGTATATGACAGCAAATGTGTTAAAGTTATGTTAAAAATCTAACACACACACACACACACACACACACACACACAATTGGCTATAAAGCTAAGGTTATATTGGCACTGTAATCTGCTGTTTTATTACCTTTATACTGGCATGACTATGGTGTATTGTGACAGGTACATAGCTTGGTCTTCTTAATAAGGATATTGCTCAGTAATGGGTTTCCAACTTCCTATTATGATAGTGAACTGGAGAAGATGATGAGTTTGAAATGCTCCTGGTTTTAATTTATTTCTGGACAAGGTCAATTACCCTGATATCAGCTGAAAAAATGAATGTGCCATCTGGCAAACAAGGTTTTGCAGTATGATTTCCACTAATTGTGACTATTGGAGCATTTTTGCCAGCCATTATAAATATGTGGTTCTTGAATTTGGAGAGAAGTTCTTTATAAGAGATTTGAAAAATGGAAGTATTTGACTGAGATTTGTGGAGAGTAAAATGTACTTTGGCTTGTTTGTTTTTTAAAGCTTAGATGGTGCTACATAAACAAAGGACTTGTTGATTTTTGAAAGGTCAGTTTTTGCATTGACAAGGGTTGAAGGTATTCTAATGCTAAATGTAGCAATGACATTTTAGGGGCAGGGATGTTTATAAAGTTCTGCAGTTGGGTTTGCAAACAGACATAAAAACAAGGTTTATATGGCTGGATGTTAATTTTAATTTGTAAATATAATAATGTTTGTCAGCAATGTGATAGTGATGGCTCAGATCCTTCAGCCAAATGGATTTCATTTCGGAGTGACGTCCTAAACACTTCCAAAGTAAGCCTAATATTGCTTTATATTTAAATGGGTCAAGTATTTTTACATATGACTTTCTGGCTGAACCATAAAAAATGTAGCCATAGTTCAGTTTGAATTGAATAAAGGTTTCAATACAGGTTAAGAATGACTTTTTGATGAGCACCCCTATTTCGTAAATCTACGGCTTTTTAAGCATCTGGCTTTCGATTGGGGGTAGCATCTACTACATATAAACCTTGAATGATCAAGTAAGTGGAGCTTGGTTAGCTCACTATATCAAACAAAGTTTAACAAGAAAATATCTATTTGTCATTCTTGTGTAGTAGAGTAATTAGTATTCTTCCATAGTCAATTAACAACAATTTGGTACCCCTTAAGTAAAGTAAATTTACAGAAATCATATAATATCCTTGAAAAATCAATAATCAGTGAATATTTAGTAGCCTTGGTACATATTGACATCAGAGGCTAGATTGTATTCCTGGAGCCATATCCATTTCCAATGCAATAAAATGTTTCTCATGGACATTTTGTTTGTAATTTGCTGCCAATTTTGGAACCATTTTCAATTTGTCAGAATCCTCTGGTTGCTTGTTATATTCTGGATGACCTATTGACTCCTCACTATCATTAAAGATAGTTAATTGCCTTGTAGTTGTAGGCTCAAAATGATCTGAAATCAGATTAAAATGAGTTTTATAAGTTGTTATTTTTGTTGAATCCCATGATAATATCCCACACTGTTTTTAATATCTTCTATCTTCTATTCTTAGAGAGGCGAATCTGTTTCCCCTGTGAATTCACTTCCTAAAATATTATTCAATAAAATGATTTCCCTTGTGAGATAATTGTGTGATTGCAATTATAATTTTGAGTGAGGTGTTACAGCTTTATTTCCTATCAGAATGCAGCCATCATCAACATTATTCTGTCTCAAGCATTGAGGTGTTGAAAATCTTGATAAGGGGCCAGTTCATCAATTACATTGACTACTTGTCTTATGCCTTGTTTGACCAGATAATTAATCCCCTAGAGGGATACTGTACCAGAGGGATTAATGGAAGGTCACTCTGCCCATAGCCCATTTCATGGAGACTTCTGCAAACTTGTAATTTGCTAGGAATTTCTATCCTGTGGCGGGTGGTCAACTGATGGAAATATCCAATCTATAGCTGGTAGGCAAATAGTCTGGTCCCCTGCTTAGTATGCTCCCTAGTATAGTATAGCCAGTGCATTGCAGGGAGCATACTAAGCAGGGGATCAGACTAGTGGTCAAAACAAGGCAGACAATTCAGCATTAGCATCAACTGTTCCAACTACTTCAACTTCGTTTAAAGAGGTGAAAAATGCCTATTCAACAGCGATGATGCCACATATATTGACAAAATTTAATATTGGAACCATCCTATCTTGTTTTCTGGATTGTATAGCCATAGGAGAGAGTAGCTATGAGTTGTTTTATATCTGGACATGTACATGCGAGTATGGAAACGGTGTCAATGTTAAAAATTTAATCCCTTTTTTTACCATAACACCGAATTTCAAAAATCGAGTTTCGTTTACCAATAAAAGGAAATTTTCGTACTAATCTGCAGTATAACAAACCTGGAATATTTTTCAATGGTAAAGCTGCAGAAGTCCCAGGCATTTACTGGGCAGGTAGTAGGCATTTCTTAATTTGTTTTAATCTGATATGTCTAAACAACAATGTATGCCATTTTGATATGTACAGATGCCTACCAGCGTTTGATTGGCTGGAGTATAAAGTGACTCGGAAGGTATTTCGGATAATTACGGAGTTGTTAAATCCGGTATGAAATGGGCTATGGTCAGCAGTTTTATGCCAGCAGGAATCTGTTGTGTCTTGTGATGAACAGAACAATGAGATGGCTAGGTCAGATAAAAAAAAAAAAAACATACAATTTTTACTTTGTCAATCCTGGGATGGTTATACATTTGTTGTTTATTAACTATGGTATTAAAAGAATTTTACCTGTCATGCCATAAGTGAGTTTCTTTATGACATATACAGGGGAGGTAATGCAATATATCCTGTGTATGTGTGTGTGATTTAGATTTTTTATATAACTTTAAAAAAATTTCACTCGTATTGCTACGCTGTCTGCAGTGTGACAGTTCATAGTGATATAGCATTGGGGCATCATGCCACAGACATATAGCCTGATGTCCCACCCAGTCACAATATCCTAACACCAGGCCGACCAGTCCTAACACTAACCTCTTAATGCTGAGTGACATACAAGGCAGCTGTTAGTACCATTTTTGCAAGTCTTTGGTATGACTCAGCCGAGGTTCGAACCTGCGACCTCCCACCTCTGAGGCAGACACTCTGACCTCTTGGCCACCGGATTGGTTCAATGTATCTTGAGTTAATCAGTATGGTATGTCATGTATAAAATAGACAGTCACCAGTAAATATAAAGTTGCATGCCATTTTATGAGCAAAGTACAAAGTAACAGATTGGAACAAAGAGTTTTTGGGGAAAATCTTTATTTACAGACTCATTCAGACTTAAGACTGTAGCATAGAATAAGGCTGTATGATACCATCATCTCTTTTCATAGATCAAGGTCTTGCTTTAAATAATGTACAGTTTCCTACATTAGAAAGAATAAAACCTCTTAGTAACTTCATTCTCAAAAGATAGGGCACCATGATATGAGAATTCCCATTAGTACTTATATCACAATATATATATATATATATATATATATATATATATATATATATATATATATATATATATATATATATATATATACCACTGCTCTCAGATGGCCTAATTGGTTAGAAAATCCACCTTGGATACCAAAGGTTGTGAATTCAAACCCCAGGGAAGTCATACCAAAGATTTATAAAAGTGGTACTAACAGCTGTCTTGCTAGGTACACATCATTATGAAGTCAGTGTTAGGACAGGTCAGCTGGTGGTGTTAGGAAAATGTGAGGGTGGGACACAATGCTACACATATATGTGGCTTGAGAGCCCAGTGCTAAATATACCTATAAACTGCCACATTGCAGACATCATTATTAAAACTATGTTAAAAATCCAAAATATGTTTTGAGTTTTCTTTGCTTTAATGTTATAGTCTTCATTTATGCACATGAAGTTTTCACACTGAGTTTTGTCTACATTTGGTTTAATAATAACTTTTATTACTCCTGTACTGCTTAAAAGTCAAATCCAACTGCAAACTGCAGATTTTCAGATCTCTCATCACATAAAGCACTGGCAGATCTGGATCTGTGCAGTTTTGTTAGGAGTAATCAGTAGAAAAAACAACATAGACCTTTTTCTGCTGCACATTATGTGATGGCAGATCAGGGTCTATGTTGTTTGAAGTTGGACTTGTACATGAATATAGGCAATATCTAAAAATAATAGAGTAACTCAGTATTTGACCAGAGTCTACTCTGTTTACTTGAAACTACAACTAAAACAGTGATTTCCAGTACATACAATATATGCAGATCATTATTTACTACCTGATATTCAATCAGGTCAGGCTTTTTACTTGGATTTTAAACATTCATGTATAATTCAGAATTGCAGAGAGCCATTTTTTTATATGCAACAAAGTAATTGGTCCAATGCTAGACCCACAGATTAATGATTTAATTATTAGCTAATGTGCTATTTCAGTATCTTAGATATGATAAAAGAGCTAGGTTTTATGAAGATATGTTTTTGTATTAAAATTTGCATTCCTTGTGAAAACAGATGTATTTTTCGGTATACTTTCTCATGCTTATTTTCATTCCTTCTGATAATTTATCTGAATGGTATGTTGAAATTCTTTTTTTACTGTTCATGGGATTGTCATGATTTGATTGCTTGTAATATGCTTTAAAAGAAATAGAAATAGCAGCAAAGCTACTTTTTTGACACAGCATTAACTGCTGAACCGTATTTTATGTGCATTTATTCATTTATTCATAGTTTGTGACCATATACTGCACAAAAAATGTCCTTTACTTAAAACAATCTTTTAGGGTAATTTTTTTTTTCAAGAAAAAGCCATGGTTTGATAGTTTGGTTTGGCATTGTATGGTACAGCATCACAGGTGGGTTATTTTACTGCCAAGGTAATTGGATTATAGTACCTTGCTCAAAGATACAATGGTAGCCTAACTGGGCTGATCCAGTGGTAGGACTCTTCTAGGCATCCTGTTGGGCACACATCCAGTTGCACTACACCCTATCCACCTGCAGTCCTTGCCACCTGTTGTTATCTCTTACAACACCTAGGAGGTTCCATTAAGTGGGCTTGTTTTACTGCCAAATGCTATTTTTATCTCAGCTTGAGGACAGCTGTGTAAATACAAATTGCATTGTGAATACAAATAGCATAGTGAATACAAATAGCATAGTGAATACAAATAGCATAGTGAATACAAAATGCATTATTAAAATCTTGATGTATGGCCTTGTAATTGTGGGTTACAATTAATTTGGAAGGAAAACTGAGAGGCCATCATGATTTTTGAAAGACTTATCACTGGTAAATGTTAATGTCAAAATGTTATAAAAGCATTTGTAATACTAGATATTAGATCTTGTTAATAATAGATTAACAGAGCAGGGGTCAGATATCCAGAAATTTGATGGAAATGATTAGAAAATCTAGATTGGAGCAAAGATGTGGATTAGAAATAGATAGGTCATCACTTAATAACATGTAAATGTATGTAAATTATTCAATATTTTATTGCTGATTATTAGTATTTACATTTGTACTGCTGGCATTCTAGCAATTTGAGTCTTTACAGCTATTAAAGAGGATGTTTCAATAGTCATCCATTAGACTTAAAGTTAGGATGAGTAGATAAAGTAGGCAGGAGTGTTGGGGACATCCCCCAATGGAAATGTCAAGTAAAAATAGCTAGGTAGATCAGGAGACTCCCAGCTAATAAGGGAAGCCCTGTTCCAATATTACCAGAAGTCACTATAAAGTTGTGCATGTAAATATGTCCTTATGTGCATGCAATGCATTATGGGATTGTTTTAGGGTTAGCTGCAACACTGTTTTAGTCTTGACACTAACAATGAGAAAAAATGACTTTTAAACATTGAAAGGAATAAACCAAATGCAACTTTTTCCAGTTATCCCAATAACTTACTTAAGCCATAATTAGACAGTAATTTAAAGATTGTTTGTCACTAAAATATACCAAATAAGACACTATGAACAATTCACTTGTTTTTATAATTGGAAATACTCATAACATCCCAAGTAAAGTTGACTCCTCCTGAAACCCATGCTGAAGATCCATGTTTGTCTTAGAGGGTTGAACTATGCTTTAGATAATTAAATCCCAAGAAGACAAGTGGTCCAGATAAGAGCCCAACATTAGTTCTGAAAGTGACAAAATAAATAAGAGTTCCTGTCATTTTGTTGATATACCAGTTATCTCAGCACAGCAAGGTTTTAGTTGACTGGAAAATTACTATCATTGTGTCTGTCTTCAAGCAGAAATGGCTCTAGGATGTGCAGGGCCCAAGGGCAAGCAATGAGCATGGCCCCCAAGCAAAACAATTGCATTGAGAATTGATTTATGTCAGCAGCTCAGGGCCCCTGAAAGAGTGGGGCCCAAGGCTGTTGCCTCATTTGCTTGCCCTAGGGAAAGGCCTGTTTTCAAGAAAGGAAATATAACCATCCTTGAATATGATCACCCAGTATCACTAACTGCAGTAGCATCTTGGTATATACCATAATCATCTGTTTGATGGAACACCTTTACAACCAGAACATTCTGAATGAAAACCAGCTGGGATTTAGAGTCAGAAGGTCTTGTGAAACACAAGCTTCTCATGACCACTTATAACATTGCCAGAAACAAAGGCACTCAAGTTATTTCAGACATTAGATTATGCTACATTTGACAAAAGCATAGGTTGTCTTGCAAGTTGTCATATTATGGAGTTACAAGGGACCCATAAGTGAAATGATTCATTCCTAGATGACTGATGGAAAAAAGGACATACTTGATTGTGCCACATCAACAAATAGCATTCCCTAGTGGACAAAACTTGGATACCTCTGTTCATGAACTACACTAATGATTATTTCCACCAATCTGCATGCAACTGCCCACCTCTTTGCTGATGACTACTTGTGTAGCAAGAGATCAACCTGGTATTAAAGAAAGATGACAACACATCAGATAAATGGAGACATACATGGCAGTTGGAGTTAAACATCAAGAAATATGCCATCAAGAGGTCTATAGTAAAATTAATGAACACCCTACCAAAGTTCTTGATATTCTGCAGCACCATCCATATATTGTACAATGTATATACATTGTTGCATTTTTTTTAGCCTTCATGCTGCATGTGCATTGTATCAGTCCCTTCATAAGTTGATGTCCATCAAACAGAATTTTACTGAGTATTGTAGTGAAGTTTAAACTATGAATTTTTTCTTGGGGGTGGGGTGCAGGCAAGACTAACTTCCATCATGGAATTCTGAAAAGATAAGACAATATATTCATGGAATCTTTGTTTAGCTTAGTCATAGCTGTATCTACTGAGGCCTTGCATGGTAAACAGTAGTGACATCATAGTCCCTGGAAGAATTCTGTACCAATCCATACTTCAGGTCTTCACTAGCAAGTTTTTCCTCCACCAGATATCCTGGCAGCTATGTATAGCCAGGCATGTGCTGAAAAAATGGCCTCATTCCCATAAAAACAATGACAAAGTTTTTACTAAGATTGAAGGTGTTAAATGCCTAGGTTTGTACTTGGCTGTTGTAGGAATATTGGACCTGCTCCAACAAGCCAGGGAACCTTTTAACCCTTTGTTGTTATGTAATAGTTACACCATGCCATTGATAGAATTTGGCATCTGCCATTGTTGTTTACATGGTGTTAACATGACTGATGGATGACTGGAGTTGTCAGTTGTAATTGTCTGTAATGTCATATGTTTTCACTGCAGGGCTATGCTAGCCCATCTTTCACAGTTTTATGTTATGTTATGAAGTTATGAATTTTTTAAATAATTTCTTTCATTTGTCTTTTATTCATTTGATTGAATAGTTAAAGTATTTCCAGTAGTTTAAATTATATTTTTATTTTTTTGTGTTCCAACAGATGTACAAAATTCATATTTTTCACTTGCAAAAGAAGTTGACATTTTCACTTTGGTGAGTAATTACAAAAAAAAAAATAAAGAATACCTATTTGGGAAGATGCAATTTGTTAATAACTCATAAAATACATAGGTAGGGAAAGTAAACAGTTTTATAGACAAGTACAAAGCTAATATTCACATGGCAACATAACAAAATTTATGAGGCTAATATTTTAAGCTCATAGATGGTTTCAGAAATGCTAAATTTTAAACATGACTTTCATTTTCATAAAAGGTCAAATGAAAAAATTGTCTGAAATTGCTATGAAATTGTTTAGCTGTACTTGTTTTATCTTTATTATATTTAATGTTTGATGAATATCTCAATTAAACTTGTTGTTTCAGACTCTGGCAGTGTTAAACCCCTTGAAACAGGCTGACCACACCATCATGCAGGACACAGACTTGGCTGGACCACTAGTCTTCTGCCTGGCATTTGGTGGATCACTCATGCTTGTAAGTACAGCAGTGATGGATCCAGGGCATTTTCTTTGGTCAGTAATGAAAAGGTCTGGTTTCTTGTGATTAAAATGGCAGATTTTCCCTGTTAGTTTTGTTTTGAAAAGCATTATTTTAATAGTAATACATTACCTGCTAAATTATTATTTCATGCATTTGATAGAAAAGACATGACAGATAGGAAATTTCCAAAATGTGGTGGAGGTTTTGACCTCAAGTGAGTATTTTCGTTGACCTGAAGTTCAGCATAGACAAACATTACAACTTTTGGACAAATTTACACTTTATGAATATTTAATCATACTCATCATCTTGTCAAGTCAGTCCTTTCACAGAAACTTGTTGCCATTTTTACCCTTCATATATGTACCTTAAGCATTTTTAATCATTGCAGGATGTACCTTAAACATTTTTAATCATTGCAGGATTATACAGGTGGCAGTTGTCATTATTGATGACTTTAATGCTTATTAGATGATGAACTGTTTACTAGATCCATGTTTCCTCTAAAGTCAGTCTGAATTTTCCTCAGAATGGAAAGTGTCCATTTTAGTGTCCACATTGGATTGTGGCAAGGCCATTACAGCTCTATTGATTGCACCAAGAAATGGTTTCCAGCCTGTTGGTAGACTTAGATTGTCCTCAGAATTGAAAGTGTCCATTTTAGTGTCGCATTAGATTGTGGCAATGCCATTACAACTCTATTGATTGCACCGAGAAATGGTTTCCAGGATGTTGGTAGACTTAGATTGTCCTCAGAATGGAAAGTGTCCATTTTAGTGTCCACAATGGATTGTGGCAATGCCATTACAACTCTATTGATTTAACCAAGAAATGGTTTCCAGGCTGTTGGTAGACTTAGATTGTCCTCAGAATGGAAAGTGTCCATTTTAGTGTACGCATTGGATTGTGGCAATGCCATTACAACTCTATTGATTGCACCAAGAAATGGTTTCCAGGCTGTTGGTAGACTTAGATTAATTATTGACTGCCAGAACTTCTTAAGATTGGTATTATTCAGGTCTAAATCAAATATTGTTTCAAGGTCAGTAAAATATAAAGCAGAAGACAATAAATTATACCTTCACACTGTGTGTGACTTTATGCTTAATTTGGAACACCTTTGTTCTTATCATCATCATAATTTTCAGCACTTTACTTATGAAAATTAAATTATTGATTATCACTTACTAGAATTAAAACTCAAAGACTCCATACATCCTTGGTATTACTATGACAGTTAATGATATGTACTACAGTCTGGTTTACATTCATGTGTACAAAGGATTAAATCAAGGTCATTGGTGTTTATATCTGTTTTTATGATGCAGTCATTTGTAATAGTGTCTAACACATATTTTGTCTAAAAATTGTGATAACTGCTTGTGTTCAGCAGATGGTCATTCATGAGAAATTTTGTATGGCTATAAAATCAGCAAATAGCTTCTCAGCATGTTTGACTTTATTCAGATTTTATACAGATTTGGCAATCATGGATTTCAGTAATGGCATATTTGTTGTCACTGCCAGTATTCTTGTATGAGATTGAGATTCTACATGATTTAATTCTGGACACCATAACAGACTATGCAATCAGCTTTACTGATTTGGTAGATGAGAATGCATATTCACAGTCTATAAAACATGATTGCAGTAACTGAAATTCTTGTTTCCAGCCTCATTGGCTTTTGTGATATTTTTGGTTGCTTGGATTTTTGGTATTTTAACATTGGTATGCTTAGACATATTGACAAACTTAAATATCAAAGTCTAACCAACCCTGAATCACAGGTGTGTTTCAGCAATTTGTGCTAGAAAAACAAACCACACTATGTTATCATGCAAACAAGTGAAATTAAGCAATTGATAGATTGAGTAAAACCTGACTTCAAAGAAACTTTGATATTGTCCATGATTTAGCAAACAATCTTGAATAATGTGGGTTGATGCTCTTTTAAAGCAACAAAGTCAAATAATTTCTTTATTTAAAAAAACCCCTCAGATTTACCTAACTTCATATGAATAAAAGTTGGGTTGTTCAACTTGAGTGCTGAAAAGACTACCAGACACAATCACCTTAGCTGTTGTCAGTAAGTTAAGTAATCTGTGGAGTGGTGGTTGTTTATTGCTGACTACCCTTGCTTTGTATTTGCCATAAGGCAATGACTGTACAAACTGCCCTGAGTTTTGCATTATTATTAGGCATGAAGCTATGCAAATCATGTTTATTGTTCCCTGTTTAACAGGCCACAAGTAACAGGCACATATTATAGTGTCAAGTTCTCTCTCTCTCTCTCTCTCTCTCTCTCTCTCTCTCTCTCTCTCTCTCTCTCTCTCTCTCTCTCTCTCTCTCTCTCTCTCTCTCTCTCTCTCTCTCTCTCTCTCTCTCTCTCTCTCTCTCTCTCTCTCTCTCTCTCTCTCTCTCTCTCTCTCTCTCTTGTTTTTAAGGATTTATTAGAAATTGTATTTTATTAACACAATTATAAAGTCAGGGTCAGGTTTCTTAGAAACTCTTCATAGTGATAAGTCACTTGATCAGGAACCTGGTTGAGACATCAGTCACTGGGTGCAAGTCACCAGGCACCTGGTTGAGTGCTGGGCACCAACCACAGAGCAAAGCAACCAATACCAGTTACTGGGTAGGAAGAATACCGGTCAATGGTCATTCATTTCTGCCAGTATTGGACATCATATTTCCCTGACCAGGATTATGGAGCCTCCTGCCCCTTCCAGGAAAAGGGTCAAAGATGGTAGACCCCTATATCAGAGATATCTCTGTAGCCACCATTTCTTGTTGGACATTCAAAACATCTTAATAATCTCTCACTGACAGAGATATTTCCTTCATAAGAATCAAAATCCATGAGGTTTGGACCATTGTTACATCTTAGACTTTTATTAATAATTCCTCTTTTCATGTCATTATGAATGCGACCTTGTGGCAATCTCACTCTACTTTCATATCATTCTACCACACACCCAAGTGTGAAGGCATTTGTTCATTAGGTCATGTGTGGTTCCAGCAAATTGTCAACAGTCAGTCCTCCAGTGTACAATTATATGCACCTAGAACACAATAAGTTCATTCTGATAGGTCATTAGTCTCGCTCAAGGATGAAAAATTCTGCAAAGTAATAATAATAGACAATAGACTAAAATTTAGTTTGGGAAGGTAAAACTAATTTTAATTATATAATACTTACCTACTGTTATTACAGATTCCCTTCCCCCATTCTGCTGTCTTGGACAGCATTATGAATGATGGAAGTTACTAAGGCACCCATCTTTGCTGGCCAAGGTTCCAATAACCCTGTCCACACCTTGGCATATTGAGCAGATATTTCTGAGCTTCGTGTCTGTGAATTTCATTGGATGCGGTGGGAAGCCACCACATCCAATCAAAATTAAATTGTTCAAATTTGAACACTGTTCCTAGGTGATCGAGACAAGGGGATCACACAGCTTGAATGGAATGATAAATAAGCACTTTTCCAGTGCCAGTCCTTGTTTGCACAAATACCTTCATTCATAATGACCTGTAATGGCTTCCCTCTGGTACAGTCATACTTTTGATGTTAAACTTAGAAAATATCCTTTTTAGGTCAATTGCCACAACTGTTTTTTTGGCAGATCTACAATGTACCACTCTATTGGTTAGTTAACATTACATACTTAGGGAGGCAACACATGAAATCCAATAGATGTTGCTAGGACAAAGCACATAAATATCTTCTTGATGTGCCAAAGTGTAGATAGGATTATTGGAACTTTGGCTAGCAAAGATGTAAGGCTGTGGTTGCATTTTAATTTGAGTTGTCCAATTACTAACTGGAGGAAGGAATTGTCATCTTTGATCTTTAACTGAGTAGGAATGCCAGGAAAAGAAATAGCATTATAATAATATGTAAGTATTACATAACAATTAGTGTTCTCTTCTATCCCCCAGGAAAAACTACAGTTCAATTGCTAAAAGGGTTTCTTCTTCCTTTACATCACCCTTAGATTTTACACTGGTATGATGGTATTAGTGGAATTTGGGTACCAACTGTGAAAGTCAGACAACCTTAGAATAGGCACCTGATTGGTCAGTTATGTGCCTGATTGATGCACATGCCAACACACCAGTAGAGGTTTAGACAGTGGTTTTTGAAAACCCTTTCTGTAAATGAAATGACTAAATTATGAAACAGCATAATGTCTTTTAGGATCATAAGGTATCAGGGACCTCTAAAACTCTCAGAGCCAAAAATGTCCAAAAATTATGATTGATCACTCAAATTGGAAATGTATGTAACACACACACACACATTACATGTTGCTGTCTCAACCACACATTTTCATTCTGATTAAAATCAGATCTTGGCTGTCCTCTGTGAAGATCTGGCAGTGACCAGTTATGGGTCATCTTTTGGTATCCTTTGAATTAGCCAGTGGAAAATGCAGCTTTCATAAATCTGAAAGTTAATTGAATCATTCAGAACACATTGATGCTCTTTAAACATAGTGCTCATTCTCCCAAATATCAAAATATAATCTGATTGGTTAATAATATTAGTGATTATGATAATAACATGGGTCACCAGAACATAACCCCAAAGCAGTAGCTTGTCAGATCTTCATGCAGGATATTAGAAAACTGATTTTAATCAGATTGGCTCAATAGCTACTGGCTCAGCTAATATATAGTATGCAAAGGGACACAATCCTTACAGAAGCAATTAAATCTGAAAGATTTATTTCCCCTACCAGTGAACACCTATTTATTTTTGTTTTTCTTTCAGGCTGGAAAATTACAGTTTGGTTATATCTATGGCATCGGTGTGGTTGGTTGCCTTGCAGTGTATGCTTTGCTGAATTTGATGAGCATGACTGGTGTGTCTGCAGGAATAACTGTCAGTGTCTTGGGCTACTGTCTACTTCCTATGGTTATTCTCTCTTTTTCATCCATTCTCCTTTCTTTACAGTAAGTATGTGTATCAATTGTCATTATTAGATAAATAGGACAACATTGTACATCTGTTTATTAGCTCTCCTGGCTCTAAGGTAAAGCAAGCACATGGTGTAATGTTGCATCTCTCATGTGTTGTGTGTTGTGAGCAAGACTTTGTGCACATCAATTATGCGTTTATCTTTGGAAAATATTTATCAGGATATAATAAAATACCATATATACTCATTTATAAGCCAATGCAAACTGCAAACAACAAAGATCTGATCCTGATCTATTGTAGCATAATTGGCCAGCAGGTTGTTATTGTGTTGTGGAGCTTAATGCCATTTTTCAGCACATGGTAGGCTATACATGGTGGCCAGTATTATTGGTGGATGAAGCAATCAGGAAATCTGGAAAGACCCACAAGAAGCTACCGGCAAGCTTTCTCAAATATCCACATTCGTTGAATCTTAGACTTGAACTCATGCAGACAGAGGTGAGATGAGATGGCAGTGAATGCTTTAGACCACTTACCACTTGGGGCCTCCTTGGCCAGCAGGTTGGGGTCCGTGGTGTTTGTACTAATGATTACTACAAACTGTACAGATCCAGATCTGCTGGTGCATTATGTGATATCAGATCTGGGCCTATGGAGTTAGCAGTTTCATTTGACTTGCAAAAGAGTATATACGGTAAGTAAAATGATCTTGGTCCAAAGTTTGAAGATAGCTTACACAGGTTTTGTTCTTACAATACTTCAACCTTAACTGAGGGAAATAATATCATTTATATAGAAATATACAGTGACTTTTATTAGTACCATCCAATAGTCATATAGTACAGGATTACATCTAAGACACATAACTTTGAAAATCCTGCAAAAATTTAAAATTGTATGCAAAAGGTTTTAATCTTTGCAGACAAACACAGGCAGAGAATTGGGGTTTGTAACAAAGTTTAATAAATTATAATATTTATTTTCAGTAATTGTGGAAATTGCCATATTTTGTTCCACTGTACAGTGATCTTGTTTTGGACCATCATTTCATTTGCTTGAAGAGAGAATCTTGCCAAGGAATTCTGAATTTGGTTGAATTAATAGCTGAGTTAAAGGAAATATATCAGTTTAACCATTTAGTCAGTATCAATATGGGCTCACAACAAATATTTGGATGGGGGCCCCGAGTGACCAAGTAGTCTAAAGTGCTCTCAGTTACGGATCACTGCCATCTCACCTCTGTCTTAGTGGGTTCGAGTATAAGATTTGTCTGAATGTGGATATGAAAGCTTGCCATTAGCTTCTCGTGGATCGGTGGTTCTGTGGATTTCCCAGTTTCTTCGTCCACCATTAATCTGGCCACCATGTATAGCCTATCATGTGCTGAAAAATGGCGTTAAGCCCCAGAACAACAAAAACAAATATTTGGCCATCATTTCCACTGTAAATGTCAATAAGGGTTGCCATCTAAACTGTAGCCATCAATTTTCTTATCTGTGATTTGGAACAGATACACAGCACTGATTGTTTTCCAGTAGTATGTGACCCACCAATCCTGAGATCATAAATATCAAGGTCTACGTCTTGTAGTTAAAAAAAATATGGATTTTCATTTCCTATTTTAACTGTCGTGAAAAAAGAATGCAAGATAGCACTCTTATCCTGTTTTCATGTATAATTACTTTTTTGATGCCTTGTTGAGAGGCCTCAACTATAATCAGATTTACCCACCCTTTTTCATCTTTAAAGGGGTACATACACTGTGCCAAATTTATTAGATCCAAGATGTATAACAGATTGCAAAAAGTGCAATTGTCACTATTTTCAATGAGTTTTGACTCATTCTTGTTGTCAGAAAGGTCACATTCAGTATATGAGATCTGTCTTCCATAATAGTTATGATCTAAGGTCATTGATTATTCATTAGAAAAATAAATGCACACATATTAAAAAATAATATTCAATTTTTTTTACAGCTGCCATAAGACAGTGTATTCTGTATTCTTTTTAGATCTGTCCATCTGATACCAATCTGATTTTTGCACAATCCATCTAGCTCTCCACCATCAGAAGTTACAAAACTGAGTGAATGGTTATCACTTGTAGTAATTAAGAAAACTATCAATTTCATGTCAGCAGTCAAAGTCATTGACTGAGAGAAGAAAACCAGTCTGTGCAGAATAAAATTAGCTTTACATCACTGACCTGAACCAAACTTTTACTTTGTAATTAGTCTCATGAGGAGGCTATTGATTATGGGTTCCAAAGGCCATAGGTTGAGGCTGCATTGACTAAATGAAATGAGAAAAAAGTTATATATTAAACATGGGGTGGGTATATAATGTGGCATTCATGATAGTTTTGTTTTAAATCCTACTTTTGAGAAATAGTACAAGTTTAAATTTATATAGGAAAAGTAAAACAGTTTTTCACAGGAATTTTCCATGTTCATAATTGCAAAGGATTCTAGTTTTACGGACTTTTCATATTTTTGAGAAATTGTTATATTGTCTTTACATATTTAGATTACTCTAATGATATGTTTCCTTTTGAGACCAACTAATAATCATTCATTTTATAATCTTTCAGAAAATGTATACTGTCCTACCCACTTATGTCAACATCACTTATGTCAACAAGCCACCTATCTCAACAAAAAGCAAAGTCACAGTCCCTTGGTCTACTATTACTACCAAAATTGTCATGCTTATGTCAATGTCAAGATTTAAAAAAAAACATATGTTGACAGAATCCCTTGGTCCGAGCTTGAACAAAAACTTTGTTTTCTTATCATTTATGCCAACAAGCTGCCAGTTCCTACCCATTCTTTGTTCAACAGTTAGTTGATCTTGCCACCAGGCTTTAATTTTACCACTTTAACATTTATGTCAGCAATCTGCCAGTTCCAACATGTACTTTATTCAACAAATAGTTGATCTTGCAGGCAGGCTTTAATGTCGAGGTCACATAAAAAGAAAAACCTAGGCACAAAAACAGGCTTTTGTTTGGTCCTATAAAGTTAAACTCTCACAGTGACTTAAATAAAAGCAATAAAATCTGATCTGATTCTTGCTTTTTCCAAAAGTGATTGGTGATTAAAACAGGTTTACTGTGCTGTGAAAGTTTCCTTTTTAACTTTACTTTTATTTATGATGGCTACCAACAGTAGCATAAACGCAGATTAAATTTACAGTCTCTGGAAACTAAATATCTGGCTGTTAAGGGAAGTTGAGGGTAGGGCATCTCGCAAAGATGTCTGTGAAAATTTTTAAATGTATTGAGCTGACATTGTTACAATATTGTATCGTAAGAATCATTTTCTTTTAATACTTCATTAGCACATGTCAATGTATACAATAGTATGCCTTCATTAATCATACCAGCTGCATATCTCTTGTTTGCTTTTATGTACTTTTCACTATGACTTCTGTAACTAAATACAAGTACTATTTAAATCAACTTGTTGACAGGTTTTCATTTCCCCATGAGCAGCCCCATCCCCTTGGTAGCCTCAATAAGATGGGAACAGAGTGACCAGAATCTAGGCCAATTTAAGAACAATTACATGTCTTTGAAGAATTTAAATACCTGTAATAATGCACATTGAATATGTAATGCTTTTCATACCGCTGCAATATTTTATTGTGGATTTTATTACACAAATGTAACCAAAATGTAATTTGTCAGTATACAAGTGTCTTTCACCCTGGTTTCATCTTCATGTACAGTGGCAGAGTGGTCTAAAGTGCTCATGGTTATGGATCACTGCCATCTCACCTCTCTCTGTGTGAGTTTAACTAATATGTTTTACCCGAAACCCCCCCCCTACACTTATCTCGACATTCGACTATGTCGACAATATTTCCTCAGGCCTGAGCATGTCGACAGAAACGACAGAAACCAGAAACGGGTAGGACTGTAATACAATAAATACTGTATCAGATTTCACTTTTAGATATCCCTATCAGGTAGATATTTGTCTCAAAGAGAATTACAGGGAATCATGATAATTGATATAGCATAGCAATCATCATTCAAGGGTTGCAGGATTAATATTTTCTCAGACAGGCCAGGGGTAGCTGCATGTCTTTTTGTAAAGGCACTTAGCTTTCATTTCCTCATCAACATAAATAAAAGTGCTGTTAATTCAGAAATTGGAGAAACAATGGTTGCTTATCTTTTGTTTTTAAATTTATCGTAATAGCTTGACTCAATATAACTCAGTAAACCTGCATTCTCTTTTTCAGAGGTATAATTGGAATAGTTCTGGTGTGTGTTGCAGTGGTGTGGTGTAGCTTATCAGCCTCCAAATTATTTGTATCGGCCCTGGAAATGGATCAGCAGCAGCTATTGGTTGCCTACCCCTGTGCTCTGGTGTATGGAGTATTTGCCTTGCTTACTGTGTTTTGATGATCATACACCATCTCTGTTTCAGTATACTGCATTCATTGACAGGAAGCTGTGTTTCGTTTTGATCTTTGCACATTCTATTCTGTACTTAATTATATGCATACTCACATGCATGCCATTTAGGTATTAATAGCTCACCAGGCTCTCTGCAAAGTGAGTGACTTTAGGCTCACATGGGCCTCTTGTTGTATTAATACGCTGGGTATGGAAATTATTATTGTGTTTTCATATTAATCAGAAACGTCTGTGATATTGGAGGTTTCAGATTTAAATATACACAGAAAGAGTCTTTTTGTTATTAGAATTAGACAAATTTTTGTATGTCAAATTGTTGTTTTCTTTACAGCATTTCAGAATAATTTTGATATTGGGCATAATGGCATTTTTCTCAAAATAAGTTGCACAGCCATCCATTTTCATCATTTTAAATGTTTACTCTTGACTATGGTAATCTGTAGGATGAAAATATGTTTTGTCAGTCTTACCAAGAAATACAGTACTTTGCAGTAATTTACTATTATGGTCTGTGGAACTGAAATTGTTGCATGTACAAATAAACAACTTTGTAACAGCAAATTCTCATATTTATTATAACTTGTTTTATTTCCATAGGAATCCATGTTAATTTAATTTGAATTCAGTACTGCTACTCAACAACCAACTACTGTATTTAGCTGTGTATAATACACACCTAAGAGCAAACAGCATAGACCCTCATCCACTATCACATAATACATCAATGATTTCAAACAGTGTAGACCCTTATTTGCTAGCATTTTACATATTGGCAGATTTTAATTTATACTGTTCATTTTACAAATGATTTCATGCAGGGTAGACCTTGATCTGCATGTACATTGTATATACTGTTCATGTTGAAATTGATTTCAAGTAGTATTGATCTTTGTCTACTGACTCATTACCTCATCAGGTCTGGATCTACTCAGGTTCATTTTACAAATGATATCGAGCAGATAGTGTAGACCCGAATCTGCCAGTACACTGTCTCACAACACATCCTGAGTTAGACTGTTCATTTAACAAGTTATTTCAAGCATCATAGACACTGATATGTCAGCACATTGTTTCAAAACAGATCTTGGTATGTTGTGTTTATTTTACAAAGAATGTTGAGCAGGATAAATGTGTTCTGCCAGCACATTGTCAAAAGAGATCAAGGTCTATCCACTGAAATTTACAGTTTCAAGCTCAGTAGACCTTGATTTGCCAACACATTATGTCACATCATATCATGGTTTATGTTATTCATTTGATAAACAATTTCTATCATGTTATGCCTTGTTCTGTTGACACATTATCACATCATTTCTGGATTAGTGCTGTTCATTTTAGAATTTCAGGCTGGGTGAACTGATATGCAGGCAAATTGTGTTAAAGCAAATCTAGGTCTGTGCTGTTTCTATCTGGGTACATTGTTATACGAATTAGTTTATATCGTACATTTTAATTCTTGTTGATTTCAAACTATAGCTTTCATATCTGCCTGTTAAATTCATTAATTAAAATTCATTCTTGTTATTTCTTTAGAATGACTTTTCTATTAAATTATGGCTTTTTATTCATTGAAACATTGCTTCTGAAATCATGCAGTTAGTTAAAGTACATTGATCAGAAATGTCTGTATTGTTCACAAGTTTACAACTGGGAGAAGTCTGTACACTTTATTTGACTCACATAAAGTTGTCTTTAAACAAAGATTAATATTGGTTTACAAAGAAGTAATTTTCCAGCTGATTTATTCTTGTGTAATTTTAAGATTTCTTGGTTACTTTAGTATATTTGGGAATTTCCTAATATGCCAATTGTCAAACAGAACTACATTGTCAACAACCATAAATCATTAACACCAGTAAAGACATATTTCTTCTTAAGTACATTTCCAGATCATAATACCTTAGGTGATTTCTGTCTCCCAAAATCCAGTCCTCTGTGACCGAAACAGCTTAGATAAAAGCATAAATTTATTTTCACACTGAGGTGGCAGTTAAAGCTATCTCTGCTTAATACAGGGATTAATGCCAACATCCATGAATACTTCTTTACTTCTGGAGCAGGAAACATGCTCTTTATATTGATGTAACTCAGTGCCGTTTTAGGGCATAGGCACGTGCCTAGGGCCCCATGCAACAGGGGGGCCCCACAGCAACCCCCCAAAAATATTTCAGTGTGACTTGTATTAGCCGTTTAGTACTATATTAATAAATTGAACAAAATGACACACATGTACATGGAAATACCATGTGGTACTCTATATCAGAGACTGAGGCACAATTCTGGTTAATTTTAAGGTTAGAGTTTGTGCATAGGGCCCCCAAATTTCTTAACACAGCTCTGATGTTACTGTGGGTAGGCTGGTTAGGTTATGTATTTTATTATCAGGCACATATTATTAAAGAAACTATGTTTTTGTTTCAAATATGTTACCCAGTCATAATGATTTCTTCAGCTATGTTACCCAGTCATAATACCTTAGGAGAATAGGTAAGAGGTTTGCAGATTTACATATCCATAGCAACTAGAGGACATCTCCAGTCCCCTAAGATAAATAACGTGACTGAAGAATAGACTCCATCTGTCAAGTATTTGCAAGGTAGTAGTAGTTCTTCTAAGGTATAATGATCAGGTAGTATTTGCAAGGTAGTAGTAGTTCTTCTAAGGTATAATGATCAGGTAGTATTTGCAAGGTAGTAGTAGTTCTCCTAAGGTATAATGATCAGGTAGTATTTGCAAGGTAGTAGTAGTTCTCCTAAGGTATAATGATCAGGTAGTATTTTCAAGGTAGTAGTAGTTCTTTTAAGGTATAATGATCAGGTAGTATTTGCAAGGTAGTAGTAGTTCTCCAAAAGTATAATGATCAGGTAGTATTTGCAAGGTAGTAGTAGTTCTCGAAAGGTATAATGATTAGATAGTATTTGCAAGGTAGTAGTAGTTCTTCTAAGATATAATGATCAGACAGTATTTACAACCTAGTAGTAGTTCTTCAAAGGTATAATGATCAGGTAGTATTTGCAAGGTAGTAGTAGTTCTCAAAAGGTATAATGATCAGGTAGTATTTGCAAGGTAGTAGTAGTTCTCAAAAGGTATAATGATCAGGTAGTATTTGCAAGGTAGTAGTAGTTCTCGAAAGGTATAATGATCAGATAGTATTTGCAAGGTAGGTAGTAGTAGTTCTTCTAAGGTATAATGATCAGGTAGTATTTGCAAGGTAGTAGTAGTTCTTCTAAGATATAATGATCAGATAGTAATTGCAAGGTAGTAGTAGTTCTTCTAAGGTATAATGATCAGGTAGTATTTGCAAGGTAGTAGTAGTTCATCTAAGGTATAATGATCAGATAGTATTTGCAAGGTAGTAGTAGTTCTCCTAAGGTATAATGATCAGGTAGTATTTGCAAGGTAGTAGTAGTTCTTCTAAGGTATAATGATCAGGTAGTATTTGCAAGGTAGTAGTAGTTCTCGAAAAGTATAATGATCAGGTAGTATTTGCAAGGTAGTAGTAGTTCTTCTAAGGTATAATGATCAGGTAGTATTTGCAAGGTAGTAGTAGTTCTTCTAAGGTATAATGATCAGGTAGTATTTGCAAGGTAGTAGTAGTTCTCCTAAGGTATAATGATCAGGTAGTATTTGCAAGGTAGTAGTAGTTCTCCTAAGGTATAATGATCAGGTAGTATTTTCAAGGTAGTAGTAGTTCTTTTAAGGTATAATGATCAGGTAGTATTTGCAAGGTAGTAGTAGTTCTCCAAAAGTATAATGATCAGGTAGTATTTGCAAGGTAGTAGTAGTTCTCGAAAGGTATAATGATTAGATAGTATTTGCAAGGTAGTAGTAGTTCTTCTAAGATATAATGATCAGACAGTATTTACAACCTAGTAGTAGTTCTTCAAAGGTATAATGATCAGGTAGTATTTGCAAGGTAGTAGTAGTTCTCAAAAGGTATAATGATCAGGTAGTATTTGCAAGGTAGTAGTAGTTCTCAAAAGGTATAATGATCAGGTAGTATTTGCAAGGTAGTAGTAGTTCTCGAAAGGTATAATGATCAGATAGTATTTGCAAGGTAGTAGTAGTTCTTCTAAGGTATAATGATCAGGTAGTATTTGCAAGGTAGTAGTAGTTCTTCTAAGATATAATGATCAGATAGTAATTGCAAGGTAGTAGTAGTTCTTCTAAGGTATAATGATCAGGTAGTATTTGCAAGGTAGTAGTAGTTCATCTAAGGTATAATGATCAGATAGTATTTGCAAGGTAGTAGTAGTTCTCCTAAGGTATAATGATCAGGTAGTATTTGCAAGGTAGTAGTAGTTCTTCTAAGGTATAATGATCAGGTAGTATTTGCAAGGTAGTAGTAGTTCTCGAAAAGTATAATGATCAGGTAGTATTTGCAAGGTAGTAGTAGTTCTTCTAAGGTATAATGATCAGGTAGTATTTGCAAGGTAGTAGTAGTTCTTCTAAGGTATAATGATCAGGTAGTATTCGCAAGGTAGTAGTAGTTCTCCTAAGGTATAATGATCAGGTTGTATTTGCAAGGTAGTAGTAGTTCTCAAAAAGTATAATGATCAGATAGTATTTGCATGGTAGAAGTAGTTCTTCTAAACTATAATGACCACTAAAAAAAAGACTGGTTTCACTTCTAAGGGATCATTTTAAGGTATGACTAACTTTCAGGATAGATTTAGTAGCGATGTACATATCTTAAGGTAATTAGATCATGTGAAAGCAAATGGCATCACTGTCTGTGTTGTCTCGGCCACTAACCTGTATCAATATTAATACATGGTTATAATGGGAAATTTGTGAAAGCTTCTGTTTATGGAAGTCAAAGAAAATGTGTGCACTTTGACAGGAAAAAAATAATATACAGTGGAATAGCATGCCATTTTAATAAAATGGAATTCTTGTAATAACATGTGTATATTAAATTACCATATATACATGAAGCTTATGCTGAAATATGAATATGTGTCAATTTCATATCAAATGAAAAAATGGTATAAATAAGACACTGACATGAAAGTCTGCCACAAATGGAGAGGTACAATTGAAGCAAGATATGATAGTGAGAGAAAACATAAAATGCAAAACTAGAAAGTGAATGCTGTTATTCAGAATTAAAAGTGAAAATTAATTATCTGATTTACTGTCAAAGCCCAGCAAGTAGATGCAAAAGAGCAAGCTTGAACTGAAAATAGAAATTGCTGATTCAGAAGCATCATACATTGTATGTACTCACTGAGACACCTCCAGCTGGAAACAGCATTTAGCCAGGTCTGCCATCATATGATGCACACCAGATCTGGTTCTAAGCATTTTCTTACGACTAATCAGTATCACAAATAGCATAGATTATGAATTGCCATAACATAATGTATCTGTTGATTTGTAGTTTGCAAAGGGACACAACTTAGTGATTTGTAGTTTGCAAAGGGACACAACTTAGATATAAATACAGATCATACCACTAAGAATGGAAAATGGATAGTTGAGAAAGCAACATGAAAATTTTTATTTGAAAAATATAATTGCCCAAAAAGTTGGGTGTTTCAGTTTTAACTGGAATAGTCACAATGAAATCCAACAAGATTCTCAAGAAATTAAATGGGTATAAATGATTTAGTGCAAAGTAACTGCCTTGAAAAATAGCATAACTTCTAATAAGGATACATGGCCAGAGTTGCCTCAGAAGATTGATTAGAAACATAGAAAACCAACAAGATTGAATATCCATAAACAAAACAAAAGTGACAGACTGCATAATTAGATCTAGGTAGACAACTTTATATTGAAGTGAGAAGATAAAAATTGTACAAAATGTTACATTCCATGTGTTACACAATACATTTC
This sequence comes from Potamilus streckersoni, assembly GCA_016746295.1. Taxonomy (NCBI): domain Eukaryota; kingdom Metazoa; phylum Mollusca; class Bivalvia; order Unionida; family Unionidae; genus Potamilus; species Potamilus streckersoni. The sequence continues at coordinate 307,186 of JAEAOA010000188.1, read as the reverse complement.
ATGCTGTGATCAGCAATCCAAAACATGAAAGAGCATGTCAATTAAAAGCTGTTTGAAAATGTCTGCAATACAAGACATTATTGATTTAATAGACAAAATGATGTAACATGAAATAGGTTAGACTGGTTTAGAATTAAAGTTTGCAACATAGAGGTGTTTACAGTTGAATCAAATACAGTACATGTACAAATTATGCCCTCACCAGGATTATTCAGATGGTAAATAATTTAAAATCACAAAAAATACTGGAATACAGAATTTAAAAAAGAAGCAAAATAAGAAGCTCTCGGTGATCATCAAAGCACAAGAAAGTTGGTAGATCTTTTGAAGGCTGAAATTACAAGCTTACTACTTAGAAGAAAGTTCTAAATTTAACTATGCCACACAAACGTTCAATTATTCCATGAATAGAAAAACATGCACACTTTAGGAAATTCATAGCAAAAAAAATGAATTATGCTTGCAAAACATAGACGCTCACATCAAATCTATAAAAAATAGATTAAAATCTTCTAAATGAGATGCTCCCGCAAGATCTCGTACATTGACCATGGTTGACTATGTAACCAGCGAAGAAGTCCACAACTAGATCAAATGATCCATCAGATCTTTGAAGACCTCTTGACCACTGTAAGAAAGAGCTAACTGCGGTGGTAAGTTCATGTCTCCAGATTTTCTGGACTGGGAAGACAGCATTAAGGAGTGGACAGACATGGGATTTGGAGATTCCCAAAGCTTGGTAGAGAACAGGGAAAGATGGAGAGAATTGGTTGTAATGTCAACTGTGGTGACCCAACAACCTCTTAGGACAAGGGATTGAAGATGATGACGAACTGCTAGTGACACAAATGTATGCAAAAATTAATCCAGAATTAATTTTTATCCTATAAAATAAGATTGCATCGAATAGTGTCCTGAAATAGATCTCCTTATTTCTTAACATAAGAAATTAACTGTATATTTTTAGGTATGCATGTTTAGTAATATTAGATTGGAGTTATTTAATGTTTTGAGTGTTTTGTATTGCATGTAATGTTCGACTTCGTAAGAATTAGTAATGATTCAGAAATATCTGAAGCAAGAAAATCAAGCCAATGTGAAATTATTAGAGTTTTGGGATGTGTGGTCATTAGGTGATTGATGGAAATTATTGTTGTATTTTGTGTAATTAAGAACCTATCAGTTGACAATGACTGTTGTCTTCAAGTCTTTGGAAATAGGGTAATCATGAGTTTCAAGCCAAGCTCACGCAGGTGTTTGATTCGTTCTGTCCTAGGCCCCTTTGCGTGTACTAGTATATTGTTTTTACACAGAATAATATTGAAAAGTTTGTAGCATTATAGCCTGTTGTCGGTGTTATCTTACCAAAAAATGAAAATACAGACCAAATTATTCACATTGATCTCTTGACACAAAAGGAATAAGATCGAGTTTGATCTAAGACCATCAACATGATCCGTCACAGTTTTACTGGCATGCATTAAAGGTTGATGCTCTGTGGACGGTACTCTGATAGTTGCTGTATCGTCTAGATTTTTAGATTACCTTTTAAGTGATGACACTGTTTTACCTAATGGCTCGTACATAAGTTATCAAGTAATTACCTTGTCCGGCTAGAAGACAAAATATTAGCATACTATTATATCGCCCAAATGAGAAAAGTTTATATGATAAACTCTCAGTTTGTAATTTTGGTTTAATTTGTAACCGTTGTTTAAAAATAAATAATTATGTTTATTTTCCTTTATCTAAATTTTTCTCACCAAGTTCTTCTCCTGAATATACCATATATTCTGAAGGAAATCTTCATTACTATGTGGCCAAAGAATGCCGATTTCCCCCAGAAAGCTAACTCCCATATTTACCAAACCTAAGCTCTCGAAAAGTTTGTTTACCTAAAAAAGCTAGTAATTATATGTTCAAATAACCAATTCAATGGGAATAAATATTTGCGATATTTAGATAAGTGTGTGCATATGCTGAGTATTGAAGTTTGAATTATATATCTTTAGAGCTCTAATATGATAAATATATGTCTTGAATATCTCTGATCAGGATGCTTATAGCTGGCCGGACAAATAACCTATATATTAATTTTAGATTAGGTATACTCTTTCCGCTAGCATGTCAAAACATCTACTTTATATACACAGAGAAACTGCCAAACATTCTGCATATGGAAAGTGTTTCAAACTAACGAATGCTATATATTGAACAGAAATCAATCGGATTCAAGAACATATCTCCTTTCAAAGCAGTTATCATGAAAACTATTGTGGAGGCAATATGATGGTGCTGCTTCATGTTCTCTATATTCTATTGACCTTTGTTGGTAACTAAATAATGAAGAAATTTTTTATGACGTTGAAATAGTAGATTCCAAACCCTTGAACCAACACCTTTACAGGATGAACCATCTCACACAGGAAACAGGGATACTTGAAAAAAAAAGATTTAGTATTTACTGGCCTATGTTGGGAGGAAAACCCATGCAATTTACAACGTAGGCCAATGCATCCTCTGTGCGTCCGCCTTGCCTACGTTGGGAGGAAAACCCATGCAATAATACAATGTAGGCAAATGCGTCCACCGTTCGTCCGGCTGGCCTACGTTGGAAGAAGAAAAAACCATGCAATTTACTGTGCGTCTGCCTTGCCTACGTTGGGAGGAAAATCCATGTAATTTACAATGTAGGCAATTGCGTCCACCGTGCGTCCGCCTGGCCTTCGTAGGGATGAAAACCCATGCAATTTACAATGTAGGCAAATGCCTCCACCGTGCGTCCGCCTGGCCTTCGTAGGGAGGAAAACCCATGCAATTTGAAATGTAGGCATATGCGTCCACCGTGCGCCCGCCTGGCCTACGTTGAGAGGAAAACCCATGCAATTTACAATGTAGGCAAATGTGACCACCGTGCATCCGCCTCGCCTATGTTGGGAGGAAAACCCATGCAATTTAAACTGTAGGCAAATGCGTCCACTGTGCGTCCGCCTGGCCTTCTTTGGGAGGAAAACCCATGCAATTTAAACTGTAGGCAAATGCGTCCACCGTGCGCCCGCCTGGCCTACGTTGAGAGGAAAACCCATGCAATTTACAATGTAAGCAAATGCGTCTACCGTGCGTCCGCCTGGCCTTCGTAGGAAAGAAAACACATGCAATAATACAATGTAGGCAAATGCGTCCACCGTGCGTCTGCCTGGCCTACGTTGGGAGGAAAACCCATGCAATTTACAATGTAGGCAAATGCGTCCAACATGCGCCCGCCAGGCCTACGTTGGCCTACGTTGGGAGGAAAACCCATGCAATTTACAATGTAAGCAAATGCGTCCACTGTGAGTCAGCCTCGCCTACGTTGGGGGAGGGACCATGCAATTGACAATGTAGGCAAATGCGTCCACCGTGCGCCCGCCGTGCCTACGTTGGGAGGAAAACAGATGCAATAATACTATGTAGGCAAATGTGTCCACCGTGCGTCCGCCTCGCCTACGTTGGGAGGAAACCCATGCAATTTACAATGTAAGCAAATGCGTCTACTGTGAGTCCGCCTTGCCTGGACATTTTCTAGCACTGTGACTAGAGAAAAACTAAACATACATGGTCCAAACAAAACAGATAATGTAATTCATCTCATAACATGTAAGATTTGTATCTTAGAGAAACTAAAAATGTATAAAGAGAGATCAAACTTCAGAGATCTAATTAGATAACAAAGAAGCTGTAAAGAAGTACCGGTCGCAGATCACTTCTCCTCCCCTTGCCACACTCCAATGATATTGATTAAAAACCTAGTATCTAACTGCATTTATCTTAATCAATCCCTGACATACGTGATCCCTTGCTGTATCCAGTGCACGTGAATATCTATCTATCTATCTATCTATCTATCTATCTATCTATCTATCTATCTATCTATCTATCTATCTATCTATCTATCTATCTATCTATCTATCTATCTATCTATCTATCTATCTATCTATCTGTGTGTGTATGTATGTATGTATGTATGTATGTATGTATGTATGTATGTATGTATGTATGTATGTATGTATGTATGTATGTATGTATGTATGTATGTATGTATGTATGTATCTATGTATGTATGTATGTATGTATGTATGTCATAGCATCTACTTTTCGTTTGAAGAAAAAGAACTTGTTGGGACGAATTGTCTTTCGAATTGAACCGAATTGTTTTTCAAGTTGGGACGAATTGTCTTTGGCCTAGATTGACTATAACCGGGCATAAATGATACAACTTTCCCATTCCTCATCCTGTTCGGTCCCGGTGCTTCAATCCACATATTTTTCTGGTAAAAAGCGTCTTTCGGAAAAAGAAATGACACAATTGAATTGCTCGGTAAAAATAGAACTGACCAATGTACGTCATATCATTATTTGGTTAGCTGAAACTAACGAATAACTTTTTAATTTAGGAAAGCGGATTTTTAAGTCTAATTAACATTTTTATGGTGTGCATACATAACAAATGAGTTTTTTTTAGTGACTATAATAATATCACAAGTTTGTACAATATTAGTTGCCAGTGACCTATAAGGCTTTTAATGTTTTCCTTTCAGGTCAAGATTTTATTACTGATGTATATAGCAGGAAATCAGCTACTTAATTTGAGTTCCTTTAACAATTTTCTCACTCGGTATACATCTAAAATTATCTTTATCTCGTGCTATCACGAGGCACGAGTACAATAGCTATATCTTGTATAGGTTGTTTTACAAAGGATATTACGTAGGTATGCATTAAAACTTCCTGTCTGAAGACTTGCTATAATCAGTCAAGATCATGCTTGGGTATTCTTATTGTTCAACTTAAAATTCATTATATTTGTAATAGGTGACGTTGTCATATAATGTATTTATGTGTTAAATATATCCTGTAATTTGACTTTGTTTCATTCCAAACTTTCATTTTTGTTCTAGTTTCTAAATATTATGTACTATTTCTATAGAGTATCAAATCAAACTCGAACTGAATGTTATCACATGTACGTAAGTTAAGACTCAAATCAAACTCCTATTCAAAAGCATATTTAGTTATATGCCGCGACGAAATCGGGTTCTGGTGAGTTCACAATCCAGATTTCGTGTTATATGCGGATTACTACTAATAATACTACCACTAATAGCACTAAATGTTCTGCATCAACTACTAATACTATAAATATAACTTCAATTGCAACTACTTCTAATAGGCTATTAACACCACTATCGCCACTACTACTAACAACACTACTGTTACTATTGCTACTGTGACTAAGAAAACAAATGCTAGCATACTACATTTATTTTCACTTATTAGTCTGCAAATATAATAAACATAAACACTACTACTACTACTACTACTACTACTACTACTATTTTCTAAAGTACTACTACTATTACTACGAAATCTAAATGGTTAAAACTAAATTGGCTTTGACTAATGCTACTACTACTGCTACTAATACTACTATTACTGATAGTAATGTTAAAACTAAAGAAACCTACATTTACTTAAGGTGTCAACGCATTGACATGATAATTTTAACATAAGTTATTTATTTACTTGCCACATCAAATTATCTAATAAAAGAGAACATGCATCTGTTCCATCTCCTTAGAAGGTCACTGAAGACGTCATTTGTCAGTTTTTATGAATACACTATAATATAGTGCAATTAGATGTGTGAAGTGTGTACTGACATCATTGTCGGTTTAGTATAATCAGTAGGAGGGGTGGTAGTAGTAGGTGGAGGAGGATAAAGAGCATAGTCTTGATAATGATCAATATGGCATTAATGCTGAACTACCTAAAGTTCTATCAAATTTTGATGCTAATATGTTTGTTCATGACGTGACTTTACAATTGCCAATTAATTAGAAGTATATCCACATGTTATGCTCGTACTTTTTTTTTTGTTTATTTAATTTTGGATGGGTTGGGAGGAGGGTTGTTTTGATTTTTAGTTCTGACCAGGTCGGAAAAATTGTAAATAAATAGATCAAAATTAGAATCTGTCACATATGGTGTTTGTTACTTTGTTTTGCAAAGTGGATGTTGATTGATAAAGTCAAATTTATTCGAACTATTATAACTGTTCCGCAAAGGCGGGTCTTGCTTAATACGAGTCATACATGGAACTTTATCTATGAAACTATGTTTTGCATGAGAGTGATACAAACCATAAAGTATATAGAACTTGACTATTATAAGTCTATTAAATATGATGATATCCTGACTAAACAAGTCAAATCTATTTAATAAATTTATGCAATCTAGCATTAATAGTATGATTTTCTTTTCAAAAAGTTAGATGACGAAAACAATAATTGTTACACGTAGTTGCATTTTTTACTTTCCAGTCTGACATCTATGTTAAGCTTGACCCTATAGTACGGAAGTTACTCTTATGTTTACTGTGAAATTTTTATATAAGCTTTTAAAGTGCTGAATTTTCAAATGATATTACATACAATCCCTACACTTTGCTTTTACATAGAAATAACCATTATGTGGCTTGTCCTAACTGAAAAGACGCATGTAATTATTGTTTCCATTGGACAAAGGTGACTGTGGTGGCCACAGTAGCATTTATGTATTTAACAGCTAGATTAATAGCAATTAGATTTTACTCAACATTAATAGGGTGGCTTTATTTTGTGTAATACTTATTTGAAATTAAGTGACGAGTTCTACTACTTCCACTACCATCGACGGACCAATGTCCTTCAGTTAAAGAATCCCCTTTAGTTTACAGCTCCATTTACAGCTACAAGTTTCATTGCTGGTAAGAGACAATCTCCGTATAATATTAATCTTTGCACATATAATTAACCATGCTCTCTGTACTGGTCTTATAAGTAGGCCTTAAAGATATGGGATGCCTTTCAAAAAGACATTCTTTTGCATTTATGGTTATATCATATATCAGACGACACATGTATACACTTCTCAACAGTTGAGTTAATGCATATTTTGTGTGCAAGAAAAGCATAACAACGAATTCTCTTTTCGTTGTACATTAACTCGGAAGATGATCAAGATAATGCAATTTTAGATACATTAAGTTAAAATTTTCTTATATATTCTAAGCCCAGTTGACATATATGGTGCCTTTCATATTTAGCATGGATAATTTACAGCATATTTCTATAATTTTGAAACTAGGACTATGAGGAATTAAAACATTAAAGATTACCAATCTTCTCTTCAGGGTCAAGGACACAGGTCAAGATTAAATACAAACAACACTGAAATATGCCCATTTTAGAAGCTCTTATGCTGTTTTAAACAAATGAAGCCTTTCAAACGAAACTGATATATCGTCATGGTAACTTTGATTAACCTCATATATATTGACTACTCTACTCATATTTAACGTTGCAAATTGTATTATGTTTTGCTGGCATTTTTAAAAATAAATAATATAGATCCGTGGAAAGGTATTTCTGGCCATTTTTGCCTCTGGCAATTACGTTACCGTTACTTTCATAAGTGTCCATTAAATGTAGCGTGGGGATATCAATCAATGGTTTGAAGACATAACCCAGTAGCCAGTACCAAGAGCGTTAGTATGGATGGGTTAAAAGTCATGACCCTGAACTCGTTCCATTTGTATATATAATATAATGCATTCAAATTTACAATATGCTGTACAAAAGTAGTGGTAGATTTAACCTCCTATGAAAAAAGGACTCCGCGTTCATGAAAAATAGTACTCACCACTCCTTCAGCATTAACTATTGAAAGATGCTTAGCTTCCATAGAATAGTTTTAAATTATCTGGCAAGGAGATAAAATAAAACAAGATGCCGTGGGAAATGCAGGCGTGGGAAATGCAGGCGTGGGAAATGCAGGTAACGACAACTGTGCAATTGCTATGTCTAATATTTTTCACCCGAAAGGAGGCGACAAGCATAGTGTGCTTTCGTCCTGATTTATACACGTAAATGTATTACATGACACGCGGTTCTAAATGTATGGAAAAATAGGAACCATTCTGGAAATCGGTGAACATAAGATAGAATATATATGGGTTTGGCTGGTCAGTATTGATCAATAATATAACTTATTATTTTAGGAAAAATAATTTTTTGAGATGTTATCCTAGTTTAACTAAAAATGAGACACTGTTTCATCGATGGAATTTAAGTCTTGAGTTGGAACACTCATTACTGAAATAAACACCCGACTCTTTGGTGCAGAATTGAATGCACATGTTTCAAACACATTCAGGTCCAGAAAATGCCACAGCTCATACCCTTTTCTCTACACAGAAGGTGACATCAAGGTTTCATTTATACTGATAAATATAGGTCTAATCAAGGGCACTCAGACATTTAAAGTTATTGCATTTTTAATATTATGATGTTTACATAGGTTTACTATGGGAACTGAATTAGTACCGCGAGTCCTATTAGAAGATACAAAGCAGAGTAGTCCCGATAATAAGCTAAGTCCTGGAACTAATATTTCCGTTTTGTTGTTGGCCTTACTGTTATCAAGCTGCCAATAAAATGCGTGCAAACTCCAATTATACTTAATAGAATTATTGAATGCAAAGATAACGATCCCAAATGCTGCTAATCAAACATTGCCAATGCAAAACAAGCTACATACCTAATATGTTTGTTATTGTTTTGTGTTTAACGCCATTTCTCACCTCATACTGGCCTATATGTGGTGGCCCGTGTAACTGGTAGAGGAAGAACCAGGGAAAACCCCGGTAAGAACAACCGGCCCACGTGAAGCAACTGGCAGCTTTCTTCCATACACTGTCTGAGCCCGAGACCTGAACCCACGAGGACAGACATGAGATGGCAGTGATCAACGCTTTAGAATAATCGACCATTGAAGACTCCAAAATTTGTTTCAGATTCAATGCTAATTAAGGGAATAATTGTGCGAAAACAAAATGTGAGTTAGTATTACAATCGGGTCTCATTAAAAGCAATCCGCATACGAAACTGAGAAATAATAATCGTTTGATTTATTGTGCGGAAGAGAACGTTAGCGGCACTAATAACCAGAAGACATAATTTGAGCTAAAACAAGGACACAAAATCCTGTCCAAAATTTGGCCAGTGTCAAATCTGTATTATATGCTATGTGGCAGAAATAAAATAATAGTCGACTGATTTAGTGTGCTGTAAAATAATGTGTCTGTAACTCTGCTAAGTGATGACCTTTAACGTTGACAATAAAACTCACATACGTCCTCATGCGTACCGAGCTGAATCAAAATTTATGAAATTCAATGATAATCGATGGCTTTATTGTACGAAAGAGACAGCTTCCAATAAAACTGAACCATGATCTCAGAAATATCAAGGAGCAAACCAGAATTCGTTTAGATAAAAAATAACCGAATGATTATTTTGTATTGACCATACAGACGGTTGATCCGATAATGAGAGGGTATAACTCTGTTAAATGATGGCTTCGGATACTAAAACATTATTAGTATTGAGCTTCATCCTAAATTCGGTTGAACTCTGATGTTAATAAAGGAATTACCGTGCGAAATGATAACTTCGTGGTCTCACATTTATGGACTATTACTGTGCTAATGACGCTAACAGTTAAGTTCAACTAAAGTCTCTTTAATACCAAGCAGCACACTATATTTGATTGAAATGCATTGCTAATCAAGGGATTCATCAGTAGGTAATGCATGTTGGTGGATCTGATGAAGGCTATTATTATCCTAAGTAATGACGCAGAATGCAGCCAATTAGACTCACACAAATTGTCACCCTCACAAAAATTGAAGAGATTTAAGAAAAATTAAGGAAAATATTGCTCAGAACAATATGGACTAATATTGATAGCACTGTAATGCGATGTTGGTCGCTCTATAACGTCGACTTATCGGCTTTAAAAAATCCGGATAATGATGAGACGTGAAGTGTCTAGGCACGATCCAGATTTTCTGATTATAACAAGTCGTGCTCTAAAGAAATTGATTAATACTTCAACATTTCTAATCTTTCATCTTAAACCATAAATAGAATTGCTATTTGACCAGTTGAAATGCGCACGAAAATTGTAATTTTATAAATTAAGCTCTTGATATGAGTGGTTAGAGCGGTCGACTATGATATGAGAGACCGCGGGTTCAAGTCCCGGACGAATCAAACCAGAGACTAATGAAAATGATATTAGCAGCTGCTTCGCTTGGCGATCAGCCTTAAGAGGCTGGTGTTAGAACAGGTCGGCCTGATGTCAGGATAATATGCTTAGGTGGAACATGATGCTACGTGTCTGTGGAATGATGCTCAAATGCCAGACATCTTTAAACTACCACACTGCAGACATTGCAGCGATATAACATGGTTAAATCTACGTTAAATATCCAGCTCGCTCTCTCTCTCTCTCTCTCTCTCTCTCTCTCTCTCTCTCTCTCTCTCTCTCTCTCTCTCTCTCTCTCTCTCTCTCTCTCTCTCTCTCTCTCTCTCTCTCTCTCTCTCTCTCTCTCTCTCTCACACACACACACACACACACACACTCACTATATATATATATATATATATATATATATATATATATATATAGAGAGAGAGAGAGAGAGAGAGAGAGATACACACATTCACTTAGATGTATATATATATATATATATATATATATATATATATATATATATATATATATAGAGAGAGAGAGAGAGAGAGAGAGAGAGAGAGAGAGAGAGAGAGATACACACACACACACACACAAGTTTGTCTCATTATGTTCTTATTGTATTATTAATATGTTGGAATTAGTCATATATCTAGACAATATACAAACAATAGAACAATAGTCTACTTTTGAAAACATTATCTGCGAATTCATACGCTATGGGTAAATCACTACATGATATACCAACTTTATTAGCAGCAGTGGACCTCAGGACACAAGCATTAAATATAGGAGTCTTTGTATGCATTGCTATTATTGTTCATATTTTTGCTCTTTTTGCGGATCTCAGAATGATAATGATAAGAAAACATAAATTAGTATTGTTAGATAAGTTTAACACAAGGAACATAAAATGTCTTTTCAGTTTCAGTTTCATATGATATTAAAAATGTCAATATAAGTTTATTGTATTACATTTGCAAGTGTATGTATTAAATTAGCATGTACATCCTACTGACATGCGTCCATTCTTATAGTATTGTTTGTTTTACGATAGGAAACAAGAGGATGTAGGGCGAATGGGGGAAATTATAGAACAAGGTCATTACAGTAATCAACTGAAAAAGAATATTTCTTGAATTAAATGATTCCAAAAGAGATAGGGGGTGGAGTAGAGATAAGCCATTTGCCAGCAACATTCTTTTTTCTAATGCTAGCAGTAACCTTATGATAAAGAACATATTTATACACATACTGTAGCTTTTTAAGCTAATTGTTTATAATGCATCTTTATGACGAGGTATTTTGAGGATCGCAACTAATCATAAATAGCTGGAAGAAGTCGCGCTTGAATCAAAATTCTTATGGGAAAGAACATCATTGGTTTGGTTTTGTGGGTTTATCGCCATTTTTCTAAACGTGATAGACTATATATGGCGGCCAGTATTATCTAGGTGGAAGAAAAAGGCTAGAAGACCATTACGTTTGTATACACGTGAGATTTAGTTTCTTTTCTATATCAATGAGTACATCAAATATTCTAGTTACAATGATATTTGTGTCCATTAGTGTCGCACGTAATGTACGTCGTTATTGTTGAAGACACTGGCTAAAACAAGAATAGAAAATCCGCAAAAGAAAGCAAAAAGAATATAATGCTGCAATTGATCTACCATTTGTATCATATATACCTAACCACACACTGCAATCCATGCGCAATACAGAAACATTTTTATGACTCAAATTGTAACTTTTAATGGCATACGCTATGCGTGCGTGCGTGTGCATGTATGTATGTATGTATGTATGTATGTATGTATGTATGTATGTATGTATGTATGTATGTATGTATGTATGTATGTATGTATGTATGTATGTATGTATGTATGTATGTATGTATGTATGTATGTATGTATGTACGTGTGTGTGTGTGTGTGTGTGAGAGAGAGAGAGAGAGAGAGAGAGAGAGAGAGAGAGAGAGAGAGAGAGAGAGAGAGAGAGAGAGAGAGAGAGAGAGAGAGATCCTGTTCCGTTATAATCGGTACTTGACTTGGTCAACGCATATTTGAATACAAATTCATAATCACAAACCCGGATAGATAATCAAGTGGCAACACTTGTCATGAAGTGTGAAGAGGAATAAAACGGCTAATTTTCCAATGCTTAAGCAATCATCACATGCTATCAGTAGGTTGTGCTGTTTAGGACTGATAGTTAGAAAATTCGGTTACATTTTATTTTTGACGTCATTAGCTTGTCCGAACTGAACCATATCGTCTGCTATAATGTCAGTTTCTCTATGGATGAAATCTGTGTCATGGATCATTGTCATTGTCGTCATCGGTTTTCATACAGTAATTTGTAAGTATTAAATAGTGTTAGTTACAACTTTGGTTTAATGTGTAACCTACGTTGAACGTTAAAGCATTACTTTTGCTGACCGTCGATATGTTTAACTTTAGAATAGTGTATGGTGATTTATTAAATTTATTGACACTCGTGGTTAGGTCAAAAATGTTTCTCAGGCCTGTCTTCTCAACTGCTATGTATACATACTTAATTATCATTTGCATTTGCACTTCATACGTCAAAGGTTTTAACCCAAGGATAAACGAACATGACTTTAACTTTTAATAGCAATAGCAAAAGTAATAATAAATAAAATTTTAATAGTCATAATGTATTATTATTATTATTATTATTATTATTATTATTATTATTATTATTATTATTATTATTATTATTATTATTATTATTATTATTTAACATGGTTAGATCATCCACACAATGTAATGAATTTCGTGCACAAAATATGACAGAATTTATCTTACCCAGTGCAACAACAACAACAACAACAACAACAACAACAATAATAATAATAATAATAATAATAATAATAATAATAATAATAATAATAATAAAATTATTAATAATAATAATAATAATAATAATAATAATAATAATAATAATAATAATAATAATAATAATAATAATAATAATAATAATAATAATAGTACTGGACTTCAGCAACATTTGTATTATAGTAGAGGTTCAATAGGATGACAAGAATAATTCATAATGTAAGAAAATATACTTTTGGGAGTAATGATGATATCTTAACGGACAGACACCCATTGACTCCACATGTCTTATGTTCTGAAACATTAACTCTATTTGTATGCAAAAATAATACCTTGCTTCTATTTTTAACATTTAGTTTTATGCTCTCAATCTTTATATTAAAAAGAATGACTTTGTAAAAATGGAGGCAATTTCGAATGGGTACTTTTGCATCGGTTCTTTTAAGGGTATATACTAAAATCACAGTATAGGTGAACTGTTTTATAGACGTGCTTGTCATCTTTGAATTAGCATAGAATAGGAAAGAAACAACATAACTCTTATTAAATATGTTTCTTTATTATGAAATACTTTTGGGGAGTACTTCATATTCTTGTTAGTAAAATAGCAGCAGGGAGGGTGAATCCTACAAATTTTTGCGACAAAATTGATTAAAGCCTCAGAATGCCAAATGGAACCTTCCTACGAAATCTCATATTTTAACCAAAAAAAAATTAAAGACCCCATTTTACAAATGGAGCCTTAGCGATTTTGTCGCAAATACATTGTCATAACCACCCTGGAAATTGCTGCCATCTACGTCGCAAATATGTTGTCATTTCACCCTCCCTGCTGATGATTAATACAAATTATTTAACCAAATATTTGATCAAGTCCAATACGATATCGTGACCGAGGGTCGTGTAAATTTATTGTTATAAATCCATATGGGACTGACTGAGCATGACCAAAGTAATTTTTAAATCCATTGAAGTCCATATCGGAACACCATGTCTGCCAAATATTTCGTAGCGTATGTGTATCAACGCCGTTGAATACAGCAAAAATATTACAGTTATCGCGAATCACTTTTGGAATTTGAGTATATCGTTGAGTGACATATATCACGTCTGTGTTTTTATGCCTACCTCGGGAAAATACTCTAGCAGGGTTCTTTTGATTATCTAACATTACATCATCGTACACTACAAGATTGTTTATGTCTCCATCGAGGTCATCTACGCATGGTGCATCATTAATATCTGTTATAAAGTCAATTACACTTTCACCTTTAATTTCTGATGCATTTTCATTATAATCTTTTAGCACTTCATAGCACCGTTGATCATCTACGGATGGGGCAACTAAATATAATTTATCCCACTTCATAAATCGCATTATCAAATTAAGCAGCAATTGTGTTTTGCCTGATCCAGATGGTCCGATTATAATGGCACGGACAGAATTCGGAAGCGCTGCGTGGTGTTTTACCGGTTCTCTTCTTTTAGTCGCTGAAAAATCAATTATATTCATAACTCTATATATAAATTATGGATCTATATTGTGTTAAGTGTAAACAGCGTACTGATACAACCGATCAGACAACCATTACAACTAAAAACAATAGACTAGCGCTTACTGGTAAGTGGGTAACATGTGGTACAAAAAAATTTCGATTTTTTAAAAAAAAAGCAACTCGGAGGTGATATTGCCGCAAAACTTGGAAAACTCCCCGGAACCCCATGGGCAAAATACCCCGGAGAAAAACACCTTCCAGGATATAGTTACTGTGGTCCCGGAACGAGATTAGATATCAGACTTGATGATCAAAATCAGCCCCGGCCTGGTGAGTATCCGATAAATGCTATTGATAAGGCATGTCATGCTCATGATGTTGCATATAAAAGCAATAATTTGCAACAAAGACATATCGCGGATGTAAAATTAATTCATGCGTTAAATGCTATTCCTGATAAATCCTTCAAAGAAAAATTGGCTTCATGGTTGGTCAAATCAGCTATGAAAGGCAAATTGGTGTTAGGTGCTGGTAATTAAAAATACCAGTGTTTTTATAGTATGGAATCTATTTATTATTCTCCGAAAGGATACTGGAGGGGTAAAGCAGCAATTAGTAAACTCGCTAACGCTGCAAAAGTGAAAAAATCCACTGCAAAAGATTGGTTATCCAAACAAGCTATATGGCAAATTTATCTACCACCGCCTAAACAAATTAATTATTCTCATTTTGATGTTACCGTACCCAATGAAGTTCATCAGGCTGATTTATTGTTTTTACCACATGCCATGGTGACAAATACGCGCTAACCTGTAGTTGATATGCGAGTCGATTTAAACAAGCAGAACCATTGAAAACAAAGTCAGCTTCTGAAGTCGCTTCTGCATTTGAAAGGATTTATAGACGAGGTCCTCTAAGATGGCCAAATCTATTACAAGTTGATTCCTGGCAAAGAGTTTCAAGGTGAGGTGCTGTTCTATCACAATGAAAACTCATAATGTTACAATACGACGGGGACATACTGCGTTACATCGTGATCAGGCAATTGTAGAACGATTTAATCGAACTCTTGCAGAACGGTTATTTGGATATCAATATGCAAAAGAATTCATCCAAGAAAATCGATCTCGTGAATGGGTCCAAAGGTTACCGAGTGTAGTTGCAGCGTTAATAACGAGATTACTCGACTATTAATATGAAACCAAATATTGCAATAAAAAAAGAATATATTCCCGAACAACCACAGCGGGTTAGCACTCAGCCACTTCTCGGTGATGTTACTGTGAGATATTTATACGAACCAGGAGAGCTTGAAGGTGGTAAAAGAAGAGCTACTGATCCTATATGGAGTATTACCTACGCTATAAAATTTTCAACCATAACGCGATCAACTGGTAGACCTCCAATCTACAGATTGGATTCAACGCACCTCAGCGTGGTGTGGTTTTACACGCGAACAACTACAAGTCATTCCGGACGATACTCATTACCGCCACATGGTCTTAACTAGCTACGTTACGTCTATTACACTCAAGACAGGTCAACATCACATTGTTTCTGACATGGCCAAGACTGTTATTTTTTCTGTCTACGGTGAATTGTCGAGGGTCTTTATCCGAATACTGCCAGTGCATTATACAATTGCAACTGGCGCAGTGATTATTCTGTTGTTCTTTTAATGCGATTATTACTTCAGCATCAATATCAAATTCTCGTTGTTTTTTTGTCCTGCTGTTTGTAACCAGAGAGTTTTTTTATTAATGATGCTAATATCAGTGTTATCATCGTTTGCATTAAAATCATCATCGAAAACAATCCTTCGTAGTTGATTTATTCGTCGTACTCTGGACACTGCGAGATAGACTAAATTTGACCATTCAATGCGATTATCAACTATCCAAACAATTGTATCCGTGATGGTCAATCCTTGTGACGAGTGTATTGTTGTTACATAACCAAGCGTCCATGGTGGTTTATTAGCGCATAATGCATCTTCTACAGTATTGATATCAACTAGCACAATATCATTTAACACTAGAATCTGTTTCTCCGTCTGGCCTGGAATTTCAACTTCATATTCTGCTTTCGTGTATCCAATGGTCTATAACACAACGGCACTGGAAACGTTGGGAATTTTTTCTTGTGTAGCTCAAACAACTTTTTCTGAAGTGCGTCTCTACTATCTTTCTACATGATACTACAAAATCATTTGTTTCCATGTTTCCCAAAAATCATTCAAAGGTGTTTCAGAAATTATTTCACGCGCTACTTCACATTGAATTCTATCGGGTTGTAATCTAATTAGTTTTTTAAACTCACGTAACTGCTCATCGAGTGCTCTATAGTCAGTATCAATTTCTTCGTAATAATCAACAAAATCCTTTTAACCAATTATGTGGACTTCTACTTCTACAACAAATGGTGGTGGTTGACCATGATCGCCGCACAATATAATTTTGTATTATTTTGCAATAACCAATCAAGAAACATTTTTAATACATCTTCTGAAACAGTACATGCTTCATCCCAAATAATAACCGCTGGAATAAATTTCTCACCATTCGCTCAGGAGTCAAGCATCACCCTTGTATCGAAAAAAACTATGATACGTGCAAGCTTCAACATTTCGTTGTTTGATCTCTCTCGCTAGTCTATGGGTGGTGTGAGTACAATCATGGACGTTCTCTCTCGATATAATTCTATCGCACGTGTTGTCTTTCCAGATCCACCACAACCGTTAAATAAACTGTTTTATATCTACAAATTGGATCTGATATCGGTGGTGCTTTAGACATAGAATATCTTCGGATTTTTCACTGATAGAATTATCGTTCTTCAGGTAACTGCTTTTAATCTCAAGGTCTGCTGATTCAGAATAATTGCAATGTATGTATTTCATGTTTAATTCGCCATGTTCCCCAAGTCTCTCGCTATTAGTAAATTTAGTTATCTTTTTGATATATTTTTATCGACATACATTGAATCAATTGCAACTCTAACTGCTATACTAGGAATCTATTTATCATTGCAAATAAATTGATAGATGCATAACCCAGCATAGAAGCCCTTAAATGTAGATATGCAGAGCTTTCTCCATCACTGTAAGTAACAATTCTACCTAACTTTGTTTTATTGGACAAAAAGGCTGTTTTACAATTTGCGTATCTATTTTTCTCTACTGCATCTTTAAAACGAAGTCGTATTCGGCATCATCTATATCAATCGTGAGGATTTGTCTTTTAAAGTTTAAATTTTTCTTTCCACCTTGTGTAAATTTACCGATTATTCTTCGGCCAGATCCTTTGCTTCACTATTTCGTTGATTAAATATCTTTTTTGGACCATTCAATGAGTACTTCTCGTCAGCATCAATCAATATGTTTTCTAGACTTATCGATTATACTATCAAGACATTCTGGTTCTGGTAACCAGACATTAGTTTGTTTTTTGATATGAGATATTGCTTCGCTGACAATCAACGAAACTAACATTTTACATCAAGCATATATCGCAATAACACTATTGGTAACCACAATCCTTTCAGCCATGTGTCTACCAATCCAAACATAACAACACGGATGAAGTCCTTCAGCGAATTCAAATGATACTACGCCAAGCAAAAACCGGTCAAATCAAAATCGGGCAGTGGTCCATTAATAGCAACGCGAGTCATTTCATGTGTGGGATGTCCAAACCGTTTAAAATACTCACCAGCGAATCCATATCCTAGAAAACTTCCTGGATAACAGGCAACGATATCAACTGATATCATACTTCACGATTGTACTTAACGTTCCATAGACCGCCATGATAATATTCCAGACAGCTGGATTGAACATCCTGTAAAAACTCTACTCTTTTCGTGTTGGTTTCCAATTATTTTTCTTTTTTGGGAAAAAATGAGTGAAACCGAGGAAAATTTTTTAAAAAAATTTTGGGAAGTAACTGTTCGAAATTTTGGGGAATTTTTCTTTAAAAAAACGCTAGCTTTTTTCATGAAAATTATTTGCTAGTTTTTTTAATCCTATTATTTTGGGATTTTCGTACGATAAAATTAACCGTTAGGTTTAAAAATTAAATTGAATTGACTTCTTCATCTTCAAAATAGGGAATTGCCTATGAAAAGGGTCTTTTTTTCCCAAAAATGAAATTAGCATGAAAAAATCTTTCTTAAATTGAAATCCCACCCTTTGGGTAAATTTTTCTGGATTTTATTCCTTTTCTGTCTGGGGGGGAAATATTGAAAACCGGGTGCCCTTTTGGTGTTGTTATTTAAATAATTTTGATTGGAGCCCGTTTTTTTTGTATTTGTTCCGTAAAATCCCTCCCCCAGTTATCGTTTAAACCCCGGGGTTATGGGAAAAAATCCCCCAAGTTTTTCCCCCCAACCCTAGTATACCCCGGGAAATAGTTGCTCCGCCCCCTTTTCCCCCTGTTAGCTCCCATTAATCTATTTTTTTTAGGTTTAGGGGGTTAATTTTTTCCCCAAGGAGTGCTTTGAAAAGTTTTTAAAGACCCCGTTGAGCCCCCCCACTGTTGGGTGGCTTTTCCCCGGGACGTTGACTGTTCCTTTGGTGCTATTTTTCCCAAACCGGTCAGGGTTATTTAACGGATAACCCCAAAAAAACGATTTGCTGTTTTTTGGATACGTTTTTCATAGTATGGTTTTAAATTTCCCATTACCGGGCCCTGGTTTGGAATCACGGCTAAAAAATTAAAGGTTTGCCCTTTTCCCTTTGGAATTGGTAAAACCTTGTCTTTACCCCCTTCCCCCAAATTTTTTTGATAAGGAATTTCATCTGAAAAAATTCCCGGGTTTATTCCCAATTTGGTGATGTATCAAGCTGCCCCCCCCTTTTCCCCCCTTCTAGCTTTCAACAAACCCCCATCAATTTAAATGTTGACCAGGGTGTGTTGCCCCGCCTTTGTTTAAAACTCTTGAAAACAATCGGGATTTTTCTAAAAAGACTTCTATTATTTTTCTCTTTTTTGGGTTCATCTTCGAGATTTCCTACCCCAGATTTTTTTTAAATTTTTTTCCCCAAGGTTTGTTTCCCGATAATTCTTGATTTTCCCCCCCATTCCCTAAAAAAACCCCCAAGTATTTTTAAAATAGAAAAGTTTGTTTTTAAATAATGAAAAATTTCAAATGGTTTATGATTGGTCAGAAACCCCCAGCAAAAATCGTTTTAGAGGTGAACCCCCCTTGGCCCCCCCGTAAAACCCCCAGTTCCCCCCAAAAATTGACACCCCCTTCCCCTTTCATAAATTTTGGGTTTTTGGGTTAATTTTTAAAACCAAAATTTAATTATAATTTATTTTTAAAAACTTAATAAAACAAAAATTCCAACCCATAAACAACAACCCCTAAACCCCCCCCTTAACAAAAATCCTCCCAAAAACCCCCCCCCACCCACCCCCCCAAACCCACCACCCCAACCCCCCCAAATCAAACAAAAAAACCCTCCCCCCATCCAACCCCCCACACCCCCCCCCATTCTCCTCCCCCCCCCCCAATTTTAAAAACCCCCCCAACCCCAAAATTCCTTTAAAAATTTCCCCCCAAACCCACCCCCCCAATTTAAAAAAACCCCAACCCAAACCCTTTTCCCCAAAACCCCCCCAAACCCATTTTCATCCCTTTAAAACTTACCCACTTTTCCAAAAAAATTTAATCCCCACTTTTTCCTAAAAATTTCATTTTTTTTAAAAATTTTAAACCCACCCCAACCCCCCCCAAAAACCCCCCAAAACCCCCTTCCCCAAACACCCAATTTCCCACCCCCCTCTTCCCTTCCCACCCCCCAAACACCCCCCCTTTTTCCAAAACCCCAAATTTTTTTAAACCCCCCCCAAATAACCCCCATTTTCCCCTTTTCCACTCCCCCCTAAAACAAAACCTTTAATCCTTCTTTAAAACAAAAATTTTTTCCCCCACAAAAACAACCCAACCCTTTTCCCCCCCAATTCCCCTTTTAAACACCCCCACCCCCCAAAACCCCCCCCCAAAAACCCCAACCCAAACTAAAAAAACTAAACCAAAACCAAACAACCCTACCAAAACCACCCCAACTAAAAAATAAAAAAACCTTTTACCCCCCCATACCCCCCCAAAACAACTTCTCATTCCCCTTTTAAAAACCCTACCAAAAAATTCCCCTTAAAAAAATTTCCCCCCTTTAAAACCCCCACTTTTTAAAATTAATTTTAAAAAAGTTTGTATTTTTCCCCAAAAACCCTTAATAATTTTTCACCCCCCCCCCCTTTAAAATACGAAAAAGGTTCCCGGTTTTGTTTGTTTAATTGTTTTTTGTTTAAAAGATTTAAATTGAAAAACAGCCATTGGGGGGATTTTTTGGGAAAAACCCCCCTTTAGGTAACCCCAAAATTTGACATTTTTAAATTAAGGCCCCGGGCCCCCCAAGGTTTACTTTTATGGTTTTTTTAAAACCCCCCAATTCCCCCCCCAAAAATCCCAGCTTTAACCCTTCGCTGTTTTTGATTTTGTAGGGTTTGGGAAATTCCCCCCTTTGTTTCCCAAATTTAAAAATAGTTGTATGTGAGGTAAAGGGGCCAAAAAAACCCGCGCTACATTTTTTTGGGTTTTTTTAGTGTGGCTCCCAATGTAAAAAAATTTAAACCAATGACACAGAAACCCAAAAACCCCCATTTAAAAAAATTCCCCCCCCCCCAATTAAAATTAAAAGAAAGGGTCCCTAATTGCCCAGGGATCCCCATGACGAGTTAAATTTCCCCCCCCCATGTAAACCCCTTATTTACCTTCCCCCCCCCGATTATTTTTTTCGAAAATTTATGGGAAATTAAAAAAAAAAATTGCAAATTTTTAATTTTAACGTTGTTTTTTCTTGTTTTAATGTTTTTTTTAAAATATTTAGCTTCCTTTGAAATTCCTACAAAATTTTTTTCTTTAAAGAATGCTGGAAATTTAAATACACCCCTACACATTGAAAATGCAGTATTAGTCTCTTTTATTTTAATATGAGCCGTAATAAGTTTGTGGCTTTAAACAAACCCCAAAATTTTCCCAAATTAAAACCCCTCCCACCCCCTTTTAAATGGTGTGGTTGAATTTTTTAAACCCTCCCAACCGGGTTTAATTTTTTGGGGTTGTTTTGTTGGTAGTTTGGGTTTTTGGGAACCGCCCCGCGTTTCATTTTTGGGTTCGTCCGGTATGTCCTATCATACCATCCTATATTCATTTAATATCCCCCTCCTGTATGAAATGTACTGTCCCAAATATACCTTTTCCTATCTTTTAATTGTTTTATATAAAATCCTATAAAATTCGTTTTGTAATATAACCATCCTATATGTAATGTGCTGTCCCTAGTATATATAATATCATCCTATATAATCGCATTGTATATATATAATCATCCTATATAATCGCATTGTATATATAATCATCCTATATGTAATGTACTGTCCCCCCCCACAACATATCTTCCGGAAGACCTAATATAGCATTTGTTACGTTAGAGCTTCCAATTGGGAGATCTATGTTTGTGGTCCTTGGGCTTATATAATGCGAAGGCACTAAATGAGTTCCAAGAATGTGCTGTCCCCCCTCTGGGCCTCTTTGACGTCGTTTGGCGTGAAAGTGGTTTCTAAATGAGGCTTCATGTTATATGTTCAATGTTTGTAAAGAAATCACCTGGATTTCACGTCTAATACCCATATAACCCGCCCTTGAACTCGATTGGGGAGTTAGGGTATTGTATAAGTCTTTAATGTATGCCTGAGACAGGGCATTGTATATGTTTTTGTTATTTTTTTTTGTATATGAATATCTTCGATACAAATATTTTAAAGATAAGAAAATACATTAGTAATAATATTCAATAAATGGAATTTCAAGATATTACATCTATCATCACAGAAATATCAAATTTAAGAAATCAAGGAATCGTACTTTCTGAATTTTTGAATGAAGACAGACTTTTGAATGAATTTGAACAAATTGATATACAATTGAAACGTGGAAGATATGTTCTACCTAAAATGTATTCACTGATAAAAAGAATATAAAAAGCGGTTAATGCTTCTTTGTATAACAATGATATTAATTTATTCATTCGGCTATTTAGTATAGTTGAAGCCATTAGAAAGAAACTCGGGGAACAGTACCAGTTCGGTCAGAGATTGCTTTGAAAGTGAAATCTATAAGACGTTTGATTGATGAGTCTGAAAATGCAAGTATTGAAACCCACAAAAAACGTTAGCATTTCCAATAATGACATCAGAAGCATTAACTACCAGACTAGCCCGGTGAGGTTAGCATTACTGAAAAAGTTTAGTTTATACCAATTCGAGATGACGTGCGAGATAAACTACAACTTAGACAGCAAGCGCAGACTGACTTTTCTATTGGAAGCGAACAACTTTTTGCCCCTGTAACTAAAGCCACTAAAGATATGAAACTTGCAACAGAACGTGCTATATACGGCGACATCCCTAAAGAGGGAGCAGTACCTATTATTGATGTATTAGGAAAGATTGCTACAGAAACTGAAAAAACTCACGAGGGAATAAAACAGCTTTCAGGTGAGTTACAAACTCAGCGAGAAATACAACAAATGGAAAATATTGATAATGATGATAACCCCGTTAAAAAAATTGTTCCTTTTAGCGAGAAATTCACTGATGAAACTATAGAAAAAATCAGACAAATTCAATTGTTGAAACTTAAAGACTATGAGTTATTTGGTGACTTTGCTATCAAAAGTTATTATAACAGGAGGGAATTTTTAAAAGACGAGTATAAAAAGAACATAATAAAACGAGATCAATGGGTGGATTGGTTATTTAAAATTAATAAAAATGAACCCGGAAATTTAAATAAGGATACATTGGAATACAGAACTTTTAAAATGGGAGTTGATGCGTATGGTATACAACAACAACAACAACAACAACGAAAAGAACAACAAAAAGGTCGAGGTCGAGGTCGATGTCGAGGTCGAGGTCAAGGTCGACAATCTCCAGAAATTCAAAACGTTTCCGAATCAGATCTAGAAATTCAAAACGTTTCCGAACCAGAAAGTACTTTAGGAAAGGGTTATGGAAGTTCTCATCATGATTCTCATATGTGTCCTAGTAATATCATTAATGATATATCACGACTTGAGGTTCTTATGGGAGGTAAGCGAGCTGGGAATAACTCAGTCGAAATAACCAATGAAGCATTTGATATTTGCAGACGATTATTCCAAAGTGGGATAATTGATATTCATACGTATCGAGAACTCTTGGATGAGTTAATGGACGGAATTCCAGGGGAATTTAGTGGTTATTATAGCGATTGAAATTTCTAATTGCTCTCATTTAGAAATTACAAAGTCATTTCAAATAAGATGATAGTACACTATAATCACAATAAACCAACAAACGTGTATGTAGTAAACTCAAGATTGCCCGTTTATAAGGCATACTATGGAGACGGCCTTGGAAATACCATAGCGGGTTTATTCACAAGAACAGCCCCAAAAGTAGCACCAATTGCTAAACAATTAGCGATGAAAGCCATTGATGTTATTCGTAATAAGGGAATTAACGCTGTTGGAGATCTTGCAGGAACGGCCTTTTCTACCGCAAAAAATAGAATAACGTCATTGGTGAAATCTAGATTCGGACGAAAACCACCACAAATAGTTTCATCACCGCTACCTTCAACAACAATGATGCCTGCAAATGTCAGTAAAGTGATAAATAACGCAGTGGAACAAAAACTAGCATCATTAGCAATGACTTCACCAGATAGTAGTAATATTGCAAGTATGATAGCGATAGCGGGAAGCGGTCTTGGAGGAAATCGTAAAAATGTCAGACGAAAAAGAAATGATAGCATTACTACATTTAGAAAAACGATACGTTTTAGTATAAATGGCATTTAAAAAAATTGCTGATCCAGCGTTTGATATGGCAGCGCCGGTGAATAAGATGATTCTAAAATTAACTATCAGTATTATGCCTATCCTGCAAGAGAGCCTAATCAACGGGGGAGAGTTGAACTTCAAGTTCAAGATACAAGTAGATACTTTTTGCCGTGTGAGGCATTTATTGAAGTAGAAGGAGAGCTTGTAACAAATGTTACAGCTGATACACCATATGGGGATAACCCAAATATCCGAGTTGGTTTCGTAAATAATGGCATTATGGCGCTATTTAACAGTGCAAGATATATCATTGATGGAAAAGAAATTGAATCAATAGAACAAAATGTTGATATTGCAACAACAATAATCGGACTTGCGAGATATTCTGATGATTATACAAGGTCGGCTGGTCCGTCTATGATGTTTGCTAAGGATACTTCTGATCATCAGAACCATTATCAATTTGTTAAAGTACGAACTGCGGTAGATACTGCAGAAGTTGATCAACAACTCGCAGCTAATCCAGACCGTGAAGATAGACCAGGCGCTGAATTCCACATTTTAAAAAGGATCAATGATAATTTCAATCTAGGATTTGCAACACGAAAAGGAGCATTAAAAGGACAACATCGACGGTTTTCATGTGCAATTCCGTTACATCATATATTCGGATTCTGTAGAAATGTCAGAAAAGTCATCTATGGAGCAAAGCATACGGTTGTGTTAGTGCGAAAAGAAAATGACAATGATGCAATTTGGCGTGCTAATGGTGTTGATGATAGTAAAGTCATTTTAAAGAAATTGGTACTATGGATACCCGTCTTGACACCAGCAGTTACAATAGAGCAAAAATTACTATCGTTTATGGACACAGGTGGAAAATCATTGCTAAGTTGGCTAACAACAACGACTGATATGAAGCAGGATAATGTAAATGGCGCATTTACATGGCACTTAGCATCAAAACAAGGTGTTTCAGCTCCACGTCATATCTTTATAGCGTTACAGGATGCAAATCGAGTGGGTCGACAATTATCTAGTCATAGTATTTGATAAATTAGGAGTAAGTGAAGTTTCGTTGAAAATAAACGGACACAAGAGCCAGCAGAGATTGTACAGCTTAATTATGAAAACAACAACATAGCTCGTGTATATCATAGAATATTGTCGTATATGGGTCGTGATCAAAATGTTGATACTGGTTTGCAAATATCGCAAATTGATTTTGAAAACACTATCCGATTTATTACTTTTCATTGGAACATCTTGACATGATGAGACAATCTGTTGTTGATATATACTTCCAAGCTCGGGTACAACGCCCTGCTGGTATAGCCGATTATAGAGCAGTTGCTGTCATTCTCAGTGATAAAATAAATCAATGTTGTTAGAAGGAGTTGGCGGACGAATGAGACTTATTGATGCACCAGTGGAAAACCTTTGATTTTCCAAACATGTAGTTAGGATTTTCGCAATAAGATCAATTGAAAGTGTAAATTACATTTAGAATAGAATGACATATAGTATTGTTAATGTCCAGTTGACTGATGGTCAGGTCAAGAAATTGAAATCAAAGTCGGCTAAAGAATGTGGAACTACAATAACGCTGAAACCCACTCAAATGTCCGGTGGTGCACATAAATTATCATTGACAGATCGTCAAATAAAACATTTCAATGATGCGCTAAAGAACAAACGAGGAGTTCAAATTGATTTTTCGAAAGCAGCAATCGCCAGTATGATAAAATCAGGTGGAATATTCCCGCTGTTAGCTGCTATTCCAGCATTGATTGCAGCGGCCGCCCCAGCGGTTGCGAAGGCGGCAGCCTTAGGAGCCGTTGGTACTGCTGCAGGAATGGCCCTGAAAAAAGCTACTGGGAAAGGCTATATAAAAAAGGAAAGGGTCTAAGACTACCAGGAACCCCATACAATTGGTACAAGGGCACAGGCCTAAGAATACCAGGAACGGCTTACTAGTGGAAAAATCCCTAGGATTTTCACCAATGTCCAATTTTGATTTAATTGATGCTGTAAAATCATTATCAATAAAAAACTTTAGAGGAGTTTTCATGAGAGGTCAATTACCGTCAAAACCAATGAAAAATGAAACGGGTATTATCAATCTTGATAACAGCAGCGGAAAAGGAACTCATTGGGTCGCATATGCAATTGATCCACGTGGAATTGTCTATTTTGATTCATATGGATTAGCTCCACCAAAAGAATTCATGCGATATGTATCCACAATAACAAAGTCATCTCCAATTTTTTATTCCACGCTACCAACACAACAGTTAAATGATCCACCGATATGCGGTCGTGAAGTATTAAATGTCCTTGCAGAGATATCTAAATTTCCAAGGAAACCACCACAAGTTGTTGTTAATGAATATACTAGCAGGCAATGGCAAAAACGATAGCGTTATGATTTAGAAAAACGTAGCGTTTTTGTATAATGATTGATATTTGGGGACGACCTTTATCAGAATAAAAAAAAACAGAAACCGATAGTAAATTAGCTGTCGAAAGTGTAAAAAAAATAATCGAAGATGAAATCGCCGAGACATTAAATTTGTCAAGTGTAGATCCTGGGGAAATAGTTGTATTTCAAGATCGCCAGGGCAAATTGAAATCTAGTAATGTTTCATTGGATGATGTCTTAATACGAAGACGTGACGTCGTTGAAGATACAATAGTGTTATATTCAAATGATGGAAAACTCAAACCAGGTGTACTTGTTTCTACAATCACAGATGCATTAAAAAATTTAAATGAAGAACTTGAAAAACATATAACAACATATACTTCCCTTCGTAGAAATATTATCAATAAATTTTTTGGAACACCAGCGGTAACCTCTCCATCTCTCGCTGAAATTAAATCCAATTTTGATGAAATTAAATCCAATATTAAAAATATTAATGATGCTGGATTTAGTATTATTAGAGATAACATTAATAATATTAAAAAATCTATCGAGGATATTACAAAATTTAAAACAGACAATCTTCCGCTACTTGAAAGAATAAAGATTCCTCATAAGAGGAATATCATAAATATGATATACACAGTTCTCTCTGGATCATTAGATTGGGAACCTAAAAAGAATACAATAACTCTCACTGTGTCAAAGCCGGGTATTTATCGATTAACAATAGTGTCAGTGAATCAGTTTAATATATCATCATCGACTTCATATGGATACAACAACGTGATTTCAACGACTATTGACCTGGATGAATACAAACGGTTTACAATAACAAGCACTGATCCTAATTTAAATAAGACATCATTTGTATGGTACATGGAGTTTGTAGCTGATCTAAATTAGAATTTTTAACAATTAGAAACCACTTGAGATTTTAAAATAATATGATTCCGTCATCGCAATATCGCTATGATACCGTCAAAGAGTTCTTAACAAAACTCAAAACACTCATTGATGAATATGAAATAAAAATTAAAAAGTATCGCAGGAGAATTACCGTAATTGATGTTACAGTATACTCGGTATCTGGTATAATGGCCGGTGCTGGTATTATACTATCTTCAGTAACAATGGTAGCTCCGATTGCTGTCCCAATTGCTATTTCCGCGGTGACAACATTTGCTGGAATTGCAAATGCTATTACTAAAAAATATCATCGTGTTCTCAAGAAAAACTTAACGATTATATAGTAAAACATCAAGCAGTATCTAACGGTTACTCACAATTATCCTCGTTGATGTCATCATCGATTGATGATACGATAATTACCGAAGACGAATTCTCCGCGATGATACGTATTTATGATACTACGATTAAAAACGCTAGCGTTTTTTCATCTATTGCAAAATTAGACATTGTAAATAATAATAATAATAATGTCGCAAGAGATTCAGCTACTTCAGCGGATAGCAGAAAATACCACTCCGCGGAAAACAAGCATGATATCAATATCGTCAACAAACCCTAAATTCAGTGTGAATTTTCCTTCACCTGTTTCAGTAAAGGAAATCGCGTTGGCAAAATTACGAGTGTATCATAGTTGGCCTAATATCAGATCGGTTCCATTTGGCGGTCAGAGACCTAATAATTCTCTGGTATTTGCATATAGGAATAAAAAAGATGACACTCCAGATTGGAACGTTGTTTCAATACCAACTGGGTCCTATCAAATTGAGCAAATTAATAATGAATTACAACGTAGAATAAAATCCATTACTAAAAAAGAATAAAAAATTGCGATAACAGTTCATGAACCAACAGTATCATCTACAATTGAAATAGGCTCTCCTGGGTACGTTGTAGATATTTATAACAGTTCAATAAGAACAGTATTAGGATGGCTAGAAGTGCTGGTAATTCCACGCCCGAGCCTGTAAAATCTGATTACGTCACTGATGAAATAGGACCTGAAAATCCATCAAAAACTTATAAAAAATTCGAGGATATAAACTTCACAAAAGATATCGATATAAGGATGAATATGGTAAAGATGTGTGGAGAATTCCATTTTTTAATGATTATATCCCACAGGAAGGTGAAATTCTGGAAATACATGAAACAAGTCCAACATTTGTAGACATTAAAGATCACATCCTTGATAGAATGAATAATGATTTTTTGTTGCTATTACCGTCGTTAAGATCTGGCTTTCTTACACAAGCTGAGTTTACTAGTGTAGTCGCCGCGGGTAATAAAATCATCGATGACATGGAAATATTTAATTCGAGGATTACTAATCTCTTCACTGATGAAAATAGCCCGATTTCAAAAACTAGCTCAGCTCAAGATTATAAAAAAAATATAAATGAAAATCCAAATTATAAATTACCAGGATATAATGTTCCCGAGTTAAAGAAAAAACTCAGAACTGCCATCGACGAAGGATTTAATAAAATTTATCAATCATGGAAAGATAGCCAGCCGAAGCCTATTATCCTCACTTATAATAATTCTCCCGACGGCGACGGTAGACATATCGCACCGAACAATGTGAATATTTCATCGGTGATCGCACTTAATTTAACGTGTGATGTAATCGAAGGAAGTTATCAAATTAATATGGAACAATCAAATCAAGCCCGACAAGGTTACATTCTTTATTCATTTTCACCAACAGCACCCCCCGGATTTTTAATTGTTGAAAATCCGACTAATCCAGTCTATATGCAATGTCAAAATGATTTACTAACTAGAATTAATTTTACACTCACCGATCAGTCAAATAATTTGATTGATCTACGTGGTGAAGTATTATCAATTAGTCTGTTTGTGAAAAGCTAACAAATAATTTGGTTAAATAATTTGTATTAATCAGCAGCAGGGAGGGTGAAATGACAACATATTTGCGACGTAGATGGCAGCAATTTCGAGGGTGGTTATGACAATGTATTTGCGACAAAATCGCTAAGGCTCCATTTGTAAAATGGGGTCTTTAATTTTTTTTTTGGTTAAAATATGAGATTTCGTAGGAAGGTTCCATTTGGCATTCTGAGGCTTTAATCAATTTTGTCGCAAAAATTTGTAGGATTCACCCTCCCTGCTGCTAAAATAAAGTTTGATGTTTGAAAAAGATGTTCATTTCTTACAATTAATTTCGATAGGATGAAAAACATTTTGAGAGCTTTTAGTTTGAGAATAATCACGATCAGTTTAAAACAGATTGTTATGTTCTAATCCTAGCTGTACATAATTTAGTAATTCTAGAGCTTTAAAGGCAATGTGTACTTTCGTTTTGCCTTTATTGTCCAAAATATTGTACGTTGGTGTATGAAAATGTATTACGCCAAAATCATTTAAACAGACATCACGGTCTTTTTGATTCTATTGAGTTAGAAATTTAGAAATAGTTTAGACAGTTTTTATTTCAAATGTCATCATTATTTTTCTTAAATTCTTAAACTTGATAATCTGACTTGCGTAATAAACGCAGATGTTTGAAAATATTGATTAAACGAAATGAAATATTCAAAATAAACTGTAGATGAAACACTGTATTAATGTCAAATACTGTTAAAAAATTGTCAAACAATGTAATAGTGTCAAACAGAGTAATAGCAGAAGAAAAGGTGAACAGACCACTTGCTGGAATTGTCTTTTGTTTGAAAAATAAATCTTCCTAGGAAAAGGGAAATATAAGGTCAATAACGCTAAACCGAAGCCTCTCATTGACCGAGAGTTTTTCTAATTGGGTTAGAAGGGGCCCCGAGTGGCCGAGTATTCTAAAGCGCTGTCCGTTACGGATCACTGCCATCTCACCTCTGTCTGCGTGGATTCGAGTCTAGGATTCGGCGAATGTGGATATGTGAGAAAGCTTGCCAGTAGCTTCTCGTGGGTCGGTGGTTCTTTCCGGTGATTTCCCGGTTTCTTCCTCCACTATTAATACTGGCCGCCATGAATAGCCTATCGTGTGCTGAAAATGGCGTTAATCCCAACAACAACAACAACTAATTGGGTTAGCTCATTTTTGTTACTGCATCTTTGACTCGCGTGTTTTTATTTATTTATTTATTTAATTTATTTATTTATTTATTTATTTATTTATTTATTTATTTATTTATTTATTTATTTATTTTGGCGTGTTCGTTTACTCTTCGGTTAATCAATTTTTGGTCGTTCACCCGTTTATGCTCCTGTAATTATATCTTTATTATATCAATAATGGAATCTCGCACAGCTAAACTAGCTCAACAGCGACTAAAGTCAGTTAAGAAATCCCCCCCTCCTCCTTTCGTGTTTCTGTCAAACAATTATTATAAGAACGTTAAACAAACGCAGTAAGATTTTGCCGAAGAAACAGAACGGGTATTTAAACCGGTTACAGAGGCTACCAAAGGTCTTCTTTCCATGTTAGAACAAACTGCTAACGCAACTGGAAAAATAGTAGAACGAACTTAGAAACAAAAATGATTTTTAAAGAAATATGCTCTTCAGCAGCAATAACAAGAAGAAATACAAGAAGTACTTGAGATTGTTGATAAAGTTCGTGAGGAGGTTAGTGATATAAAGTGTCGTATTCAAGAACCAAAACAAAAAATCAACGGGATTGTGGATATGTGAGAAAGCTTGTCATTAGCTTCTCGTGGGTCGGTGGATCTTTCTGAAGATTTCCCGGTTTCTTCCTCCACAATTAATACTGGCCGCCATGTATAGCCTATCGTGTGCTGAAAAATGGAGTTAAGCCCACAATAACAAAACAAACAAGACTCAGAACTGAAA
The DNA here is from genome assembly GCA_016746295.1 of Potamilus streckersoni. Lineage (NCBI taxonomy): Eukaryota > Metazoa > Mollusca > Bivalvia > Unionida > Unionidae > Potamilus > Potamilus streckersoni. The sequence continues at coordinate 275,614 of JAEAOA010000188.1, read as the reverse complement.
TTAATAATATATGTACTGAATGAGATATTTCATATATAAAAGGTATTGACACTGTATGATTATCTGCGCTTGCTGTGCAAAGTTTTAATGAGAGGGAAAAATGTCTAAAATCCGGGTATTCTGATTATCGTGTAAATCGTGAAACCTGGTACAAACGAAAATTTCGCATACACTACGGAGTTAATCAGACCCAAAGTAATGATCCAAAATATATTACATTTATTGATGGGATAAATAACTTTCTTACGCAACAACAATCACCACTCCAAAGGTTGCGCCCTCGGACACCTCCAATACTACGAGTTCTACAATTGTATGATATAGATATTGATGATCCTGGTGCCACTTGAAGTGGTCTTATTACACGAGGGATTGGTCTCATTACTCCATGTCCTAATAACGTCCTTGCCGATGTTGAACGATTAGAAATTCTGATTGGCCGAAAATGAGCCGTAATAATTCTCCAGAAATCATTAGTGAAGCAGCTGATATTTGTCAACGATTATTTAAAGGAGGTATCATGAACATTAATGTCTATCGATCCCTCATTACAAAAATTGTTGATAATTACCGCAGTGATTAATGGATTCAATTAGATCAGTGACTAGAAAAAAAGATGATCATAAATAATACTCAACGTAGACCGACTATGGTCAGGAAAATAAATTCATTATTACCAAACTATAAAGCAATCTTCAGAGATAGACTCGGTGATGTTGTTATGGATCTATTTAGAAGGATAGCCAAAAAAGCAATACCTATTTCAAAGCAACTGGGAATGGAAGCTATTGACGTTGTTCGTAATAAAGGTACTAGTGCTGATGGTAATAATGCTAGTAAAGCATTCTCAGCAATCAAGGATATGCAAGTATGATTAATATGCAGACCGCTTGCGGTCCAACCTAAGCCAGTAAAATTGCTCAGCATAGACGTTATGTCTGTAAATGTTAGTAAGATATTAAATCAATCTACAAATCAAACACTAGCGGTGCTAGCTGGAGCAACCATTTCAGAAAAAGAAAAAATATAACTGTTAGTCTGTTAGCGGTAAGAGGTCTTCATGTTAGATGATAGCAAATATAAAGATGACATGGATGCACGAGTACTCAAGGATACGTCTGTGCGCGATAATCAGTATTACTTTTATGAAGCACGACAGCCAAATCAGCGTGGATGAATTGAGTTGCAAGTTCAGGACACACACACACACACACACACACACACACACACATATATATATATATATATATATATATATATATATATATATATATATATATATATATATATATATATATATATATATATATATAATATATATATATATATATATATATATATATATATATATATATATATATATATATATATATTTTCTACTAACTGAAGCATTTATTGAAGTAGAATGTGAAATTTTAAGAGCAGATAGTACTGAATATGGAGCTGATATTACGGTTGGTTTTGTTAATGATAGCATTATGGCGTTGTTCGACAGTGTTACGTATTTTATCGACAGAAGAAACATTGAAACAATCCAAAAAGACGTTAACGTTGCCACTATGATACTGGGTCTACCAAAATACAACGATGATTATTCAAGATCAGCTGGTCCTTCAATGATGTTTGCAAAGAAATAACAGATCATCCAGAAAGCATTAGTAGAACTACATGTAAGAAATGCCGCTGGAGACGCACAAACTCACACAGTAATATCAATGAATGCAAACTTCAACTTAGGATTCTTAACACGTAAATCAATGCTGAAAGACGGAAACAGAAGATTTTTATTTGTATTTTGCAGAGCAGCAGAGAAGATAGACCCTACAAATTGGTTTCGAGCAAGATTGTATAAAATAAAGATTCACACGAAAACAAATTGTACAAAAACGTCAATAACACCAAACTGGAACATCTAGCCGAATCGAGATTTTTTCCCGTAGCATCGCTACCGCGTTAGTTCGTGTTGTTACTTCGCAGTTGACATCAGTGTTTATAAAATTTTGTGAGCGTTCGTTTATGTACCCGTTCGTGTCATTTTTTCCAAATCAACCTCTCTGCTGCTGTAATTAAATCATTGTTATAGCAATAACGATTGTCGAAGCTGACTCAGCAAGATTATCTCGGCAGCGAGAGAAGCAATTAAGAAATATATACCTGTCCGTTATTCTGTCAGACAAAAATTACAATAGCGTTAACATACACAAGAAGAATTTACAGAATCCGCAGAACAATTATTTAAACCTAAAAGCTAAAGAAACTAACAATTAGCCGAGCGAACTAAACAAAAACGAAAAATATTCTACTAGAACTTTCCATTGGAATAGTTGCGGCTCAGTCAACTCAAGAAATAGACCAAGCGGAAGATGATACACAACAAGTATTAGACGGATTCCAAGCTAGGATTAAATTATCTGATAAATGTAATGATGTTTTCATTTAGAGCATTGCAAAGTTTAACATATATAAATTAGCTGAAGCTGCTTTTTATCTTATGATGAATGGAAAAGATGTCTAAATCCCGAGTATGCTGATGATAATATAAGTCGCAAACAATGGTACAAATGGATTTGTCGTTTATGTTTTAATGTTAATCAGGCTCGAAGTAAAGACACGAGATATGTTGCTATAAACAATATGAAGTTGGCTCTTCATGGAAATCAACAATGACAACCGCAACAAGAACCTGAAAGATCAGTATATGATTATTTTAAGTCCAGGAGTATTGACGCTATTCACAAACCAGCACGTACAATACAGACTGCATCAAAATATGAAGAACTAGATAAATATTTAAAACCTGCGTATGTTGAAGATTTTGAGCCTGATGATTGGATTACTGCTGTATATCTCGTTTCTAGAAATATCGAAGTAATGAAAGATAAGATGATTTTGATGAGTTTAAGGGAAATGGAATGAAACGAATAAATCCTTTACCTACCTCTACGGAAGCTTGGCATATGTTGGTCATAAAATTAATTCACGCACTATATATTATAAGGAGTTGAATGACCAATCCTTAGACATCTGTATCGGTTATTTGTTTGAATTATATATATATATATATATATATATATATATATATATATATATATATATATATATATATATATATATATATATATATATATATATATATATATGTATGTGTGTGTGTATGATGTGTCGAATTTTGAAAACTCTTAGAAGCCTTGTTTAAAGGAATTGTATCAAAGTCAACTTAATTAAAGTAGAAAGGGCTAGAGATAGTTAGATGATTATTTTAAATTTCACCTCTGAACGGCAAAAGGGAATTCGTTCTAACCGACGTAACATGACCGAGTCAGATGCTATGGTACGGTACAAGAGAATGACATAAGACCCTTTCCCAAAATCGACCGGGAAAAGGGCAGGAGATGGCTATAGATGATTGTTCAAAGTAATGTTAATTACGGCATGATTAGTTGTTTAGTTGTCTTGTCAATCCAAACATTCTACGGAACAGGTTTAGGAAACAGTCTATTCCGATTGGTTAATATGGATTTATGGGCATAACTCTGTAAGAAATTAAAGGTTTTACTTTAGGAAAATTCTTTAGTCTTCAATCTTACTTTGAAAAAGAGTGGTCGAGACTCCGGGAAGAGCGCGTAAGACGTTATCTCGTGATTTGGCAGTAAAGCGGGAGTTTTGTATCAGCGAGTAGGCAAACTCTTCATTTTGAATTCGTTTAAAGTACGTTTTCATTATAGAGTAAGGGGCCAGATAGTTGTCTCAGTTAGGAGACGGACTATACGTGATGCTCGTGGAAACGAATAACGAAACGGCAGAAGGAAACAGCTTCGCTGGATTCACCTGAGAAATCCCTGAACAATCACAGGACCAGAACAAATTCTACGCAGAAATCTAAGTCCAAAAACGATTGTTAAGTCAGAGTTCGAAGGACAAGAGTCCAAGACGAAACAGCTAGACAAAGATCGGCAGAGCAGGGACGAACGGAAGTCTTGATGTCCGCATAAAATAGGTGATGAAGTCTCTCATCGTTGTACTCAAAGGTCACATCTCATTGGCAATGAAGATAGTATATTAACGTGGAAAGTAATTTTACATTTAATGAAATTTGTATTGTCTTTTTATTTGAGTACATGTTAGTATAATTTTCCTTCTTTTGTAACCAAGTCATTTATTTCTTTTAATTTTAAATTCTGTTGATAAACTGATTAAATTTTATATTTTTTCATTGAAAGGGAGCTCGTCGTGTTTATTTTATTCAATAATCTGCATTCTTCTTTCTATCTATCCACACTGGGTAAACTACACCGCGGAGGTCATTCCCTAGCAACGAACCGTAGTGAAAGGGGTTGGTGTGGTTTGCACGCCACCAATTTCCCACATAAGTGGGAACTAAGATTGTGTACCTTTTGCCTTTCAGAGATGAAATGAAAATAATCATATATCTCTAGCCCTTTCTACTTTAATTAAGTTGACTTTGATACAATTCCTTTAACCAAAGCTTCTAAGAGTTTTCAAAACTCGACATATCACACACACACACACACACACATATATATATATATATATATATATATATATATATATATATATATATATATATATATATATATATATATATATATATATATATATATATGTATATATATGTATATATATGTGTATATATATATATATGTATATATATATATATATATATATATATATATATATATATATATATATATATATATATAGATATATATATATATATATATATATATAATTAAAGTTTAGTTAAGCATGTATTTGCCTTAAATATAGGATGGAGGAATTTGAGTGATTATCCTTAACTGAACCTTCCACTACATGATTTGATTTTGATAAATTATCAACATCTAAATTCAATTTTTCGATGCACGATCTGGCTTTGATAAATAGTGACATAACCGATCCTATCCATGAAAGTAAAGAAAAAAAAAGAATTTTGCAATGATCGTCCAACTCATACTTGGTCAACATTCAGAATTATGAACTACACCGCTGGCTGGTTTTGTTGCCAATGCTAGAATAAGTGATAAGTGATGAACGATGTAAAAATATTATTAACAATCTAGACAAGCAGAGATATATTATTCTAGTAAAATGTATTGTGCAGGCAGATGATTATGTTTGTATTATTCGTGACAAACGCGAACCGATACGGCTTCATACTGAAAAAATACTATTACATTAATATCAGATCCAGGCCAGGGACGCTGAAAAACCATATTATGAATGACGGCGGTAATCTATGTGATATATCCGCTAAAGAAATCTAAAGTCAGGAATCTTAAGTCGATGAAATTGTCAAGGAGCATAAACTACGTAGCTGAGCGAGTTATTGAGCACCTCTCAAAAGCAATACGCGGTAATGGTTTATCTGATCTAAGACATACCAAATAAATGAGTTGTCAGAAACATTTATAAATACCAGAGCATCTATTAGTGAATTGGCTAAGCTGGAAAAGAAATTAAGATTTCCAATAACATTGAAAACACTGACCTCAGAATTTTTGTATAAACCGAAATATACAAAAAAAATTTGAACTTCTCTAATAATCATTAATCATAACACACATGCATGGACTGATGCTCTAAAAATATTTCCACGGAATATAATTGTCAGATTTTATGACTATCATATATTAGATGCTATAATATTATATTTGTTGATATGTTTGCGTGTTATCCTGGAAGTTTTCTTGGATACGGAGAATGTTCTGAATACTTTAAGCGATATGGAATCCGACACACGAGATGATCAGAATTACGATAAATGGACCATTACCTGATCTTGATTTAAGTGTATTCTCTTGTGTAAAATCGTTTAAATCTTGTAATGATCTTTATCAGATCGTTTACGCGTTGTTTGCAATACATTTCTGAGAAAATTATTGGGTTATAATAGAGCTATTACGATTCATGCTTGATACTGAACTCTTAGTGTAGTTGAGTGTAAGTGAAGCTATTGTATAATATCATCCACAGAAACAAGATTGGTTACCACCACAACAACAACAACACAAAAACACTCACCCCTGAAAAAGTCAGTGATAGGTGAAGATTGGGATAAAATTGATTATGAAGATAATGTTGCAAAAGTTCTCGGTAGAAAAATAATTAGCAAATTTACTCAAGCTGGTTCGTATGAACATAAACAACATTGTACAAATTTAATTATGGATAATACTGAGTTGGATTTTGTAATTACTGATACAACGAACAAAGAAACATTTATAAGCAAAAGTAATGCTTATTCATCAGACGGAATTAAATTAGGTATAATCGTTAGCTATATTGATGGTCAGTCACCATAATTTACCCTTTTAAGATCTTTTATGTTCGCTTACGTTTCTATAAATGTACGATCGATAATTAATGGATTTCCTTGTTACGCTATCAGAGTTGCTACGGATTCATTTAATCTAAAAAGCGCGTATTTAGATTTGCTAAAATCGTTAATCGGTAGAGGCGAATGGGGTTTATTTAAAAATAAAACAAGAAAGTTTAATCGACTATTCTGAACCAGCGGATGTTGATATCAGAGAACTATATTACAGCAATGACAATCAAACACCAGTATCAACATCAACATCTGTATATGATCTCGTAGCCAGACATAAAGCCATTTTCCTTAATGGATCTAGAGTTTCTGCTAAAATATAACGTGTGATTAAATTATTTCGGCAAAGTTCAGATATGATTGTTCTGACACCTACACACAGACTAGCAAGAGAAATAAAACAACGAAGAGTAAAATTTCAAACTTATGATAGTTTCTTTAAATTTGTCTAGATACGTGGACACCTGAACGAATGGGTGAGAAATATATTACAAAAAATCATCATCTGGGTTGCGATTTGAACGGTGTCGTTAGATACACTGAAACATTTCTTATTTGGTTAATGACAAAAATACTGCTGAAATTATGTGCGGTGATAATGGTTAACTACCATCTACCAGTGGATCAAACAATGCTAAAACGTTTTTGTGTAGTCACACTCCAGTTAGGATCAGTTACTCTTTTTACCTCCTTCAGTATCACCAGATTCATAAAAATACCTTTCAGTCACATTACCCAATACTGGTTATTTTGAAAAGTCACGTCTTTGTCCGTAGCCATCGCTATTGATATTTCTTTTGTAATTGCCTTAATAGGTGTTATGGAAGTTGCACGAGTCATTTCATTATTTAGCGTAGTAATCACATTTGGTAATCTTTCAACCCATTCACAAGATCTCATGTCATTCTGAATTATTTATTTTCCATATTGGTATCCAAATAAAAGCTCAGCGAGTGTTTAATTAAATCGTTCAACGATTGCCTAATCACGATGAATTGCGTTGTGTCCTTGTCTGTTTTGACCTAATGTTTTTTTTTTCATCAGCGATGATACTGCACCGAGAAATTCTTTGCCAGGATAAACTTGTAGTAACTGGCCAATGCAGACCAACTTATGGTCCGGATCCTTGTTGATAAATTCTTTCGAACGCATTTTCAACTTCAGATGTTGTTTTTGCTGATATTGATTTCACATCTGGTATCTTGCTGTGTAAAGAAAATATCAGCTTGATGAATTTCATTGGGGACGCTGATATCAAAATAGGCGTACTGAATGTATTTGGTGGTGCTAGATATATTTTCGATATTGCCTGTTGTGCTAACTACGCTTCAGCAACAGGACGTGAGTTTTTTTTCCAGCTTCAGCAAGTTCAATAATCTCTGATTTGCCCTTCCAATATCTTTTCGGGGAATAAAAAATTGATTCCATTATAACAATCATATAATTAATTACCCAGCTCCTAGCATTTTTTAACTTTTCCTACCAGCTGTTATTAAGACAATAACTAATTGTTCTGGAAGTTATTAATTTTTTACATTATTTATGGCATGAATTAATTTTGTATCGGCGAGATGTCGTTGTTGTAATTCTTTTTTTCGATAAGCAATATCATGAACGTAAAATGCTTGATCGATACCATTTACGGGATATTCACAGGGTCGAGGTTGATCTTGATTGTCAAGACGAATATCTAAGCGAGTTCTGGGCGCACAATAATTATGCACTGGTAAACGTTTTTCCCGGGACATTTAGCCCATGTTAATCCTACAAATTTCCCCAAGGAAGCAGCCATCTCACCTCCTGTGTATATACAAAAACTAAATTTGTATATTTTTGTACCATACCTTTCACACTTACCTCTCAGTGCACGATAGTTTTTGTTATTATTGTTGTTAATCTAGTGGTGGATATGGATGCCCTGTATCGAACACAATATAAATTCATATTATTCATTATTATGTATATAATTGACTTTTCGGCGACACGAAAATAAGAGTCTGCCAAGCATCACCCAGCGCTACCGAATTATATCAAATTGTAAATAATAGGTCTATCTGGATCAGGCAAAACACAATTATTGCTTTATCTGATAAGGAGATGGCTGAAATGGGATAAAGTATATTTAGTAGCACCATCCATGGATGATTAGCGATGCTATCCAATACTTAAAAATTTTAATGATAATGCAAATTCGTTAAATCATGACAGTGACGTTATTGACTTTATAACTGATATTGATGACGCGCCATCTGTAGTTGACCTGGATGGAAGTAATAATTTAGTAAAGTCTTAGATGCCCCTGTAAAAAACATGTAATTCTATCACTCATGATTAAAGCCTACAATCAGTATGAAAAGAGAACTATCGAATAAAAATATCACTAAAAGAAACAGATCGCAAGTGGTCCGAATATGCCATCATTATCAGAATGTCGATTCAGGCACTTCAAAGATCGGTAAACGACTTAATCTTTTTGCTGGTGCCATTAAAGATATTGCCAAGACAGATTGCATATTGGGACTTCTCGCATCTTTATTAGTAATAATAGCTACTGAAGCCCCAGCTGTTGCAAAGCTGCTGAACTTGATGTTGTTGGAACTGCTGATAGGATGGCATTAAATAAACCGACAGGAAAAGGAATAAAAGAGACTCAAATATATCAATCGCAACTATCAGAAATGAAATTATAAAGAGAGTTTCTGATCGTATACGACTAGCAGATGAGAAAATGACAGGTGAAAACATGAATAAGAATAAAATCGTTGTTTTAAAAGAACCCACCAACGAACGATGAAGATGCCACAACAGAGAAAGGTGTATATGATAAAGATATTACTACTGATGACAAATTAACCAAGTTACGATCCGAATGTGATGTTGACGCTAATATGACGCTCAGGCAAATATGTTTATGAATACTCGTAATTTAAAAAAAAAAGACAAAACCGCTGTCTATTACTTTGGAAGTCCATTCGCTGTCGATATAAAACTTTCTGAGGTTAAAACAAAATTCGACGACATCATTAGTGGAATTCCTGATTTTGTTAATAAAACTAATCTGATTAAAATTCCTCACAAGCAGATCATCAAGGTGGAATGCACAGAATTAATAAGATCCGCAACATGGTCACAGCAAAATAACGCAATCAAACATACCGCGGAAGTCACTGGTGTATATACTCTGTCTGTGTTCAGCTCTGCAAAACTTAGGATATTTATCACATATCCATGATGTCATTCAACCAATATTTTTTTCTGGAACTGTGTCTGTTGTATTAAATAAAGATAACAAAGAAAGGTTTATACGGGAACCATCTGATAAAAAATTAACCGCAGCGTCCAACTAGTCGTTTCTGGAATTTGTTAATGAAACACCTCAATTAATTACTTAATCAAAATATAATGAATAAAGAATGTGAAACCAAATTGAAGAATATCGTTGACGATTACACAATAAAAGCAAAAAAGTATCACAGACATGTAGTTGTTGTTGACATAATTGTGCATTCAACATCCCCTATTATCTCTGGAACTGGCACATCATTAGAAATAATGATAATAAACTCGCCAGCAGTTGTAACAATTTATATTTTAGCTGTAAGAACAATTGCATGTATTTTCAATATTATTGCAAAGAAAATAGATACATGCACAAATGAAAAATTACACGATTACAAGATAAGACTACAATCGGCGATGTTAGCATACTCCAAATAACCATGGTTGATTTCGTCGTATCTCCTATCCGGTAAAATATCGGATTAGGATTTCGCAACGATAATAAAAACTTATCATGAAAAATTTGACGAAATAATAAAACAAAATCAATGAAATACCTGGATCTAGAATTAATGAAGAGATTTAAATCGGAAAAAAATCCTGATTTAAAATCAGGGTTTTAGAATAATAATGTCGTCATCGCAGGAATTACTACAACAGATCTTTACTAATACAGCACAACCAAAATCCACAAAGATATCAGCGAGTTAGACCAATCCTGAGTTCTGTATTAAATTTCCAACTGCAATTCCAGCAAAAGAAATAAAATTGACACAATTACAAGTATATTATAGTTCAACAAATATTAGATCAAAATCGTTTGGTGGATTACAGCCAAATAATTCTCTGCTATTTGCAAATACAATAAACCTGATGGAACACCCGATTTGAAAGATTTGGTATTCCCACAGACAGTTATCAAACAAGACAGATCAACGTTGTATTCCAAATACGTAATTTAATCTATTATAGGAAAAGAATCCAAGATATCTATCACTGTCCCGTGCCAACATTGTGAGCAGCAATCGAGATAAATTCTTTCGATTTTCCGGTATATATGCACCAATTATCGATTAGAATCGTATTAGGATGATAAGAAGTTTAACCGATTCATAATGGACCACCAGAACCAAACAAGTTGATGAATTTAAAACAGGGAAAAATATTGTTAAAACTTCTAAGCCATCGAAATCGCTAAACGAAACGAAACTTTAGAGATTCAGAGTGCTGTTTAGGGTTTTCGATTTCATGCACACCACCTATTTCAAACCCCTGTGATAGTGCAAAACGCACTCAACACGTTGTTTGACATGGTAAGGAGATGTTCATGAAATCCCTTTGGGGCTTTCAGACCCTACTTATATACGAATCTAGCAGAATGCCCGCCGTAGGCAATGTGTCAGTCACAAGAATCAAACCCCAGACCTCAGTATAATAATCCAATTTTATAACACTGCACCACAGATTCGTGTTACAAATATACGTTTCAGAAATTATCACAAAGTTACCTGTAATCAATAAATAAACTGCAATGTGGATCTAACATAAATCTAACACACGTTTCAGAAATTATTATGCTGAATAAACTAGTGTGGATCTAAAATAGATGTCGTTTGTAAACAGATGTCGCATGACCTAATGAGAGGCGTATTGAATTTACATACAGGTCTAGTGCTTACCTGGGAGTTTTAATAATAAATTACCTGGAATTTACACACATTATAATGTATATCAATCGTATGAACGATCTGAATTTATTGAAAAAGTTAAAAGGTTTAAAATATCATTTTCTATTATAAATTATACTGATCTACTGACTAAAGACAATTAAGTTACTGAATACTACACACACAAATAATAAATCGCGACGATCATATTTACTCGATAAAAGGCGTATAATTAATCTACCGACGAAGACGGAGTTATCTCCATTCATGCGTGTAATAATGAAATCTGATTCTTTGGTAATATTTTATTGAATAAGCTGATTTCTGTATTTTATCTGCGACATAATTTACCGACACTTATGGTGTCGTAGCCGGCATTAATTTTTAAATCATAATACCGTTTCAGTTCATGTATTCTTACTAATACATTAAACACATAACTGAGTTTCACCTGTTACTCCAATCGCAAATAAGGTTTTGGTCTATAACTCTCACGTCGAATACTTTGCATATGGTATCTGTCACGGAATTGTATAAATGTTTTTTTATTAAGTAAACGTACTCGGGTTTCGCTTTTAGTGTACAATGATATCCGAGGGTGATCAATGTATATTATACATTTCGAAAAATAGTGAATTCGGTTCTTCCTTGCTCGGCACGTGCGAAGTGCTTCGGCTGCTGGATAAACCGAATACATGGATTACACGGACGATGTTGAGCTACATTGCCTGTGTATATATGATTCAAACTGTAACGAAAATATTACATTACTGACCGTTCTGTCAATCGGACGTCTGTCTACTGAGACCCAAAGCTCCAGCTATAGAGCTGTCTGTCTGTTTGTGTTGGTGCAGTGTGCAGCCGTTTGTTCCGGGTGCAGCAGTTTGTGCCGTGTGCAGCTGTCTGTACTGTGAGGGCATATGCTGTTTTGTGCTGCTGTGACGTGTCGTACAGCAGTGTAGAGCTACGTGTGCAGTGCTGAGGGGTGCTGTGCTTGTGTATTCGAGTGCTTCGAATATTTCAACGTTGCTAGTCGGGTTGAGGTTGATCAAGCGTGGCGGACCAACGTGGTGGACGCTGATAGTCTAACCCAGTAATCAATGGTGGTCGGTGACTACAAATCTTTGCTTGGAATCAGGGAGTGTCTACATTGCTCCAGATACATAATATTTTAACCGTGGGCTAATGCAGGTTTTTTTGTAATATCCAGTGTTTTTGCTATCGTGAGTACAAACTATCACTTCGCTAGGTTGAGCGAAATCTCATTTGTTTGTAGAACTATCAAGTCGTTATTATGAACGAGCCATTTTTTGTTTTACTAGTATGAGTAAAACTTGCAATTCGTTATTTTTGAACGAACAATCATACTTTAGCCATTATATCAATTCGTCATTTTTAACATAACATTATTCGTATTTTAGGATCATATTTCTGTTTGTGATATACCGTGGATCGTTTTTTTCATTTGTCTCGGTAACATATTTGTTGCATTTAAAGATCGTGTTTATTATGTTAATTAGTCTCATATTGGGACCCAGTGGAAGCACGTGTCTATAATATTTCGTTTCATACCACCATATAACATTAAACATTGTATTGCATTCCCATCAATGGTGTTTTGTTATTAATCCGAAAATCCCAAACTCGGTTATCTTGTTACAGTATCTACAGAATTTATTAACGCAGACATTATTACAAGAGACTGAATAATCTATCATGAGCCAGTTGTGTTTTTTCTTTGTTTTAAGCTAGGGAGTTTTTCTCTGAGAGATTTATTTTTGTATGAAATTTAAAGAGTGAATCTGCTTCTCATCTGCAATATGTCGTTGTTGCATAATCTTTATTTTTACTCGATATCATAAACGTGCCATGCTTGATCAATCGTATTTATAAGATACTCTCCAGGTCTTAGTTGATCTTGTTCATCAAGTCGGATATCATGTCGAGTTCAAGGTAATTATATCAAGTACTATGTTTTTCTTCTGGGTATTATGCCTAGGGAGCTACTGGTTATTTTCCTAATGAAGAAACGATATCTAAACCTGTCTTCGTTGACTTGTCAGAGATAAATTTGTATTTTTGTACCACATTTCACACACTTGCCTGCAAGTGTACGCTTTTTATATTTGTTATTATTGTTGTCAATCAACTGGTGGGGTGGATGCTCTTCATCAAACACAATATAAATTAATATTATTTATTATATTTGTATAACATGGATACCATTGACTTTCCAGCAAACGCGAAAGCAAAAATAAGTAAATCATCATCTAGAGCTACCAAATTATATGAGGATGGTAATAATAAATCCCTCTGGGTCTAGTAAAACAGAATTATTACTTAATCTGATAGTGATATGGCTCATATGGGATAGGTTAAATTTGGCAACACAATCCGTAGATGATCAACGATGTTATGAAGTACTTAAAGATTTTAATGAAAGCATAGTCGTTGAATGAAGACGATGACGTGGATGGTGCTGTTAATATTATTACCGATATTGATGACTTCCCATCTGTAGATGAACTTGATGGACGAATTAATAGTCTCATTGAATAAGATGATGTAATACTAGACAAACAATCAAATCCAGCTAGACTATTTTCCAGAGGTAGACCAAAAACCCAGAGATATAATATATGTAACTCAGCGATATACTCAAACACCTAAAAAGATCAGAGACAATTGTAATATTTTCGTTGTGCTTAATGCAGTCGAAAGTTATACTTTGCAAAAAAGTTATTATACTTGCTTTTCAGGGGACATGGACATATTTAAGTTTAAGAAATCTTTTCAAAAGCACAAGCTACTTCACACGGATATATATATATATATATATATATATATATATATATATATATATATATATATATATATATATATATATATATATATATATATATATATATAGGTCTCAATAAAAGTTTTCGTTAAGAACTGATATAATAATGATTTAATTACAGCAACAGAAAGGATGAGCGACCAAAACTGACTGGCCGAAGAATAAACAAACACGCCATTAAAGAAACCAACGCCAGTCAAAGATGAAGTAACAAAAATGAGCTAACCTAATTAGTAAAATTTTCGGTCGGTTAGAGGCTTCTGTTTAGCGTTTTTGATCTTATGTTTTCGTTTTCGTAGGAAGCTTTATTTTTCCACACAAAGAAAATTCACGCAAGTGGTCTGTTCACCCTTTTTGCTGCTGTAATAGGGCCTAGCACTGTCCTACAGTCAAATACAGCAATAGTTTCAAACATTGTTATAATGTAAACAATTGTAATAGTGTCAAACATTGTAATAGTGTCAGACGTTGTTATAGCTTCAAACTTTGTAATTGTTTCAAACATTGATTCAAACACTGTAATAGTGTCAAGCACTGTAATGGTGTCAGGCATTGTTACGTTGCCAAACAATGTCATAGTTTTAAACATTATTATAGTTTTAAACACTGTAACGGTGCCAAGTACTGTCAAAGTGAATAGTACAAACATATTCTTGACATAACTAAAGCCTGAAGGTATTCATGACACGTGTCATGGTGCATTATTCAATGTTAACATACTTTATTTAAAGCGTCTTGTTGATAACTGTTCTATTGTTTTCCCTTCCAGAACTCGTACATGTTATGTATATTTGCATACTCTTACTAGCTTCAGCTTGTATTTTATCTATAGAATCTTTGTTATACTGGTGCACCTACTCCTATAAATCTCCACTTATTCCAAATAAGGCTGTACAAATGGGACATAAAAACTTTACTATCTGACTTTTAGACGTCTATTTTACTTATTTCCTTGTAGCACGTGTAATGTTTAAAAACACTTTTTTTGCACTTATTCCTCGTAGTATGTCTTATGTTTTGCAATGCCTTTGTAAGTATTTTTCTTGTAGTACGGGCAATGGTTTGAATGTTTTTCTACTTATGACCTGTACATTTGCACGCCAAAATAGGATTTAATCCACGGTTAGACCTAAATGTTTATGAGAACTCACAGTTGTAATAACCAGCAGTTATTACAAGTTGGGGATGAAGTTTATTTTGATAATTTCTGGATATAGTGACCAAATCGGCCTTATTTTAAATAAACATCTGCTAGCCATTGACCCGCCCGCAAAAAATTGTATGCAGATCTTCATTAAGCACACCATCAACTAACATTGGTTCCTCAACAATTATTGATACTGAAGTAACATCAGCAAAAAGCCTTATACAAAACTGAATATCACCGATGATATCATTAATATACAGTAAAAAAGGCGTGGCACAGGTATAGATCCCCGTGGCGCACTAACAAGATATGTTCCAACCCTCTTTAAATACTTTCTGACTCAATTAGGAAAATGCTTTACAAAGAATTCCCATTATTCATCACCAATTCGGTAACTTCTTACTTTATACATTTACTAAGGCAACTTGTTACCTTATTAATTAACACCGTATGCCAGACTTTCGTAGGCCTTACTATTGGGAAGTGGTACAGGTCCATTGGATCCATACGGAATAAAATAAGACGCTCCAGTCCCCACAAGTCTCCGAACTATGGGTAAAATAGCGTGATGATAGCACAGCATCACTGAGCGGAAGTCTTCTTCGCCGAAGTCAACGGCCAGGGCAAACTGGCTCCAAAATGCGCTTAACGGCCATGTGCTCAGAGCCACGGTGTGAGACATTATATCAGTAGATTTCGGTTGTGGCCATCGAGAGGGGTTTGGCTCCGCCAGGCTGTATAGTGCCTTTGATACACCACATGAAAACAAGGAACAATTCTTCCATACCGGATCGGTCGCAGCCCAGAGCAACAATGACCTCGCCTTCCGCTTCACATTATGACGGAGGTGACAAGTATTCTACTGGTGTCCCGCTATAAGATCCGTGGGAGAGACACCATCATCATCGGTACATTTAACGTTAGAACACTGAGGGCTTTGTTAATGTTGATAGAACTTACACATGAGTTGGAGAGCTGCAACAGGAACATCATTGGTCTCTGCGAAGTGCGCTGGAAAAACTTTGGCGTAATAACAACAGGTGAAGGGCATAGGCCATACCTCAGCGGAAGATGGGACAAACACCATGATGGCTTTGCGTTTCTTGTCCACAAGGGCATTATAAAGAGCATTATTATGGGTTGCTGCCCAGTCTCAAGCAGGCTCATTAGCATCGGCTTTAGGACAATTCCCTTCAACATCAGAATCATACAGGCCTAAGCGGTATCAGAACATCTTCCCCCTGGGCATTCCTCTCTCTCCCGATTTTTCACTCGACATTCCCCTTCCCTTCGGACATTTCCCCCTTGGACTTTTCCCCCTGTTCCCCCCCCATCAGATAGGACCTCTTCCCGTCATTCCCCTCACATTATCATTATACAACTTTATTTATTTATAGTAACATTTAGCTTTGATGTATACGCATTCCGCATCATTAATAATGCACAGATATGACTTTTGTGACCTGAAAAAATGCATTATTAAATGTAAAATATATATACTTTCCTAATCCTCTCTCTCTCTCTCTCTCTCTCTCTCTCTCTCTCTCTCTCTCTCTCTCTCACACACACACACACACACACACACACACACATATGTATCTTAAGGGTAGCTTGACAATAAATTTGAACTGGGAACATGAATTTATGTTCACACCCATTCTTAAGAAATATTAGTTATAACAAAAGTGGGCATTGTTTATTTGTTAATCAATTGCTAGTGCTTTTATATAGAGCAGGAGGTTTCTTTGAAGTATATTGAAGAGGCTTGAGTCTAACCTTTTTTATTGTGCATATTTGGTATATTTAAGATAAACAATAGAAGTAAACAGAGCTTAAATAATGTCAGCCTTAATCAAATCTTCGGTGGATATTTGCCTCAACAACCAAAGAAGTTGCACAAAGACTGTTCTTCGAGATAGTTACCGACTTCTACTCTCTCTCTCTCTCTCTCTCTCTCTCACACACACACACACACACACACACACACACACACACACACACACATGGATCTTAACAACCAAAGAAGAAGTACAAAGACTGTTCTTCGAGAATTGCAAACATAGTCACCGACTTCAACAATAGCAACATCATAGAATACTTAAAAGCAATTGCTTACAACATAAACTTTTAAACAATACGTTTTTCTAATATGTGAAAATGTTGACTTTGTTTAACACTTACTACTGAAATTTATTTCAAATAGCCTTTTTCTTTTAACTTAACTTAATATAAGTTTTTATATTTTATTGGTAAAATGTCATATTAAATGTATTAAGTTTTAAAATCATTGGGGGCAAATGACTGGGGGAAAGTCCTATAGATGGGGGGTAGTCCAAGAAAATATCCGGATGGAATATGTCCGGGGGGGGGGAATCGGGGGATGTCCAGGGGAGATGTCCTAGACTCGGCCGAAGCACCCACATCTAGGTATGATGACAACAAGCTTGAGAATTTTTATAAGTAACTGCAAGATGTCATTGACAACTCACCCAAGAAGGACATTCTGTTTGTACAATTAGATTGGAATGGAAAATTGGGAGTTGATTTACAGACAAACCGGTAAAGCACCTGTGAGACCCTTCTACAATGCTGAAACAAATGAAAGAGGACTCGGAATCTTGAAGTATACTGCCAACAACAATCTTGTGCTATCCTACACATTCGGCACTCACAAATCATCTAGAAAATGGACCTGGCATAGTGCAGCTGGACAACATCACCACCAAATTGACTACATCTTGGTGATAAAACGAGTCTGCACATGACTGAATTTTACCAGAACAGGAAGTTTACCAGGGGTGATATTGGAAATGACCATGTTTTATTAATGACAACGTTCCTCTTTCACCTGAAAATGACCAAAAAGCCTAGCCAACCAAGAATCAGATGTGACCTTGAACAATTGAAAGATCCAAACATCACAGAGGCCTTCCAAGCAATATTAGGTGGTAAATTTGCACCTTTGATTACCCTGAAAAGCCAAGATACCGACCTAGAGTCCTTAACAATCACATTCAACACATCTTTGACTTGTACAGCTAGGGAGATCATTGGCAAACATCACTGAACAAGGAAACACTGGACCAAAGAAGATCTCCTTGAAATATGCAACAAAGGAAGAGAACTGATAAAGGGAAAAACGAAATCACAATGGATCTTGAAAATGCAGAGGTAAACAATAAGATCAAGACAAGCATGAAAAGTGCAAAGGAATCTTGGATAGAAAGACAATGCTGCAAATTCGAGGATAGTCTAAGCAGAAAGGACAGCAACCTGTCATATCAACTGGTGAAAAATCTTACAGCCCATGAACAAGATAAAACTGCCTACATATAAGACAAACCAAAATATGCCACACAAAAGATTAAGAAATCCTCAAGCGATGGACAGAATACTGTTCAGAATTATACAATCGTAATACCCAACGTGATTTAGTAGTACTAAATTGCCCTCACGCAGGTTAAGTTGATGACAACATCATTTTTTGTGACGAAGTAGAAATTGTAGTTAGGTCACTAAAGAAAGGTAAGTCTGTCGGCATTGACAACATACCAGCAGAGTTCATTCAAGCAGGAGGAGAAGAGATATTCAACAACAATCTGCAACAAGATATGGCAGACAGGAGAATTTTCCATCGCATGGACTCAATCCTTGGTTATTGTGCTCCCAAAAAAGAAAATATACAGCTATGCCAAAACTACTGAACCATCAGTTTGATCAGGCATCCAAGCAATGTTGAACATAATTCTCAACAGACTAAAGCCTCAAGCGGATACAATTATTAAGGAAGAGCAGTCAGGCTTCTGAGCAGGAAGGAGCACTACAAAACAAATCTTCAAACTCACACTCCATTGTGAGAAATACCTTCAGCATCAGCACCTCGACACAACCTCTACAGATTACCGTATGGAGGTTAGCGCCGAAAAAGCCAAACTGATGACAAACGACACCAATGACATCAATGCATGAATAAAGGTTAGTGTACAGAACCCGGAAAGAGTCACAAGCTTCAAGTACATGGAATTAATTATCAAAGATGAGGGCTCTAAACCGGAACTACTTTGCAGTATTGCCAAGACAACAGCGGCAATAGCAGGGTTGAAACCAATATAGAAAGATACCAATGTTACTTTTGGTTCGAAAATAAAGATCGGTTGTCATATCCATCTTTCTGTATTTTTGTGAAACATGGACTCTCAAAATTTGTCTCCTTTCTCGTGAAATAAGACCCAATTAAAAGTAACAAAAAACAGAGAAAAGCATTTCTTACACATGTCACCTATTCATGATTGAGACCAATGTTAGAAAAATTGGTCGTCTTTCTTAATCTATTTTGTGTCACGTGTCTGCGCTCTTACAAATGTAACAGAAAAGAGTAAAGAAAACAAGATCAAATCCCAACAATATCCAAAAATTAAAAATTAGAAGTCCTGGTAATAAAGTCCTGAATGAAACTGAGTTCGAATCCCGAGAAAATCCAAAATAGAAGGCGATGACGTATGTTGTGGTCAGCGAAGTGATGTTGTGTCAATAGTCCTTTGTTGGATTACAGAAAATTTTGTTCCAGTTTTGTAGTCAGTATAACTTCCAATAAATATCTTTCTCCAAGAAATTTGAAGGAGCGCGTATGTATTTCCGAAAGAAAAGAATCACTTGAATTCCATAAAATAAAAATATTCAGCTCAAACTGGTCACAACAAAACACAAATTAATGTGTCAAATGTTTTAGCGCGACTAACAATTTTCTATTAAGACAATATGTATACACTTATTTAAGGTGCAAAACAGATTCCCGAATGAGGGTCAATCTTTTAGAAACAAAAAAATAAGTTTGTTATGCTATTTGTCACGTCGTCCAGATATGACCTTGATTCAGCTTAACAATTCTTACTATGAGAAAGATAAAATTAAATAAATTAAAAAAGTTTGTTTACCCAAACTGTCACTGACTCGGAAACAAGATCAGAAACTAGATACTGTGTTTATATTTATTATTAGGTGTTTATCAATGAAATAAAAAAATGTCAGGTCAAACAGAACTGAACGGAAATTCTGAACAATGTCAAATCCAGTAAATAAAGTTACTTTACAATAACATGTAATGGAATTAAAAAAATAAAACTAAAACAAACAAACAATTAAATTAAATATACATAACATTTTGCACTGATGCTTAATACCTTCGTTGTTACACTTATAAAATGCTCAGTTTTTGTCATGGGTTCGATCCTCAACCGAGTCATACCAAAGACTTAAAAATGGTACTAACAGCTGATCGATTATAAAGCTCCATATAGCCGATGTTACCCTTCGTTTACAACATTCTCTTTAATTTCATCATTAATGTCAAACTTTATCCCTTGCCCTGATATGGTTTTATCAAATATAGAACCGAAAAAGTACCATGTGCTTTCATTCTATTGAATATTGGTTAATTTGCTAATGAGTTCAAACTATATCCTGGTTATTTTCCGTTACCAGTTCCATGTTTACCCTGGTTACATTTCAGTCTGAACTCGTTCTTTTGGCTTGAAATCCTTCCGCGTCTTGATACTTGACATTTTGTAACCCAAGCACTAGAAAATAGCGATGACTGGCTGTGGTTGTCCCCGTCGACAAGAGATCATATATACAGCCGCTATATTCATGTCAGTCTCTGCAACATATTTAACCAATTTTGGAATCCTCTTCCTCAGAATTTAACTTGCCTTCTCATCCATCCATTGAACTTAAGGGGTTTTTCTTAATTATGTTGATATGAGGAGGGGGTTGAGTTCTGTTCGTTTTTATATCCAGAAGTGCATGCGTGCCTTGATCTCTAGTCACCGACTTTTATCATTTTCTTTCTTTGTGTCTTGTATTTTTATTTTCAGATAGTTCATGATTCTAAACAGTCAGCTCTATCCACCAACTCTTCCGTCCTTTCCTTTATATACCATTTCACGATTTGCTACAAAATATTTTATTAAATCATATTCAGTATTTTCGAACAATCCCCACACTATTGTTAAACCAATTTCAGTAAGGTTATCCTTTTCACAAAGTCTGGAAAAGTAGATTTAACCTTCATTATAAATGCTTCTCCCCCACCCCTCTAAAAGTTTGCTTTATTTTTTCTTAGTCCAACTGGCAGTGCAAGTCAAGCACTGTATACTCACATAATTGTATAAAAAATATTTGAAGTATTATTTTCTAACACCGATTTGTAAAAATAACATTTTTCACACAATAATTGCCAAACAATACACACTAATGAAGATAACTAGGTAATTAAAATGAACTAAATCAAATAAACAAAGATAGTCTCTAAAGTGCATAACTAAACAACCATCTAAACTCCAACAGTCAAGAATTTGAACAGAAAGTACTGTTACCCTTTCAAATCTCATAGCATCAAACAGTAAGTGTATCTAATCAGTAATCCTTTAATATTCACTTAATCTCCAAAGAATTGCTAACTATTTCAGTGAAAAAACCTGTTATAACTGCTAAATGTACATGGTCACCTTAATACCTTCCACCACCATCCACCCGTAGCGTCTGTCAATCTCAATAACAATGAATCTGTTTATGTTATTGACTCTGATGGTGATGCTAAAAAGATAATGTCGTTTGTAATGTGACCAAGAAAAGAACACACGCGCACACACACACACACACACACACTATATATATATATATATATATATATATAT
This sequence comes from Potamilus streckersoni, assembly GCA_016746295.1. Lineage (NCBI taxonomy): Eukaryota > Metazoa > Mollusca > Bivalvia > Unionida > Unionidae > Potamilus > Potamilus streckersoni. Next base: position 253,635 of record JAEAOA010000188.1, on the reverse strand, counting down.
ATATATATATATATATATATATATATATATATAATTTCATGTACTGCCTTCTTTTTGACAGGTTTTCAAAACTTCGCTCTAAAAAAAGTCGCGAATCAGTCATCAACATTGACATATTATAATTTCGAATGGACTGCAGATAAGGCCGTAGATGGGAATACAACTGGAAGTTACCCAGAGATATCAAGGACCTGCAGTGCAACAAGCTCTGTAAATGTAAACCACACCTGGGAGGTTGACATTGGCTTTCAAATCATTGTAAAGAACATTACTGTTTATGGCAGAACTGATCAAGGTAACCACATACCTTCCGGTTCAGTTTTTATTTTGAAGCATATTTATGTCATATAATGCAAATAATTTTGTCAAAAGTTGTAACCATTTTTTAGTTGTTTTAGGAACATAGATAATCATACTCATCAAAATATTTAACTGTTACACATTTGACTTGATATTTGTCTCCATATGTCTATATATCTACCAATAAAATATCAGTTGCTCACCTATCATAAAGTGTCCCGACAAATCACTGTAAGAGACCTATTTTTTTCATTCAACGCACTTAATTCAAGGCTTTATTAAAAGTAAAACGATAGGGGTAAGGAGAAGAAATAAATATTGGTTTTGAAAATATACTTTCAAAGGTGACCCGACAAAAGCGCGTCAGGACAAAAGCGCCAACTTGCACTCTGAGAAAGATGTAAATAACAAAAGGAAAATAATATTGTTCAGACATAAATTAAAAGCAAATACTATTTAGTTTAACATATATATATATATATATATATATATATATATATATATATATATATATATATATATATATATATATATATATATATATATATATATATATATATATATATATATATATATATATATATATATATATATATATATATATATGTTCTAAGTTTAAACAGCTTGAAAAATTAAAACTCCGATTTAAAATAAAGCACATCATTTTTTAAATAGGTTTCTGAGTACTTAGCCTTTAATTGTATAATGTAAGACCAAATATTACCAAAAATAATAAATAATTGTAATTTTAATATGTTCAAATGTTTCAATTAACATTTACTGAGTTTATTACTCTAAATGCTCATGTTGTATGCGATCCATTGCAAGTATTCAACCAATATATTCAACAATACACATTATTTACTATAACCTAATTTATACCTGCGCGGTTTCGTCGCGCGCGCCTTTTTCTTGAAGTTTAGCATTGCGCGCATATGTCGGCGAGCTTTTGTCTGCTCGCTGCTGTCGGCGCGCATTTCTCTGCGCGCTTTTGTTACGAAGCTAATTCTAAAACTGTATATATTCTTGGGCGAATGTTAGTTCTGGACGTTCAAAATTTGCTTTTGTTGACTATATATTTCTCAATGGTACAACAATAGATTTATCCATGGTTGTCTAAGAAAATATCCAGACATATACAACTCACTAACGTTTACTCAATACAAGCGCTATCATTATGCAATAAAATTAAAAATAGATATTTAAGACTTTTAAAGCGCCTTTGGTATCTCGAGCTCATTACTGTTGGATCCGTTTCTTTTAGAACTGATAGGCTTTCCAAATGCTAATCCCGAGCCATTGGAGTCCTTTTGAATTACATGTGTGTAGATAATTTTGTCCCCTCACGTCTTTTTATTTTTGAGTGAGTGAATCAGTTTTGGGCTATCACGATCAACTATGCTCAGACAGGTCCTAATCGTACCTTTCGCAAGACCAGTCTTTCCTGTACTTGTTGAAATAAGCTCTCATATAGGTGATAAGTATAAAGTGCAAATGCATATTTTTGTTTCCAATGAGTGTGATTCCTGAACCAATACAAGAGCCTTTTTTGACATAACCCTACTAAACGTTTTAGTCTTTTTTAATAAGTTCAGAATTTTACGTATTAAAATTAAGTGAAGTAATCGGAGAAAATAAATTGCATATGATATGATATTATCAAATCCAAATTGAATGTAATTATATTGCAAGCGCTGCACATATCATGCAAGTTCATTTAAAGGTGGTATTTTAGAAGCAAGATAACGATATAATTTATAATTGTATATGTTGAAACATAAGAGGCAGATTTATATTTACAATCTTTGAAATACATTCATTTACCCAAATCAACTATTGCATTTATTTTTCTTCAGATTCTGATATATATATATATATATATATATATATATATATATATATATATATATATATATATATATATATATATATATATATTTATTTATTTATTTATTTATTAAACCTTCAACCGAACGAAAAGCTTAATGCCTATTACCCAATCTTTGTTTAAGTGGAAGACAATAAATACTTCTAACAATTTAACGAACAAGCCCGAAGCATAAAAGCACCATATTTGGGAGTTTCACTGATTTTCACGGAGTCTCCCTGAATTCCTGTGGAATATCAAATGTACGACTCATCTGGCATCCAAGCAGACATTTACATGAAGCATGCCATACACAAGTTATAGTTTTTATTCTAATGTACTTATACAGAGGCAATATTAGGAAAGTCCATCACTTCGAAAGGAAACAATCACATATGATATGTTGAGTTCGAAATATAAAAAAGTAAAAAGAGTATCAGTTTCATTCAGTTGTTAGGAATACTGTGTTTTATTTAGTCAAATATCGATACTGGTGTAAGTCTTAAAGGGTCTGGCGAAAATAATACTTCTTTACTTAATGACTGGGGAAATTAAAGTGGTTTGAATCAAAGATACGTTTAAATATTGATGAGTTCAATTAAAATATTTATGTCAAATTACTGCAATTCAATATGACTCTAATTAATAATGCATTTTTAAATAATCGAATAATCATTAGCTTTTGTTATGATGACATCAGTAGCACTAGAGAAACCACTCCGCCTTCCCTGGAAAGCCTACTACTAAAGAAGCTATCGTTTCGCATAATAGATATACCATGGAAAAATGAACTCTGTGGTTTTCCTTATGGTAAATCACCTGCCGCCTGTAACGATATCTATATTGATACTAACCTTAGCACATTTTCCGAATCTATGGTCTCAGACTAAGCAGTAGAAAAGAGCGAAACCAGCAATGTAGAGGAAAAAATGAACAAATGTTATATTCCTAGAATGCAAAGTGAAAATGTAAAAAGAATTTACGGTATTTTGAATTAAATCCCAAATAGTAAAAGAAGTTATGTTACACATGAAAAATATAAAATTTTCCAAATCGATTTCAGTGGTGTTCCGAATGAATTCCAACCGTGAATGTGTTGATGTGCATAAGGCTAGAAGGTATCCATGTGCAAAATGTATTGATGTATTATGATGATATAATTCTGAACACCTTTAAATTAGTTTACAATAATCCCGAAATAATGATTTAGTCCGAAATGTCAATGATCACTTTATAATTTCAGTAAATAAATTAAATATATACAACCTCTCAAATCATGACCCAGCACATCTAAAAGACTGATTTCATTACTGATGTTATCAAAGGAACGAGTAACCCTGAGATAAACCGTCTTTATATAAAACCCGAGAAATAAGAGGATATTTGCATTTTCACATCAAATTCATTAACAAGGTCAGGTCACTTTGCATAAATTTTAACAAACTAATCCGACTGAAATCAAGCAGTTCATATACCTTCCAAGGAGAAAATCGATACCCTGGACATAAATTTAAAAAAATGTTTTAAAAAAAATGATATTAGTCACTTGGGCTAAACTTCTATCCTAAATTATTGTCAAAAGGTCAACCACGTAGTACAAATTAATTTTACATAACATTTTACCCTATAAAATAAATTACTGTACTATCCCCATCTCTAAAGGAAGAAAACGTTCATATTGTTACGACTTCATGGTCATAAACTATCTGACTTGACTTGCCAATGAGAGATTACTCCAAGTTTGTCAAAAGTGTCAATACATAGACCGAACTCAACTTGTAAACGCCTACTTATGACTTAATATCTTACAATGGGATCTACATAGTTGGACAAAAACTTGCTATGTAATATCTAGTTTATAGATGATTGCTACAATATACTGTCAAAAGTTGCACTATATATATATATATATATAGTTTTAATACAAACAATACTATTATATAGGTTAGAGAAATTAAATTCGTATTCTACGGAGTTTCGAACCCAGGTCCGCGAGTAAATGGCATCCATCACCTTGTTTGCACGCACCAGCCTATATACCGTCACGACTAATCACGCATCATCAAAAAATGATGGCACTGAGTCGGTGTTATGTGAGCTCGTGCGTATCAGACACACTCACATACTTCTCTACACGTGACCCAGAACCTTAGGGGATGCGTCTCGATGTACACTACACCTTCTTCAAAATGTAAATCATAATGACTTATATTTCACCTTTCCTTGACTTTGATTAAGGTGTGTAGCTTATGTTTTCTCTCAAGCTCTATTCATGATAGAATCAACAAGCTGTATAACATTAGTACCATGCCTTTGCTTAAAGGAAGGGGCAACGTGGTCTAATGCGACCGTTGTTGCAAATCACTGAGTGTGTTCGAGTCTCGGGTTTGTGAAACAGCTTAGCTAATAGGTTCCGGGGTGTAGGTGGTTCTTCCTGATTTCTTCATCCACCAGATAAACATAATGACTTCGGTTTAATTTTGTGTTTCAAGTTCATTTATCGAGCTCTGTTTATGCACAAAGTAATCAACCTCAATGATTGAACACATTCTATTAGTATCAAATCCATACTGCAAAACATGTCACTGCAACATATTTCATATTTTGCTGGATTATATTCAGTTTTACGTTTACCTCATTACTAAATCGTATTTTGGCATCCTGTACACATTTACTGTTTTGCCAAGATTCGTGAAAGTTGGTGAGAAGATTCAGCGGGATGAGTAGAGCAACCCATTTACAGACGTAAGTGATTTTTTCCCATATTTAATTCTTCACTGACTTTAAAATGATTGCATTAAGTTTCTTTCTCGAGCTCCGTTTCAGTTAGACACATCATATGCATCTCTACTAGATGCAAACCCTTGTCACAGAAGAATATCACTGTACACCTCATTTTACACTCTTATACGAAGCTACAGTTAACACTAAATACGTTTCGTCTGTATAAATGCAGTTATTCTTTAATTTTTGCACCTTTATCAGATCTACACTCTTATTATTATATTAATATGACGGGTATTGCACACGTTACTGACTTTGGTAAAAATTGTGTTTGAAGCTTACTTCTCAACTTTTCTTTTTGTACTAGAATCAACAAACTATATGAGTGTGTGCTTCTGTTTTAGTACCATACCCATACTACTGCAGATTGTCACTGTGACTTCTATTTCAGATTTTCATGGTTTTAGGTCAAGCTTTTTGTGTTAAGCTTATGGGTAAATAGGTATTAGTACCTATGTACTGTAATCAAATCACAAAGTAGGTCGTTGCAACTACATTTCAAGCTTAATTTACTATAGCAAAATGTTGCCTCTTAAACGCATTTATCATCATAAAGTTGGGTCAGAGTATTTATCAGTACAACACCCTTGCGGCAAAATAATGTCAGAGTAAACTATATTTCACATTTTAACTGGATTAGATTAAGCTTTGGGTCTGAGCTCGAAACCTGATAGGTTTTTAGCAGCCTATAGACACACACACACACACACACACACACACACACACACACACACACACAGATATAAGCTAAGGTAATCGGATATAGCTTCGTAACTACTATAATTTCGTTATCCAACTCGACATTATTAAAGTTTGCTTAAAGATAATTTCTTTTGTGCCGTTTATGTTCCACTAATAAAACCAGATATAATGATGCATCTCTGTTACTACAATGCTCTTTAAATCAAAGGTGAATGTGACCAATATGTTTTTCTTTGCTAATGTGACTTATGGGCTATTGGTAATGCACAATTCATAACGGATGATGGTACTCTGATTGGCTAGAATTTGCCACAAATCATGGCAGTAGTGACCCCCATTGTTTTCAGTTAAGTATCATGCACCATTTAGCAGTGAGTGTGTGAACCAATTACTTATAACAAAAGCAATAGATGGATAACAACATTCCATTCTGCTTAAATTCCCATTTGGGCAAAAGTTGCTGGTATTGTCGAAGTTTGCATTTTGGTTTTGTGCTGGAAATATTTCGCTTCCATAGTCTAGGGAAACAATAGTCTCCGAATTAAAAAATGACTATTTCGAAACTGCACGAATAGAACAGATATTTCAGAACCAGAGAAAATGAAACAGAAAAACCAACCAGATATGGAAAGAGGGCTAGATTGGTGCTGTGGTTGGTTTTTATTTTGGTTTGTAGATTCGATTATGGACAAACTTGATGAGGATTGTGCCGAACCTGATGTGCTGAAACTTGGTGTGCCGATTTTTTTTATATCCTCTTATAATGGTTGATAAAAGCTAGAGCGGATGTCAGGAGACCTACTGGGTAACAAATAAGCCAAAAGCGGCTGTATCATACTACTGTAGGTGCATGCATATACGAAGATACGTGTGCATGATTTGGTGTTTAAAGGACGTCAGGTGAATGTAAAAAACACATAATAATTTACTGACAGCAAAAAACATAAGAAATAAGGCTGACTAAAATTGTTCAGCTCAACGCACTATATACAAGCATTAAGGGTAATACTTCTTGCTAACTAATACTTTGCAAATATCTCACATCGTAAAAGAACCCACCTGACCTAACCCATCCAATGGAAAAATAGCTGAATTCTTCTAAACACTCACTAACCCAACAAGCGAATGAGAAATTGCCCCAAAGATGTCAACAGGTTATATTAATAATGTTGTTAGTAATACTCGTAAACTGTTACGTCAACAACTATTATACATCATACGCAATCTAAGCACTTAATATTTTCAAATACCCGTGTACAAAATTAAATATCTAATATCTTGATTCTAAACGAATAATATAATTTACAAACACGATAAAATATTACACATAATATAAATGGAGTCATATCCAATGAGTTTCTAAAATATAGATACACATGTATGTATGTATGTATGTATGTATGTATGTATGTATGTATGTATGTATGTATGTATGTATGTATGTATGTATGTATGTATGTATGTATGTATGTATGTATGTATGTATGTATGTATGTATGTATGTATGCATGCATGCATGCATGCATGCATGCATGCATGCATGCATGCATGTATGTATGTATGTATGTATACATCCGTCTGTCAGTTGCTTTATCTAATTTGAGAAATATTCACAAAATATAGTAGTGTACACGTAAGCCTGTAACAGTGAGCCAGACAGGAACAGGATTTCTTCCAAATGTTGTCAAAATGCTCTATTTGCAGTCGTAGAAGAAATATACATACTACCATCTTTAGGTGACTTAATTTAAGCTACAATCTCTTGCTTTTTGTTGATGGGTATATGTCATTCTGGTTGATGGTAGAGAGTCTAAAATAATTATTTTTTTAAGAAAACAAAAACAAAAGATGCATAAAAACTATTTATTTTGTCACTCATTTAGCAATCGTCTGACAGGAATCAGATAATTTTTTTGAATGATATATTTAAGATGATGTTCGCAGCCACCAAATAAAGAATACTCGAAGCTTACCAGTAATGTGAGCGGTGCATGATAATTTACTAGATTTTGCATATTTAAGCCAAATCCCGATTTCTTGGGAACACTGGTCGCAAATCGTTAATTATAGTATCTTCATTAGCTTATAAGATTATTGTTACAGTTGATTCGTACTGACCGAAAGAGATCGTGCTTAGATATTATAAGGAATAAAATAACTGGGTGTACGCTGAAGGTAACATCTACGACATAGGTACTACTGAAAATTATGATAAAGTATGAATTTGAGGTACGCGTATTCTTAATATCTATCCATATTCTATGGAAAATCTTTCATTTCATTTCAGAAATATAACTTAATTATTCAAATGGCTTCCGTTTCACGGTTCAACAATAAGAAATTTCACATATTCTCACACTTTGGGCTGCCTCTTGCCATTTATTACTTCCTGTACTATTTGTCTACTTCTATTTAAAAAATTAAGGGTTATATTTGACATATATATTAATATTGCGTAAAATATTTTGTTTACACAATGTATGTTTACTTTTCTTTTTACTAATGTTGCGCTTTCAATTGAAAGTGAGGATAAAATAATAAAGCTTGATTGCCAATGACTATCAAATCTGGAAAATCCAGACAAAACAATAAAAAATACAATGCTAATGTTATGTTAGTGCATGTAATTGATCGGAATTTTCACATTGTAGATGATCAACTTTCCGGTTTTCTGCTATATATTGGTAATGAGTCAAGTCCATGGACTTACAAAAATAGACCAATAGAAAGCATCGCATCGAGAAAACCTCAATACGTTTTTCAACCTAAGGACGATGTGGCCCGCTTCATTTCAGTCGTTAGAAATAACCAGTGGATACTTACCATATGTGAGGTACAGGTTTTTGGCGGTAAGTAACATGAAACTCACACCTTCACCTTATTCATTCAGTTTTAAGGAGCAATAATAGCACTTAGCAATAATTATTCCATTGATCTTGTCTGTTGGAATGCGAAGTGCAAACTTTTATTTGTAATCCTTAGCGGAAGGGTTTCCAGATTTAAAGTCACCATCCAGCAAGCCTCGAAAAATACTTTCCAGTTTTCTATCTTGAAACTGGAAGTATTATGATGGGCAGGGTTAGTTTTATTAGTGACACATACATACATACATAGATACATACATACATACATACATACATACATACATACATACATACATACATACATACATACATACATACATACATACATACATACATACATACATACATACATACATACATACATACATACATACATACATACATACATACATGCATACATACGTGTTAAATGAAAGCAAAAAAGATATAAATGTATCTCTTATAATTAAAATAGATATTTTACAAACATATCTTGAGATGTACCTCATATTAGTGAATAATGAAATATTGTATCCAAAGTAATTGAGAACCTCCTTGTTGTTTCCAGTGGCTACTACAAACTAAAATTAGATCAATACACTGCGCTGTGAATCTAGCATGCAAGGCCGCATGACACGGTCACAATGTGAACGCGATATGCTCACTGGGAATTTAGATGCGACGTACCTAAACAGAATTGTTCTTAATTCAAAGCCTAGTTTTGATAAAGATTGGGAAGTTAGATGTTCAGATACCTAAACAAAACAGTTCCTAATTTACATCCTGATGGCGTTGTTGATAAAGATTGCCGTAAGTCAGCTCCAAACATAACTTACCCCACGTGCAGAAACTACTGGAAAGAGTGATGTTATTTTGCACAAAATGTATGCTAAATTAAAAAGATGTTAATGTTATTGACGCATTAGAAATGACTAAATATACATTTAAATATTTCTCGTTAAAGTAATGGCAATCAAAGGATCAATTATTTACGTGCATATACCAAACCAAGTAATGAAAGGAAATACTACACAATTCAGTTTTTGTTTCAAAAGTAAACACTTACTAGAAAAGCGACGTGCTATTAGGCAATCTCGTTCTGTTAGTGACTAATTTTCATCTACTGAAATAACATACCATCCACACAGAAGAATGACTTTAGTTGTAGACAGGACACATAAATATACATATACTACACAAATGTGGGGGAGGGAAATTGCATTTGTCTCAAATGGCATCATAGCAACAGTCAAACTTTAAAAGAAATACATTGTTACATCAGCATTATGCATAACGGAATCAAATATATCTGACACTTTCTACAAAGTTTTAAATTACTGTAATAAGTAATATACCACGGGCTACAACAAATACAAGAATCTCCTCGATATAGAAATTGATGGTGCTCTATCTCATAACTGAAGTGATTTTTCAGCACTATTACATAAATAACCATTAAAGCTTTGTCCAACGATGTACAACTAATGACATTTACCATTTAGTTGTAACATTTATTGCTGGGTTACTTTAAGAATCATACAACTTTATATATTTTAAAACTTCGACCTATGCATTCGTTCTTTCAATCCGTCATACTAAACTTCTTTGATAATCACCACTAAAAATAACCTTAGTATCAATATATAAACTATTTTCTAAGAGATATTATTCAAACCAATCCAGAGTGTCTCGACGGCGTATACTCAAAATTCTGCAACAAGACCTGCGGACATTGTTATGCAGGTCTGCTGTGTAACAAGGAGACAGGGAAGTGTCCTAAGGGATGTGATATGGGATGGAAAGGTGAAACATGTGACACAGGTATGTATTATATACAGTGTAAAACTGTTCTTTTGATCCACCGTCCTTGCTGATTAAGCTTTATATTAAGCATATTACGATCATACTTGTCGCTGAAATGCATGATTTGGCAATTTGAGATTTGGGTAGATATATATTATTTATAAGATATCGTCTTAATCGATTTTTTATATTTCTCTTTTTCGTATCGTAAGCTGTTTGATTATTTGAATGCTTTAATAAGACAAATGTATTTGAGAAACTCTCTTTCGTCTATTTTTTAATGTACTCACATTCCATTCTTTGTTTTTGCTTTGTGCAACTTTTGAGTTATATATCGAGAGCATGTGTTTTTCTCATAGCTTAATGGTATAGTTGAGGCAAAATATACACGAGCCCTAATTGGATCAATAGCAGTAGTATATGGAGACACTTTAGTGACAATGGGATCTTAATGTTAAAAATGGGTATATCCGTTATGATTTTAATATAGGAATATAGGACCTCTTTAGTGTCAATGGAAAACCTTGTCAAGAAGGTCGGGGATCACTTTGGCGACAATGGGAATTTAACATAGCAATGTCACTTGAGGAAAATATGAAATCCCACATTAAATGTTACCATAGTGTTAACACTGATCGAATCATTGAGACCCAAGACATCACTGTAATCGGAACAGTGCTACAAGTGGCTAGCTTCCAATTTTGGCTACATAACAACATTATTAAAAGTTGGTAACCTCAGACTGCCGACGTGTTTACTTGGTACCTGTTGTATAATGACTGTATACTTCTATTCGAGAAATATATATAAAACATTACCTAGACATGAAATCATGTTGGCGGTCTTAATAAATGTGCATACTTGAAATGATGCTATAAGTAGCTATAATAAGAGAAAAGATGAACGCTAAAATGGATGTGACTAAAAGTAACTCTAAAATTACGAAAGTGTCTTAGAGTTTAACGGAGACTAAACATAACCAGGAACATTAGGTTACATTGGCTTAGACTAAAATGGACAAACTTGGTAACTGTTTATATCCACAACTTGTATAAAACTCCTATTGAAAATCTCAGTATTTATCTGCAGCTACAACTTCATGATATTTCCTTTTTGAAAAATCCAGTATCTAACAGTAGCTACAACTTGTGGAAAATTCGTATGGAAAACACCAGTATATACCACTAATCTCTCATCTTGTAGGAAAGTCCTATGAAGTAACCTCGTTTCTATGTATATCTACAACCTGTGGAAACACCCGAGTCTATATTTGCAATCTCAAAATTTCCAGCTTCAACGACGTTACTGTACTGGACATTAGGGTAATAATGTCAACAGTGTTGCAAGTGGCTGACCTGAATACACGCTACTGTAGGTACGTGGGTAGGTGAAATGACCTTGATAGGGATAAAGGGAGTTTTATAGGGACAAGCAAAGACAACATAACACACACACACACACTCGCACAAATTCCATACTATATGTGTTAGCTTAGAATGTATACGAAGAAGATAAAATTTAAAAAAAGACTATCCCTTTCACCGCATGAACATTATCCATAACACCACTATGCTATCCAACATATAATGCTCACTATCCAAAATTCATTGTGTTCGCTTAGGATGTAAGAGAAGGAGATGAAATCTCACAAAATAGTTATCCCTTACACCACAAAAATACTATTCATTACACCTACTATACCATCCATTACTGTGTTAGTTGAAATGTAAGAAAATGAAATGAAACTCACAAAATAGACTCTTACACTACCAAACATTCTATGTGGAAAAGCGCTAGTATCTATTTTATAGTCGCCACTGGTAGGAAATTTTTTTGGAAAAACTTAATTTTGTTTTTAGCTACAACTTGTATTAAATTCTTATCGAAAAACACATTATCGGTTTATAATCTCATCTTGTAGGAAAGACCATTGAACAAACCTAGTGTCTACTTTAAGTCACAACTTGTGAAAAATCTTAAGGAAAACCCAGTATATATTTATAGCCTCAATTTGTGTGACTATCTATCCTATTTAAAACCCAGCTATCTATTTATGGTTATAACCTGTGGAAATTCCTATGGAAAACCCATAGACTACATTAGTCTTAAAATTTATAGCTTCAATAACGTCACTGTAATGGATTGTATGTTATAATGGCAACAGTGTTGCAAGTGGCTGACCTGAATACGCGCTAATGTAGGTAGGTAGATAGGTGAAATGTATTTGATTACCAATTTAGATATACCCATTTTTAATATTAAGATCCCAATGTTGCTAAAGTGTCCACATACACTATTGATACCAAGTAAGCATTTCAAGTCATGGCACCTGATGCGACTCAAAATTTCTAGATATTTTCACATTGCAACGATATCATATTTTCAGAATTTTACATCTTTTACCTAGACTAATTTTACCATCTTATACGGTAAAATTAGTCTTGTTGAGATGAATCCATGAACACTTTTGTAAATGAATGAGTATTTATGAAATAGAGTATGTAAAGAAAATATACCTGAAAGCACAAACGTATCGCAAACGTAACAATTAGGGAACAGTGACTTTGTTTTGATATGGCAATAGCTTACGCACCTTGTGATACAACCACATCCATTTATGACTGCAGGTATTCGGTTTACATATTGTCGGTGTTACGAATACAATCCTTGAACATTAAATTAATTTTCTTGTGACTAAAAAAGACACATAAACATATTTTTCATATGAATGAGTTATTCTCCATCACATGCATTTGCATCAAGAATGTTGGAGAATTAGACACCTAGACAATTAGAACAAAATCAACGAAACGTGAAAAAAGGTCTAGTCAGATTTACATACCATTTTTCATGAATCTAGGTGAAAAAGCCCCATACATTGACAGTATAACAAACATACGAAATGACGGGGAAAAGGTTTTCTTATGTCAGATATGATGACGGGGATAATAAAACTAGAGTTATTATCAATGGGAGCATAGGAAACAAATCCTCTTAGGATAACTTATTTGACAAGGCCTTTAAAATAAGGAATTTGTGTTCGGATTCAGTCAGGCGTTGTGACTACTCTGAAAGATGTTATGGAACGTTAGACATCCAACTCATTACAGGATTCGTCAGTATTTACCTGATTGATAAATTTTGGATAAAATTGCTTAGGGCAATTATACAACAATAAAATCCCGAAACGGGCAAGGTCGTATCAATACAAAGCGGCGTGCCAAATGTATTTCTAATCCAATAAACATTGATAAAGTAAAGTTGAAAATCCAAAGTCAGGTAGACTTTTATAATGGGACATAACACTGCTAAATGATAATACAGAGCCCCCTGGAAATTAAAACTGCTTAAGATATATTCATAGTTAAAGTAGTGCTGCCAAAACTGATGTAGGCGGGTGGGTGGGTACATAACTTCCATAATGATGTCACAGAAAGCAAATAAATCAAACTCATGCAAGGTCACATGATTATGAGAGTGAATGCAAAATTATATTCAAATCAACGATTCCTCGAAATGTTATGCTGCAGAATTCAAAGTTAAGAGGATGCAAGTGCACGGTTATCACTAATCTAAATGATATTGTAGAAGTCTGCAAATCTAATGAGTTAAAGGTCTTAGCAATGCATAATTTTGTTTCAATTCAAATATCTTAATTAACGTAACTCTGCAATAATGAATATAAGGAGGATAAAAAAGCATGGCTTGCAGAAGATGTTGTTTATCCTCTGAATCAAAGTAAAATGCATACTAAGTTGCAACTCGTTCTTATTAGGTTAAGATACTGCTGTAGAAACTAAGGTCAGCAGCGAGGTCAATCAGAAGATATTACACTTGTAAATGAAGTCACAGAACGCTTTAACTCGGAAGCTTTCAAGGTTTCATCAGTATATATGTGCATGCCACATTTAGTTGAAATCCCACAATCCTTCCAAAGTTCTGCTATGGAAATGGCAGTTAGAAAACCACGCAGACAGAGGCCATAACTAGAAGAAATGTTCACAATCTATCGATTTTAAGGTCCTGTCAGTATGAGGCTGCATACTAGATTTGGTTAAATCGCACAACTTCCAGTGATATTATGTTTCGAAAATTTTGTTACAAAATGATTCTATCATTTAAGGAATAATTATTTTATCAAAACCAACAGAAGAACAAGAATACCGTACATACTTGACGTATTATTGTTGATTCAGAATGCGAAAACGGAACATATGGCTATGGATGCAACGAAACATGCGGTGGATGCCTCGGTGGCAATAGTTGTTCCATAAGGGATGGAAATTGCACGAGTGGTTGCATCGCAGGATGGCAAGGCATCACATGCAAAGAGGGTATGATATATTTTTACAGCAGACAGTGCAATCTATATAAGATCTAATATTTTCATATATTATCCTCAGATGAATTGTAAATGATTTTATGGATTTTAAATTTTAAATATTGTTCTTATAACTGTATATCATTGACGCTAGTGTTTATCTCTTAACAGTAGCCATTTCTGTTGTCAAATAAATTATTCAATTGCAGTCAAATGTCTGCCATATCTATTCAGGTTTTCTGCATTCTTGCATGACACAACAGGTACCCTATAAAAATCAACTACTGTATAATATCTTTATACTGCTTGTGCACCTTTAGTTTAACATTTTGTAAGTTTTGTAAAACAAAATGCAGATCCTAATTCTACTTTATTATATCATACAATGAAAAGTTACAAACCTTCTTAAAAGAACCCAGAAAAATAGCGATTAGTCAACACTGGAATCAAGACTAAATTTAATTTGCATTCCTGTAATGATAACACAAACAGCTACATAACCTGCGTTGTTTGCAAGCTTATGAAAAGCAAATTCTGCTTCAAGGAATATTTGATGAAACCCACGAAATCATACGCTAAATATGTAACAAAGTGACACGTAAAAAAGTAGTAGTAGCTTGTGACCAAAAGTAAGTCTCAGGTTTGAGCAAATTTTCAGTAAGGCAGATATATAAAAGTAGTGCAAAAAGGTATGTACCATATTTAAATGACAGGGCAGAGCGATCATTTAATATTAATGACAATATTTAAATGGCCGGAAAAAACGGGTATTTAAGGTCATAGACCGTATTTATATGACAAGGCAGTTTGGGCACATAAGGATATGGACAGTATTTATAGGACAAGGAAGAGCGGGTAGTTAGGGTTATGCAGTAATGTGGAATAATTTAGCATTAAATTTGACCAACGTGTCGCCTCCATAGCTAATAATAGCTCGAATAAATAACGTAACATGTACAGAAAAAAAACTGTACACAGACAATCTTCGTTATAAGTGTACGATCATTATATCCAGTGTTTACCACAGAATACAATTGAAATTATATCAAATGGTATGTAATAAATATATATTATGCATTATTTCATATAGCCGTATCACTCCATTTGTTTATAGAAATGATTGTGGGGTGTCACTTTGCATTTTTGGGCATAAAATGAATAATCTTTAAGTAAATTAATGTCTGTAATGCTGCAGAAAGCCATTTCAATTATGTTGATATTATAGAAATTATTGATGCCATAGAAAGTTGCTATCACATTCGATAAGTATGAAATTGGTTTACTTCTGTTGAAAGTTATACCTAATTTGTTTTGATGAATTTCCATTTAATAATTATACAATACAATGTTTTCTCAAGAATGCAAAAACGGGACTTACGGCAATGGATGCAGTGAAACATGTGGAAGATGTTTTAAAGGCAACGATAGCTGTTCCGTCATAGATGGACACTGCATAGACGGCTGTAAAGCAGGATGGCAGGGTCGAACTTGCAAAAATGGTCAGTTACATTACGTCTGTATAAAAAAAACATTGCAAGATATCTAGCAGTCAGAAGAAACATAGTTGCTAGCGCAGCAGATACTTTTGTTATTGTAATCGGAATACATATTAAAGAATGATTGGGCAAGACGGATAATTCTAACTGAAGAAACTACAGTGTTTTCAATAAAGATAAATCCGAATATTAAAGATATTAAATAAAGTATATTCATTTCACATTACCCAGTTTTAGAAATCATATATGTTTTTGTGTGGCCTGATATATTTATCGAATGTTTTCTTTTCGAAAGACTCGTCATATAAGAACGCAAGAATATGCTCAATGATTTGTAGTGACGCCGATGCCAATGTCGATGCCAATGTCAATCTAATTTGTTACTAGACAGTCTAATACCTATACCCTTGCGATGTACAACCATGAGTAAATGGATTCCAGTTAAAGCCAGGTATCATAGTTTGTGGCACTGTGACCCGTTTCATGCACTTAATTTCCATAAATTTTAAGCGTGTAAATATCTTGCGCTATTTAATAAGTGCGTTTCACATTGTCTTTGTTAAACGAAAATTCAGAGGATGGAGTTGCTTTGTCATATGAATTAATTGTATAGTTTATTCCGGTCTGAGATAGAAACGAAAAAAACCCCAACAAAAAACAAAAAACAACAAAACAACAGAATTATATGAAAAAAAGTCACATTTATCAGTCAACGACTGAAAGTCTCGCATTTGCGTACTTTTCTGAACAAAGCTGAGACAGATATTTGATAAATAAATAAATAAATATAGTACATATACTCGTTTTTCATCGCTGATCTCGAGACATAATAGTTCCGTGGGAAAGAGAATCATTTTAATTTCCTATTTTGAAGAGTATTTAAACACCTGTTAATGGAATATTAAACTGTTTGCTTCAATGTTATACAAGATCCATTTCTCGTTTCCTTTTTTCCCCTTGTTTTTCTTGTGTTAAACATTATCTTTGAAAACCAGTGAGCTTACGGAAATAATGCACATCAAACTCCATAGTAAGAATGCATACAATAGAAAGGGTGAAAATCTAATATTTCGACATATCTTGATGTAAGATATAGTCTGATTAAAATAGACGATATATAGTCTTGCACTAAAATATTCAAATCTTTGCAGCAAATATTTTAACCAAGTCATAGGGTTTAGGAAAAGGGAAGAAAAAAAATACTATGTTGACAGCGATAAATTCGAAATAGATACCAATACAAAATGTAATTTAAGCTATAAATTTAAATTACTTTTCCTTCTTTGAGGATAAATATTACCAGAATGATGTGTACTCAAGTGAACAGGCATCTGCGTAAGTTTGGAAACTGTTATTTTAACATTCGGCTTCAAGTAATTAAACGGAGTTAGGGTATCATGCACTTTGCATCCTGTGGTCAAATTTTGCATGATACATACAGCGACATCTTTAAGTTTGCAAATATCTTAGCTTGCTTGAGATATACACGCATACAGCGATGTTTCTTAAACGCAATATATGTGATTTTGAGGAATTATAGTATAAATATGCAATTGCAAAGGCAACATAAACATAAAGAAGTGGGAATATTTTATTAATCACACTAGTCATAAAAAAGTAATCGGAATAGTGTATTAGTCTCTCTATCGAGTCACGGAGTCAAAACGGAATTGAATGCAATGATCAATTGAAATTAAATTTTCTACCAATGTTGTGCAAAATAACAGCCACAACGTTTCAAAAAAAGAAGCAAACATTTAAAATTTTCTTCCGGAACATAGATGTCCTTTTTATTACTTTCTTCCTTCAGCTAACAACCACATAGTGGGCATGAAAGAAATTATTCGTATTAGCCATTTGAAAAAAAAATATTAATTATAGTTTCTTGAGAATAGGACTAGATCATCATCATCATCATCATCATCATCATCATCATCATCATCATCATCATCATCATCATCATCATCATCATCATCATCATCATTGTTTATTGCAAAACTGTTTTGAATAATTTTCTTTTTATGTTAGACAGATATCAAATCCATACAGAGCAGAAATGGTAACAACGTTACATGCCAACGCGTAGAAAAATATTATATGTAATAAATATTAGCTATCGAAAAAACTTACAATTCACCGTGATTAAAATTTCCGTATCTTAATTGCTTATGTCACATCTAAACTTCCTGACCTTCACATACCATATACTGATCATTTTTCTACGTGCTTTTAATACAGATGTCAGTAAAAATGGTGATTTAACGTCTGATGCTTATATTTCTCCAGTTACTCGACAAAGTAAAATGAATCATTACGCAAATGAATGCCACTCTTTGATGGAGAACGTTTTAAAATATGTTTCAAAATAGCTTTGTTAAAAGATTACTATAAATTGTAAATATCGGACTGTCAGGGACAATCTCAAGATTGTCTATATTTCATACCTGGAATGTCAATGAGCAAAAGGCTGTCCAAACAGCCTTCACCCCCTCTCTCTCTCTCTCTCTCTCTCTCTCTCTCTCTCTCTCTCTCTCTCTCTCTCTCTCTCTCTCTCTCTCTCTCTCTCTCTCTCTCTCTCTCTCCGCCAACATACTTACGCGAAAGCTTCGCACTTAGGTCTGCCTAGCAGTTGCCTTCATTTAATGCAGAAATGTACAAGAAATGTACAAGAAATATACATTATCACTTGCGAAAGTCCTACGTAAAAATATAAGAACATCATAGGCGTACATTGTTACGTGAAACTGTGCATTGTTCATTGTTCACCTGACAGAAAATGGAGATCAATCAGCATCATCACGGGAATAAACATCTATTCAAGAACATCCGCACAGACAATTACTATATATATATATATATATATATATATATATATATATATATATATATATATATATATATATATATATATATATATATATATATATATATATATATGCACAGAGAGAGAGAAAGAGAGAGAGAGAGAGAGACCATAGCCCACAGCCAAACCCAAGTTTGAAGACCTTTACTCGGTGCTTTAATTTTCTACCACATTGTTAAAAAAAATTGGGGTTTTTTTTTGGCAAGATAGAGGTGGAGTCTCAAACATTGAGGGGCAATTTATACTAGATACTTCACACCCAAACTTCACAAGCTCCTATGTTTTTTTTTTCAAAACCGATCACTTCTATTTAGCCGTTATGGAACTGGTGATTACATGGAAAATTTCCTTACATCTGAAACTAAAAACTTTAACAATGCGCAAAACTAAACACCAAAAGTGAAGATTAGACAACGAAAGTACATCAATAAACATTGGCAATCTTACGTAATGCTTAAACACCTATTAACACATTTTGCTTAAAGAGAATTGCTCTTTGTTTGAACAAAATCAAGAATTATATTAGAATAACCTTAGCAAGTCATAAAAACAAATGAAGGAATGGAGCCAAGTATCTAGAACTATTTTGCTGATATTAACATACAGATGTGACGTACGAGTTGGTTGGCATTGAGATGCTATCTTAAAATAGGATAGTATATCACCAGATAGCAGAGTTGCTTATTTAGCGGCAATGGCGGAGAGTGAAGCACACACTGAAACAAATTTGTTAACATATCATTACTTTCAAACACTTTTGCTGTAACGTTAGCTGCCAGACAGACCGTTGTAGTCATTTTCTTGAGGCTCGTAAGCTATTTAAATAGATAAGTAATTTGCAAATTCTATGTACAGTTTTCTGACTGATATGCTGACGTAGACAGTGCATGTAATAATTTTAAATATATTCTAAAAATTTTCAGCTTGCGATAAAGGAACATACGGACATGGATGCAACGAAACTTGTGGTCACTGTTTGAATGGCATTGATACATGTTTAGCGTCAAATGGAACGTGCCAAGAAGGCTGCAAAGCCGGGTTTCAAAATATAGTTTGCAAACAAGGTACCTTTCACAACTTTCTCTTTAATGTATCTTGTTAACAACAGGGATATAAGTCTGGTGGAAAAAACAACATATCCTTTGAAAGTGTTTTAGCAGCCAAACGTTAAAGGCTTTGCATTGGGATTATTTGGCGGGCTGTGAAATCACAACTAACTTCAGGAAATCCTCATTGTTTATCCCTATCTAATATAAGTAAAAATATGCAGTAACTATATCTCTGAAAACAACTTCACACTTTAATATATGGCACTAAGCAAGTATCGCCACAACAATAGTGTCAGCTTTATCGTTAGTATATTTTCGAATTTCAGGAACATATTTTGTCGCTATACCTGTCAACAATGCTTTACAATAACACGTTTGTCAAAATAAATTATTGTTGCGTTTAAAATTATTATTGGTGTACAGAAAAGGTTAAAGCTATCGATTATAAGAATATTGTATTACCCATTTTGTTTTAAGCATGTTAATTATGTACAAACGCTATTGACCTAATAAATTCATTATAAGAAGCATGCTGAATCCAAGTCATCATTAATATCAATTCTTTGCAATTTTAAACTAGAGTGTGACAAAGGGACATACGGCATTGCATGCAACAAAACCTGTGGCAACTGTCTAAGTGGGAACGACAGTTGCTCTAAAACAGACGGACAGTGTACCGATGGTTGTCAGGCGGGATGGCAGGGTGCAACGTGCAAACAAGGTAGGAATAACGTCTGATATAATCAATATATTATAAATATAACGTGACATGATGAGTTCCAGGACGTAACCGAAACCTGGTGTCTAAAAATTTGACATACATATACATACATACATACATACATACATACATACATACATACATACATACATACATACATACATACATACATACATACATACATACATACATACATACATACATACATACATACATACATACATACATAAAACTTTTATTACAATTTTAACTTCTTTCACTATAATGACTTACCATTCTACTAATCTTAGCTTTATCATGCAAGAGGTTCTACAAAAATATTAAATTTGACTGATACAGCTCTAAATGAACGTCATCTATACTGATGACTTTAAAATATTTGTTTAAAATACTAAATCTATTACACTTTTTAATTCTCTGTTTTCAGAAATGAGAAATGCACCCCAGTCTACAACACATGGGAACACGATTGTAATCATCATTGTTGTATCTGTGGTTCTTGTTACTCTAATAGTAATTGCTGTCTTAATCGTGATCATAAAAAAGAGAATAAAAAGGTAATGTTGCAAAACAACTTACATTAAGAATAAATATATTTAAAACACGGAGGTATAAGTTCACAATTTTTAATATCCTGCATGATATGATTTCTAATTAAATATAGCACATCACTTAAAAATCCAGTGTCTCAGAAAACGTCATGTGAATGAATTACTAGGTGTATTTGCGTAAGTCTGTCACACACTAACGCCTTTACCAGCGACTCAATAGCATGTGCCTGTCACACACTAACGCCTATAACAGCGACTAAATAACATGTGTCTGTCACATACTAACGCCTATACCAGCGACTCAATAGCATTTGTCTGTCACATACTAACGCCTATAACAGCGACTCAAAAGCATGTGTCTGTCACACACTAACGCCTATACCAGCGACACAGTAGCATGTGTCTGTCACACACTAACGCCTATACCAGCGATACAGTAGCATCTGTCTGTCACACACTAACGCCTATACCACCGACACAGTAGCATTGCGTTTTTTATGAAGTATGGATGGTCGAAATGTAAAAAAATACAACAAATAATAACCAAATAACTGAATCAAGCATGGATATTTTTCTTATCTTCTGTTACATTAACTAATTTTTCTATTTAGGATCGGTAAATGCACACTCATTTCTTCAATGTGTCTGTCTGTCTGTCTGTCTGTCTGTCTGTCTCTGTCTCTCTCTCTCTCTTTATATATATATATATATATATATATATATATATATATATATATATATATATATATATATATATATATATATATATATATATATATATATATATATATATATATATATATATATGCTATCATTTAACTAGAAAACGTAAGGAAGAAGATATTCTGGAAAAGACGAAGAAAGAGGAAAAATTCTTCGACAGAGTCAGCGAGGAAAAGCCTTGCAATGATTTGCAACTTGAAGAAGATGAAGATGTCGAAGAAACGTCTGTCCTTAGCGGTAAGTGAGCGCGCAATATTATATGCATAGAAACATTATTGTTTTCATCTGCTTTCATGCCACCGTTTAGATTACATACATTTTTATCAATGAAATCAAACCAAAAAAGCACAAAATTGAATTGTTCAATAAAATCAACAGGTTTTGTTCAGCTGCTTCTACACTTGATGTGCAATTGCCAGTTCCAAGCGGTTACTTGTCGTTAATGTGTACGTAATGCAATCACCAATATTATGTAAAATATAAATAAAGCATGTAGTTACAAAAAGAATGGCGGATTCTTTTTTGGACTTTTATTTTAAAGTTATTGGCCTTGTATTTTTTAATATTCTGGATTCGGCAGGCCAGTAATTAACTTATCGTCGTTTTCAGAAGGAGTCTACCCCAATACAGAGAAAAAGAAGCAATTGATTGCCCAACGTATACCAGTTTTGAAATTTTGGGACTACGTCATGACCAAGAAAGCAAACAAGGCAGAACTTGAATCAGAGTTCCACGTATGTAACAGTTTTCAATTAAGAATATTAAAATTATATTAATGACTAGAAACATTATATTTGTATGCTCTAATTGGAAACAGATTCTCTTTGACTGCATTGTTCATGCAAGTGTAAAATTGTTCGCAGTTTGCGATAATAAAATTTAAAATCATACATAGGAGACACTGTGAGTTCGAAATTAATAATTTGTAAATTGGTGTTGATCAAGAAAGACTCTTCAACATTATAAAAATGAGTATTAGATGTTTGTTATATATGTAATTTATTTACATTTATTATGGTTCCTTGAAATGTAAGATGCCAAGCAAAGATACTACCATGATTATACCGTATCATGCCATGCCGTACTCCACTATACCGTACCATACAATACAATCACATGAAATAACATGGGATAATAAAGCAATGAAGATAATAATGTGTTGATATTGTCGATCTAACAAACTCTCTTGTTACACTAGTGACTATTTATTTTTACGTTTAAATTTGTACGATTAAGAAATCTGTCTCCTCTACAGATATATCTAACTACATATCATAACGTGTGATAATTACTTTTGTTTTTACAGGAATTAACTGAAGGATTATCAAAAAAGCATGATGTAGCTCTAGCAAATCCTTCAACGAATCGATACAAATCAATGTATCCATGTAAGCTTTCCTTGTATATTGTAACACTTGAGTTATAAGTAGTTTTCGTTACAAAGGCCGAGATATTTTTCGTTCAAATAATTTTTTTTTTAAATATGGGAAGCCGGTTTGCTATATATATATATATATATATATATATATATATATATATATATATATATATATGCAATAAACTGACGACGAACAGTACGAAACTAGTAACTAACTAGCCTAAGCGCTTTCGACTCCCAATGAGTCTTTTTCAAAGGCAAATACAAAACATAGTTACGACAAACAAATAAACACAAAAACGTTGCGTTTGTAAACCTCTACATTTCTATCTTCACATGTGCTAAAACTATAAATACAACCAGCTTGTATAGACTAGTTGCGGAAACTGAAAACGTTGTATAATTCCCTAAAAGTCTACAAGCCAAAGCGACATCTATTTTTACTTTTAGGGAATTATACAACGTTTTCAGGGAATTATACAACGTTTTAGGGAATTATACAACGTTTTCAGTTTTAGGGAATTATACAACGTTTTCAGTTTCCGCAACTAGTCTATACAAGCTGGTTGTATTTATAGTTTTAGCACATGTGAAGATAGAAATGTAGAGGTTTACAAACGCAACGTTTTTGTGTTTATTTGTTTGTCGTAACTATGTTTTGTATTTGCCTTTGAAAAAGACTCATTGGGAGTCGAAAGCGCTTAGGCTAGTTAGTTACTAGTTTCGTACTGTTCGTCGTCAGTTTATTGCATCTATTTTAATTAATCCCTGACAGACGTGATCCCTTGGTGGATCCAGTACGCTTGAGAGGGTTGTTATTCGCCATATGATTTGTATTCTTTATATATATATATATATATATATATATATATATATATATATATATATATATATATATATATATATATATATATATATATATATATATACAATATTCAGATTAAACGATGTCATAATCTACATATAATTTATTGTCCCCTAGAATCAGGGTAACGGGTCTTTAGAGAAAGAAACATGATTATATGTAAATTACGGCATGTTACATATGTAATGACTTATTACACACACACACACACAAACACACACACACACACATACACACACACACACACATATATATATATATATATATATATATATATATATATATATATATATATATATATATATATATATATATATATATATATATATATATATATATATATATATTCAATTAGACATTTATTGTTTAATGTTATTAGAACATCAGAACATCTCAGCTTCACAAAAATTAAAAGTTTCTGCAAGCTGTCCTTACCAAAATAGAAATTCAATATTGTACCAAACTTACGAAGCCGTTTTTCCTCACGGAGAGGAAATGTATTTTGCAGATGACTTTAATAGAGTGGTATTAAAAAGAGATTTAACGCAGAGCACAGAGAATCTGGACGAATCCGACTATATTAACGCTAGTCATATAAAGGTAATTGATTAGAATAATAATAATAATAATAATAATAATAATAATAATAATAATAATAATAATAATAATAATAATAATAATAATAATAATAATAATTACAAAAATAATATTTATAACAATAATAATAATAATGATAATAATAATAATAATAATAATAATAATAATAATAGTAGTAGTAGTAGTAGTAGTAGTAGTAGTAGTAGTAGTAGTAATAGTACAAGTTTTAATACGAACGTAATTATCATTCTCAAAAGTGTTAACATAATATTAACAAAACTATAAATAATCATTAAGGCAGTTGAGAACGTTTATTGCCATGCTATTATTTGGTGGAAAACCAGAATACCTTGCTATTGAGAATTGCCTATAGTATTCCTCAAGTAAAGACATCATAGTGTCTGCACTCGAAGCAGATGCTAAGTTTTATTCTATTTTGACCGTAAAAGAAATCAGGTAGAAGATATTGAATTTATGTAACTGAAACGTCAATTAAAAAATAAAAAGGTCCCATTATTTTATTATTATTATTATTATTATTATTATTATTATTATTATTATTATTATTATTATTATTATTATTATTATTATTATTATTATTATCATATATATATATATATATATATATATATATATATATATATATATATATATATATATATATATATATATATATATATATGTAAAGATAAATAGACGGATATATAGTAAGATATAAACAGAGATAGGTCGATAAATGAACAGATACAAAGAGCGAAGAGGTGAAATGCGTGTGTACATGTGTGTGTGTGTATGAGAGAGAGAGAGAGAGAGAGAGAGAGAGAGAGAGAGAGAGAGAGAGAGAGAGAGAGAGAGAGAGAGAGAGAGAGAGAACCACAAACATATTGCCTTTTCGTGTATGAGATATATTTTGCAGGGTTATAAAAAAGATCAGATAGAACGATATGATTTGTGCATATTTAGTTTTACCTGTATGCCCCAAGATAAACGGAAAAATATTTCTATTTTAGGACTATGAAGGTCGGAGAAAGTACATTGCTTGTCAAGGTAAGTATGGAAGAACATAGGATTTTTTATAGTCATTTGCCACTGGTGTGCTTAAAGGTGAAATGAGTAATCTTAAATAAACCTGCGTGCATATAACAAACACACACACTTCCATATATGTGCACGAATGACAGAGAAATAATTGTATTATTAATTCCTTCATGAGACGTAGAATATAACTAATATATTTCTTTCATTAGAAAGTAATCTGAAAGGTTGTTTTGTTTACAGGTCCGACAGACAAAACAATATATGACTTTTGGTGGATGATTTGGCAGGAAAAAATAGAATGTATTGTCATGCTGACCAATCTTGTTGAAATGGGAAAGGTTTGTCCAATTTAAATGAAATATATACTTTACAACCAGTTATCTTTCTCTCTTTGTTGATATTCAGTATACTGGATTATCTCCACATGGCATCAATTATATTGTTAACCAAGGGCATTTCAATATAATTAATACACTGACGGAAATTGTATTTATCTAGGATCTAAATTTCTGCTAAAGAGGACCAGGTATACAGCTGTATGGAAGGCTGCCCATGCACCGTTTACCTCAGAAATCAAAATGACTGCCATTGATGACCGATTTGGATATTGAACGGACCATCTTTACAATCGCAAACTTTGACATTTTATCTATTTAAAAATACTCATTCATAAATTCAGCAATCTTTAGGTGATATCTGTACGAAGCGTTCTGAAAACAATCAGCCGGTTCAGAAATATTTATTTATTAGCCGACCAAGAGAGGTGAGACATGTTCGTAAGCATGGACTAGGTCATCATATCTGCGAAATTCGCTAAACCATGTAGTCATTTTATGTTTAATTATATTAGAAATTTGCCATTTTTTCCAACTGATGTCAACTATGTTGAGTTTACTTTATATCAGATTGCATAAAAGATTGTTGCCTATATACAGCCAGTTTCGTGTCTCTGTTTATAAGAATACGTAATAAAGCTATACATTTTCGCTGTCTGGATATATGTTTAATTACAAATTCTAATCATTTGCATCCAATTAGAGCGATGATTATATTTAATAATTACTTGGAGATTACAACCAATCTACATACTATTGCACATAATTACGAATACACCTCATCTACAATCTAGATGAGGCATGTGAAGATAGAGGACATATTTTGAGACAAAATATTGTTGCCAAAAGGCCTTCTACTGTTTAGGAAATGTTTCAGGTACAGATGCTACTAGAAAGACAGTGAGTGCTTTCCGCTTTTTTCTGAGTGCTTCGGTGGAATAATCCCAGATAGTCTTTTATGGGATCATTTAAATAGCAAAAGAATCCATAATACAATCATCAATCTAGAGATGGTCGCCTGAAAAGAAAAATATCAGGAGAGGGAATCATCTCTTGGCATATTCCATAGTGGTGCTTTAATGTTTTGTACTGGAATAATATTAGCATCGTATTCTCTTTTAGGTTCCAGTATCTTTTGTAACATTGGTTAGATTCACTTCTTCAAAAGATTTGTTATTATATTTGTTCTTGCTTCTGAAATGACTATATGTCAAGGTGTTGACACCATCACCCACAAAATATATTTTACCCTTTTACGTATAAAGACCTATCTTGTTCAATGTCACCGTTTGAAAAAACGTGGTTGTTTTATCTTATAGTATTCATTACTGTTTGATGTTTTTCACCAGCGAGCGCTTTCAGATAATCATCAACTGTGATACTGTTACTATTAATTATTAGATATTATTGACATTCTTTTGATGTCCATTACATGTTTTTCTACACCGTCATTGGCAAAGCTGATCCTATATATATATATATATATATATATATATATATATATATATATATATATATATTTGCTCTGAGGCCAACAAATTCTGACTCCGGAATAGAGAGGGTTTCGTCTTTGAACTTGCCTATCTCCATTTGGTTTATTTCGTCACAAATTAACTGCTTTCAAAAGTTTCAGAAAAGTCAAATGGTACATTTGAAGCAAACATTTCCCTGTAGACATCATCTGTCATTGCACAGCGAGTCTGATTCAGTAAAATCAGCTTAAATTTGTAGCCATTTTGTGGGTTGATGTGAAAGTCATACATCAGCAATTTGGATAGTTCTAATATGGCAAAGTTGCAGCAAACAAGCTTGCTAAGAATTATATGTGTTTTCTTTCTATAAATCTCTACCATGCTTTCATCAAATATATTCCTCTCAACGAAACTGGGATCGCAACCAATTTATCCCGCATTAAGAATGACTATGAATTTCTGCCACAGTAAGCCAAGGTATTGGAGAAACAGCATCAGGAAGAAATTATATGCTTTGCTAGCACTTTCTGCTATCTTTGCGATTGTTCGTGTCCTTGTACTAAAACCTCATTTTGTGCTGAGATTCTGCTGAGATCATCACTCATTCAACTCAGCTTCATGATGGTTCTGGCAGCAGGAATATAGTTACTAATGTCTTCCACTGTTTGTTGAAAAGCTGATACTGCTCCAGCCAAAATAGACTCCAACTATTGTTTGTCAAACCCATGTCTACTTGATCGAGATAATATGTATGTAGAGCAGCATTCGCTTGCAGAAACCTCAGACTTCAAGAAAAACTTTGTGTGGCAACCATGAAACATCTTCAGGATGCGTATTAATAATAATTGTGCTAGGTTGGTTCATTGAAAGTTGGTCATTATCTAAATACTCAGTGTACTTTTTTCTGCTAGTTTCACTGTCATGTCACGCTTGAAGACGTAAAATGAGTTCAAGAGGAAAGTAGGCAAAAATATATTCTTTGTATGCGGTTACAATTGCTTCTGCATATATTCTTTTCTAACCTAACAATAAGGCCAACATATCTGTGTTGCAGTGAATCGGTTACACCAAATGTAAGTAGCCAATATGGTTTTGACAAAATCATAAATGGGATTTTGTGGCCAACTTTGTTATTCTTTTAAATATCCTGCTAGATCTTCCTAGTTCTGTATCAAAATCAAAGTGCTCTGAATTTTATAAATTTATAAATTTGATAAATTTGATAAATCACGGTAAGAGTAGTTTTAATAAATCCATTAGCGACATTGAGAAACGTAATGCCTATATGCTAAATCCCACTCACTCCATGGAAAACGTAATGCCTATATGCTAAATCTCACTCACTCCGATGGAAAACGTAATGCCTATATGCTAAATCCCACTCACTCCGATGGAAAACGTAATGCCTATATGCTAAATCCCACTCACTCCATGGAAAACGTAATGCCTATATGCTAAATCCCACTCACTCCATGGAAAACGTAATGCCTATATGCTAAATCCCACTCACTCCATGGAAAACGTAATGCCTATATGCTAAATCCCACTCACTCCATGGAAAACGTAATGCCTATATGCTAAATCCCACTCACTCCATGGAAAACGTAATGCCAATATGCTAAATCCCACTCACTCCATGGAAAACGTAATGCCTATATGCTAAGTCCCACTCACTCCATGGAAAACGTAATGCCTATATGCTAAATCCCACTCACACCATGGAAAACGTAATGCCTATATGCTAAATCCCACTCACTCCATGGAAAACGTAATGCCTATATGCTAAATCCCACTCACTCCATGGAAAACGTAATGCCAATATGCTAAATCCCACTCACTCCATGGAAAACGTAATGCCTATATGCTAAATCCCACTCACTCCGATGGAAAACGTAATGCCTATATGCTAAATCCCACTCACTCCATGGAAATGTGATCAAAGAGTTCTCTGCATTGGTTTATGCTACCAGTATTGTTATTTTGTTAAAGTCTTACATGATTATACAGTATTGTTTTATAAATGCTGATAAAAGCCGCCTTACTACACCGATAGCGCTTTTGATTGTCTTGTTGTAGTTTGGCTAGGGAGCATTATAGTTATTAGTGATCTTAATTTTTAGTGTAAGATAACGATATATTTTACTTATGAGTTTGCCATCAATAGAGTCAGTAATATAATATGAATCACTCATGGTATCAATAGTAATATAGTTGTGCTCTTAATGCAGAGAGTTTCATCAAAAAACACTTCAGTAGACATGCCTAAGACAAATAAGTCATCACAGTCTCCAAACAATCCAAACGTCTCGTTTTTTTTTTCGTATCTCATGAAATTTGTTTTGAAAGTTTCTCTCTTTTGAAATTTACGTTGTGCAGCGAGGACATGCTAAAAAATGTATTTATGAACATGCAATGCGAATTGACCACTTATACTTTCAAGCCAGATACTATTTGAAGACGACAATATTCAGGCAGTTTGACATATAAACGCCAGAAGAATTTTGTTGTTGTCAACTGTGTAGCCGTCAGGGCTGTATTTAAGCCCATTAATATCCTGGATATAAATATCGTTGCCACTAGTTTTTCAGATGTAGTGACTTTTGTATATCTTCTTATCACTTGATCAAAAAACGTCCTTCGAAAACATGATAACGTTATATTTTTGGTATATGTCTCCAGCTGTGACAAATGGACAGATTATCGAAACCCTAGTCAAAGCTGCGCCAACAAAATTTATCAACATCTTTTGATACCACTTCTATGAATTCTGTTTTGTTTACTCTCACAAACATCTACAAAAGCTCTTTCATATCCATTATTATACATATAGGCTGCACTTAATGGCACATTCTTATGTAATATGATATAAAGAAACATAACATGGCTAGCATCTTTGTGAAATCTGATAGACACAACAATTTGTTTGTAAATAGGCTTAATTAGTAAAGAAATGAGATGTCTTTGCAACTTTCTCATGAAATGTCATATCGACAAAGCACTTTGAGCATTGCTCGAAGACACAGTCCGTTTTACGACTATGCCTCACGCACCCTAGTCCGTTGATAAAATCCTCAGAATGTGTGTATATATATATATATATATATATATATATATATATATATATATATATATATATATATATATATATATATATATATATATAATGTGTGTGTGTGTGTGGTGTTTAACTTTTATTCGTGAATGATGCTTGAGACTAGAATAGTTACAGGCTACCAGACTTTTATTAATTTTCCTAAAATTTTTTACTGAATTTTTAGTTCAAGGTCCAATCGTATTTATGAACTTAGATTGTTCTAGAAATTTATTTATCTTAGGTTCTGATATAAACTAGAGGTAAACACGAGTATTTATTCCTCCTTATGCTGTATGTGGCACGAATTTTGTGTTGTTTTCAGATATAACTTGAGAATAATCATTATTTAAGTTATTCAAAGGAGTTGTCGTTGATATTTGGACAATAGCACTACCTTGTGAAAATTGTGAATTCAGACATTCCGGATTATATCAGTGTGATACATCAAGACTATTGGTACATCTGCTTATTCAATACTATTGGTAGGTCAACCCATTTATGATAATTGCAATTCATTCGAAATATTCGATGCCTTTAAAAGTTTGATGGAACATTTGTGATTATTTGGAATTTATTTTACAGTACTACAAGTTCTTCTTTAATTTATATATATATTTTGTAACTAAGTTTTTAATAAACGTCTTCCTTTAGCTTCTTTCTCTTACTTAGTTCAATACGTTAGAGTCGTAATAGTATCTGTTGAGGAGCTAAATCTATGTGCAAAGTGGATGGCAGATTGTAATAGAAAGCTGCATTCAAATTTCCACTTTACCCTATTATTTACGTCATGCCATTTCGTTATATGTAATACGGACGATGCGGTCATTAACCGTGCCACCTTTTGTCAGCTAATACACAATTGAAGGAAAGATAATCATTGTGCTGCACAGTAATAGACGAAAGCAAAGCTTTTAAACTTAAAATAATTATGTTCATTGATTTGCATTTGAGAAATTATTTAAATGCTAAATACGTATTTCTATTTCACATTCCTTTTGAATGCATAGTAACACCATATTTGCAGTTCAGTTCAATTCAACAATGTCATTTGTGCTCCAAACCTCCTTGTAGCATTTCTTTGATTCGCTATTTCTTATACATTTAAATTTATCGGACATAACCCAGAATTTTAGAATCTGAAGAATTTAGTTTTATCTTTTTTATGGAAATAATTTTAAACTTATATTGCTAAGTGAAATGCGAGGCTTCAGCATATTGTTGATGATGGCATGTTATCTATCTAATGAACTAGATCTATTTAATTTCATGAAGTAGATCAAACCGTTTACAACAATTTAAAAGGTAGAACATAAGTTATAAGAAAGTAAACTATTCTTCAGTTAGACTCAAAGTAACTCAAATTAATGGAATACACGATTGAAAATGTCCAATAAAGTATGAAAGAAGATCACTGAATATATCGAATGAAATGAATCCAATAGAAATTGTTATTTTCAGCTTTTTCATTTTTGCTTTATTATTTCTGATCCAATTAGGTTATTTCTTAATGTGCCTGCTGATTCGTGTTAATGCCAGATCCTAGTAATTGTGTACATAAATTAAATATTGTCTTGGTTAAACGAAGTTACATTTACTATCATTACATTGCGATGTGATTGTGGAGGAGAATGCATTCCATGTTACGGTAACATAAAAATGTGTTCTTGTGCAATCTGTCTCCATAAAGCATGTTTGATGTTTGCATCAATGAATCGAGAGCAACAATTAAAATTTCCCGGTAGGTTTCCAGGTTTCTTCTTGCTCTGTAAATATAAATTATCAGATTTTATTATATTGTCGAAAAGCCTGATTCCTGTGGCTCTGTTCGCACAGCGGGTATGAATCATTACAAAAGCATATCAAAGAAAACAGTGCATTTAAAATCATTGTTGATCACGTACAATACTGAAACGAAAAGCTTAACCTATACCTTTCACTCTAACTGTCCATCGATACATCTTTGTCACACCTCATTAGTCAAAGGCACCTGCCTGTTATTGAGTCATCTGCAACTCTCCATTGATCTTCCTTCATAAAACAGTGCTCTACATTCCTTTTATATTATTTTTAGAGTCACCTATAAAACAAACATCTTGTGGAACTTCCGATCAATGTGAGGACAAACAACACAAAACGTACGACAAAATGATAAAAGTAAATATATTTTCTAGTAGGGCAACATATATAGTTTTCATTGATACATCTGAACATGCTAAACATTAAAGGTCATACGATTGAAACTTTGGATTAGAAATATATAATAACATTTACATAATGAATGCAAATATTATATTAGTAGTATAATTTATAGATTCTCTTTGCAAACACAAGTACAAAAATATCATTGATATCACTGATGATCAGCTCCCTTTAATTACTTCTCACAGGTCAAGTGTAAGCAATACTGGCCTGAAGAGGGTGAGGCAGTCTACGGCAGCGTCAAGGTGAAACTAATCCGAGTCGAAGCAGGGCCTGAATATGTCAAGAGAAGCCTAGACATAACAGTGGTACCTATTATGCGTAGTTATAGCGCATTCAATATTATATATCGTGGTGTTCACTGTACACATTACTCAAGTAGAGTTCGTCTATACAAAAGGACATATGCCTTAAACAAGTAAACTTCGCTTACACTGGTTGAAAGGGCCCCAAGTGGCCAAGTGGTCTAAAGCGCTCTCCGTTACGGATCACTGTCATCTCACCTCTGTCTGCTTGGGTTCGAGTCTAAGATTCGGCGAAAGCTTGCCAGTAGCTTCTCGTGGGTCGGTGGTTCTTTCCGTGGATTTCCAAGTTTCTTCCTCCACCATTAATACTGGCCGCCATATATAGCCTATAATAACAACACTAGTTAAATCCATTTACCACTTTACGAGCTATACAGTCAATGATTCATTAAGTTTCTGGCATGGAATTGACACAAGAGGTCTTTTTAAAAAAATAGATTGGCTATCTTTTTGTCACAGCAAATGATTGCCTTATCATATCTACATAATACTAGACTTCTCAATCTTCCAAAAATACAATAGTTTCAATTCTTAAGAGATGCAATAATTATTGTTGACGTAGAGCTCGTCCAATTATGACCATACATGAAAAATATAGCCGGCGAGTTGAAAGCATTATCTGATGCTGGCGGTCTTCTCGTCATGTTCATGAATTTTAGGGTGATAAATCAAGGAGAGTCGCACAGTTCCATTACAAGGCATGGCCTGACAAGGACGTACCTGACACAGCGTGGTCGCTAGTTGGATTCTGGAAAGATGTCCGTAAACGCAAGATCTGCGGCGAGGGCCCAATGGTTGTACACTGCAGGTAAACTAGCCAGATGACTTACTTGAAATAGTAAAACAGAGATTATTAAACGTTAAAATGTCTAGATTTTAATGGAACAAATATGTAGCATATTATAACAATGAAACAGATTGTTAAGTTCCATGGGTACGAGGTTAACGTATAAGTTTGTGGATGAAGTCTAGGGCAGATTCCTATCCCGGGTGTTCAGGAATGCGTTTGAAATGAGCTGTCTATGATCTTCTTTCATACATAAATTGCAGAAAATGGAACTACTTTCGTCTTATGTTTATGAGAGAGTATTTAAAAATTACAAACAAAAACATCATTTGCGATTCCGAGGTTTAAAAGCATTTTTGCGTTACCTTATCGTTATATGTATTTCATTTGATATCTTTAGATTTCTAGAAGTTACTTTGCAAATAACATATCATCGGTAAGTAAAAGATTAGAAAATCTGTTGTATGTAGATCAAGGTCTTATGATATTGATATGGCGGCATGGTCATTTAAACGGCTATGCAAATGGATGATTTCAGGGAGTTATAGTTATCTATTAGATACGATTATGTTATATTCAGTACGATTAAATACATTGAAAGGGATTTGTTTTATATTTAAAATTTTGTGAATCGACATTCTCGTAAAAGTAATCGTAAATTACATACAGTTTGTTTTCTTTAAACAAGAGTATATGCAGTAGCATAGAGAGCTATTACTGCTACCAAGTTATCTCTCATTATACATATTCAGTGCTGGAGTTGGAAGAACAGGAACATTCATCGCCTTAGACATTATTTGCAACGATGTGAGTGAAACAGGTCACGTGGCCATCATGCGATGTGTAGATAATTTGCGAGAACAGAGAGTCAACATGGTCCAGACTGCAGTAAGATCTTTCATTTATGTTATTTGCGCATGACAGTTATGTGCTTCCGTCTATTTCCAGGCGACACTATTGTTATCCAGCTGCCTCAATTCTACTAAAACCTTCGTGTTCTTCGAATGGCATTTCTTTTTTCAAAGATTAACAAGTATTGAAATTTCATGGTAGCGTAACTGGTATTCAGACAAATTCTGTCATTTGTAGCATTCATTTTGTGTTAGACATGTTGTGACATAATAAGCCAAAAACACAAAGAACAGACAACTGCCTGCTAACGGAATATAGAACTGCTTAAAGGAAAATGAGAAAATAAAATTGAAATCAATGCATTTTTTTATATTAAAAACAAGCACCGATTCATTGTTCATAAGAATATCAAGTGTGAGGTTAGCTTTAGTCTACATTACACCATTCTAGCGAATGATTCGGTGGGAATAATATTTTGTTTGAGGATATGAAACTAAAAATGCAAATAAGCATACACCAACAAATAAATGGCTAAACAAAGAAACGAACCTTAATTCCTAAAAAATACCTATATATCAATATACACATGTTCACGAATACACGTGCTATTTATTCTTCACTACAATTGGTGTGCCTTCAGAATCAATATATGTTCCTGCATGAAGTTGTCGCTGAGGCACTTGGATTTGGTACCATGCCGGTATTTGAGAAGCAGTTTCCCGACGTATTTCGACATTTAATGGAGAAAGATGAACATTCAGGAACTACATTTCTTGAAAGGCAATACAAGGTAAGTAGAAATGTAGGTTCAAGAAGCAGATTGGTATACATACGTAAACAAGTATTGTAAGTGTAGTATATCTTTGAAAAGCGACAAAAGTCCGTTTCATCATCTCCAATTGTTTGGATATAGGAAAAAGATATGTAATAGAACTTCTAAAGAGAAAGTGTTTCGGCTTAACTGCAATTGATCCAAGGGATTATGATGAAAATGACTATCAATTATTGTATTTCTTGCAACCACAGTTCCATGTACATGCATTAAGTACTCTTCCTTTATTGTAAAGATGAGCCAAAAAAAAGAATTATATTCATGCAGAGAACTTGACATGATCACCTTTGCGTCCCCTCGCCCTGAAAACATATAGCAACATATAGATTTCCAAAAGATCTCAGCTAAGTGCACGTGTAGTAGACCTTTCCTTATTGACACATTTGGTTACAAAACTGGCCATAAAATCAACTTTATATGATTGTTTGTAAAACAGGCGTTTGATCTTCTATGTTCTTTTATTATTGATAACGAAATTAAATGTAATCACCTAATTCAAATACATTATCAAAGAATAAAATAATAGAATTTTGAAACTTCAAAGTGCTGCGACTGCAAGGAATATTTCATCTCGGTTTAAAATTGCAAATAATATTGTGAGCCAGAATTCTGCAAGCAATTCATGTTATGCTGGCTGTAAGAGGGATTTATGTGCAAATCAGTTTGGAAAATTTATAATATATTATGTTATGTAAGACCTGTTCCTTTCTGTATTGTAGATGATGTTGAATGCAGATAGTGGCAACGATGAAGGCGTTTTACAGGTTTACTCCAATATTTCCAGTTTTCAGTATGAGAATATAAGGCTGCCGGTAATTTGCATTATTCTAATCAACGCATATATCTCAGTCTTCATGTCCAATTACTTTCCAGTTAGCTTCTATTTTCCATTATATGTTAAGATTCTCTCTTCACGGGCAAGAAACATTCCTGTTTGTTTGTTCATTTGTTTAAGTGTTGTTTTGTTTTGTTTGTTGTTAAATCAACCTTTTAACATTTTATGGGTAGGGTTGATTGCTAGACTCTACATAATTTTCGTTCGTTTTGTCCAGCTGTTCTATATCATATGTGTCCGAGTTTACTCTGGCAGTTTGATCTAAGATAATTTCCGTTATATTTGCAACATAATAGCAAAGTTCACTCCACATGTCAAGATAAATGTAAGCAAGCGTTATATTGCCATTATTGGAATGGTATATAATGAGAGGAGGTATGAAATAACTCCTTTAAAATGACTATTATAAGGCTCCTGTAGTTCAGTTCTGCGTGGTTATCGTTTGAAACTCGAGGGAAGTAATTTGGCACTTATTGCGCATACAGAAACATTTGTAAAATATATATTCAAACCTGTTGGACGACAATGTTAATATGTGGGGTGCGTTTGTCAGCTATCGTTGTTTGGTTTTAGTTTTCCAGTTATTTGTGACAAGAGTTTTGTAGTCATGAAGAAAATTTCTTCAGAGACGTATTAAATCTGTCATAACAAGTAGCTTTAATATTATTTTGTTTCAATTTAGAATGTAATTCCGGTTGCAAGCTTCCCAATTCATTATTAAGAGAAAAGGGTTTGTAGTGTGTAAGTTGAATACACAAGCAATTGTAATGTCAGACAAGAGATGGTTTCTATTGCATTTACGTTGTCTATTTTTCTCTTTTCTAAGCTGCGTGACCGGTATTATGCAGGAGAATACAGCCTCAATGATTACCTGTGTCCATGCATTTTTATCTATAACTGTACATAGTGAAAATTTTTGTTTGGGACTGTGCTATTTAGATAGGTCCAGTATACTACAATAAATATCACTGACTTCGATTTATACACATTTTTCTGTTGGAAATATTCTAACCATTAGGTTTTGAAGTAAATAAAGTTTTTGTAGTTCAAAGTTGCATTCTAAAAGACAGGTACAAGGCTACAGTTGTATAGGTTCTGCTCTATTTGTCTTATAGACTAGAACTATGGGCAACACGCAGATCAGGACAAAGACGAAACCAGTCTGAATGCTAATGTTTGCTCTGCGTAATGGGGTTAATGTCAAAATATTTTACTCATTAGTTATTGGGGTAAATAAAGTGTTCAATACTGGAAAAATAAGCGTTATATCATCACGTAAATCCCTAGATGCTTTAGAACATTTACACAAATCACAAAATCACATTGAGCAGAGCCAGTTGAATGTCGAATCAATCCATATCCACGAAATTTATACAGAGATCTTCATTGCCATATGGACTCCTTGGATAGTATGTAGCTTAAAGGAAATGCTCAATGCATTATTTATCAAAGTATTTTGAAAACAAGAATCCTTAGTTTAAAGTCATTTTTCACTGAGTTTTCATATGTTACGCATCATTCTGTCTTTTACGAATTATTAATCATGATATTAAGGCATTCACTCTGAGTTTTCACATATTAGGCAAAATTGTGTCTGATATTATGCGTTTTCTTACGTGAATTAAGATTTTAGACCGTTCACGCTGTGGGCATTCATTTATCACTTATGGTTCTTGTTCACACTAAGATATCGTATCTTTAGACAAGTTAGGTCATTTACACTGACCGTGTTCATTTATTCAGGATGATTTTAGGTCATATAAACCGCGAGTGTTCATATATTAAGGATGATTTTAGGTCAGTCACAGTGAGGCTTCATCTGATAAGCATGACTTGAGGTAGTTCACACTGTGAATGTTTTTACATTTAGCATGATTTAAGGACGATCTTACTGTAATATTTCACATGTCAAGCATCACGTTAGGTCTTTTATATGGTGTGCTGATATATATTAGCAATGATTTTATGTCATTCACACTGAGATTGCATATAAAAAGTATAAAGATTATTTACACACGTAGGTTCTTCGTTAAATAGGTTACCCAATCTTAACACTTTAGGAGAGCTACTACTATATAGCATATTCAACCCTCTCAGAGACTTCTTT
Source organism: Potamilus streckersoni (assembly GCA_016746295.1). Lineage (NCBI taxonomy): Eukaryota > Metazoa > Mollusca > Bivalvia > Unionida > Unionidae > Potamilus > Potamilus streckersoni. The sequence goes on along the minus strand of JAEAOA010000188.1, from coordinate 214,916 downwards.
TAGCAAAGGGAACTAAAAGTTGTATGCATACTTATGTTTGCCGTCGGGCAGAGTGATCTCCCCTTAAATATATCCAATGGCTACAAAATCTACAAACCCTTCAGTAACTACTTTTGCCTATGCCAAGATGCACGCTCTCGTGACCTCGCAAAAGCCCGAATTTACCTGGAAGATTCACTATTACAAGTTCGTGGAGCTTTTCACTTCTAAGGAAATGTACTTCATTTATATTTCCAACTTTTCTCTTTCTATCTCGACAAAGTGCAGCCTTTGTAATTAGCAAACATTTTGTTGACGTCATACACTTAGGTACTTCCACGGAGGGCTTAGGGAACTTCACATTCAGTTCGGGCTCTAAGTGTTTCTACGTATAAGTTCCTAGCGCTTATAAAACACTTAATATATGTGTAATTCAATTACTAACGGGTTCATATCGGTGAGTTTCTATTCCAAGGCATTCGGAGCCTCCGGACGCCAATTGCAATATATTTGATTGTACTGACCGTCTGTGGGTCTTTTACCCTGCATATAATTACCTGATAATGGATATTGTCGCACCTAATTTGTACGTATCTATAATAGTGCTTCAGTTCCCTTATATGTGAACGTTATTTGAATGGAAGATAGACACTTGCATACAGTTCTGTTTTGTTCCGCTCTTTTCAGTCAAGTTTTCATCCTTATTTCTGATGGCGCCACTTGAGTCAAGTTTCTCTGGATAAGCATTCCATTAGAAACAGTACGGATAGTGTATGCGACTTCACAAATTAGGTTCAAGCTACAATAGTTATATGTGCATTTATATGTGTGCATATCTTTATGTCATTAGGAAACTACACACACACATACACACACACACACATATATATATATAATTCCGTTTGATATGTCAGGGATCAATGATTATACCTGTACATTCCATCTTTCACCTTTTCCATAACTAGCATTGCAATAGAGATCATCTGCTATCACTCTTTTTCAGCAATTTATCATTGGTATAGCTCTGTGTTCAAATATCATATTGCTGGCCCACAGGTTTATTCTTTTCCACCTTACAGGTCATAGTGTCATCATATTTTATCTGTACGCATCAATGCTTTATTAGACTGAATAATAAATTTATGAATCAAATTTATATATTTAGCTCCATACCAACATTGCTTTCTAAATGACAGGTACAAGGGTACAGTTGTATAGTTTCTGCTATATTTGCTTATAGATTATAACATAGACTAGAACTATGGGAAACACGCAGATCAGGTCAAAAATGAAACCATTCTGAATGCTAATCTTTACTCTGCATGATAATTTCTCTCGGACAAGGGAAATAATTAACCTTACCATTCAGCCACGAAGCGTTAAACATTGACAAGCTCTGAAATACCTCGGGTACTCCGGTCATCACAACAGGCCTCCGCATTTGTGGCAACTCCCTCTACCTTTCCCTCTGTGTTCAACTTGATTCATATTGCGGAACAGCGAGGGACAAGATAACAAACAGAGAAGTTGCATCTCAATCAATGGATATATGGACACGTTAAAGAGCCAGTCTCCTTTGCAATCGGGACAAAATTATCTACCAGGGATTACAGAAAACCAAAACATCAATAAAATGGGTTCAGTCTCTAACATCGTGGCTTCCTGTACGTCGATCCCGACGTTTGCAGACATGTACAGAGACCAGTCTAGCCCTCATTTCTGATTCAGGGTGTTATATGAGCTAAACCAGAGACAGACTTCGTCACTCTTCGCTAGCTTTGTCTCACTATTACAAGCCGACCGTACCCTCACCACATCCAAGACGAAGTTCTTTTCCTCAGGTGCTGTCATCAAATTTACACACGGGAAGATTCAGACTTATAAGCTTCCATTGAAGACGTTTCCATCTTTGACCACTGTAGTTGTGTTCTCTTCCTCTCAGTCCATCATTAACCTGGAGCAGAGCTTCAGCATCTGTTGATCTGAACAATAAACTTAAAAATGCGACTTCAATTACTTCAGTAATCTGGGAGGGTTGCAAACATTCTGACCTCTCTTCATAAACATCTTGTCGGCGGTTATACCTGTACCACACACCAGCCTCTAATTTTGAAATCACATCATTTAACAGTGATATCGCCGGTTTGTGGATGACAAAGTCACACTCCATACTTATGGACTGTATGGCTTTTATGCCACTCAATAGTTCCTTCGCAATATCGTTGCAATGGCATCGATGTTAAACTTTTTTGTCCATGGCTATCTTCCAACAGGCGGAACATAACTTATCTTCTTCTCCCAATCGGAATACCCCAGGGCATACATGGGGGTCGGTCTCAAGAATGACTCGAATACTGAATAGATTCAATCAACACACTTTGGCCAGTGCCATAACCTCTGATACAAATTTACAATTGGCGGAACTCGACTCAGTGATCTCAGCCTGCACCATCCTGAAGGACCACCATAGAGCCAAACTTTGAGCACAAACGTTATCCTCTAACCTTCTGTGTAACTGTCAGATTGAAGAAGTCTACAAACAAGCCACCGAGGAGACCAAAATCCCTCCCTCCAACAACCATATTTTTGATACAGAGATAGTACTTAAATCAAGAAAGGACCAGAGGGCCACACATTGTACACAAAAATCTGGAAACCGTCCTATCGAAGCTCCACCAGCGAGAGCCACAGTTCTCGCATACGAAAGTGAATAAAACAACGAGAGGATCATATCGTTCGTTCCAGATTTGTCTTAGTCCCAAAGGTAGAAGGCAGTATGACTCCAGTCATCGACCTAAGCACCATATATCAATTTATCCATGCAACTTGGTTCGCAATGTAAACACCACAGCGCGTTTTGAATGCCGTCTATGAGGGAGACTTTGCCATCAGTGTGGATATAAACGTCGCATACCGTCATCTCTCTATTCACAAGGCTCCCAAGACATTCCTGCGATCTGACTTCAGTATAATATCCCAATTCAAGGCATTCTGATTGGGTCTCAACATCATCACAAGGGTCTAAACTCGTCTAATGAATTGAGTAATTGCGCACGTTCATGGCAACAATATCAAGTTACCTGAACGACATTCTGTAGTAACATCAGTCAATGAGATCTAAAAATATATAATAACCTTTATTACTAATCTGGACTTCTCGTCAACAAGGAAAACTCCTACCTAGTACCATCTCAAGAATTTATAAACCTAAGCATAACGTTCAATACACAGGAAACATATTTCGTCTCCCTCAAGACAGGGCACTGAAATCCCAGATAGTAGCACCTTTACATTCGAGGAATGCTATCAACACGAGAATTCCATTACCTACTGGCTTACACAGCGCGGCAAATGACCTAATGGTTCCAAGGTCGCCTTCATACTCGTCCATTGCCAATGAATCTTCTGCCCAAACGGAGTGCTTATGTTTGCCCACTGGACCATCCTCTCATCATCTGCAACACGGTTGACACACTGTCTCTGGAATATGGGCAAACTAGTGGGTATGCATCTATAAGTACAACCCGCCAAGATTTAAATCTGTACCGATGCAAGCATAGAGGGATAGCGAGGTCAACTACTACCAACCTTTTGGAAAGCAAGCGGAATGTGCTGTCCCCAGGTACGAAATCTTCATATAAATCAATTCCGGAGATGACGGCCGTAGTGAAAGCCTTTGACTGGTGTAGGACTATTTGCATAGCAAGGGAGTTCTCATTCTGTCCGACTACTCTACAGTGATGACTTATCTCAAACAACTAGGACGAAACAAGTCCTACAGTGGTGACCTATCTCAAACATCACGGAAAACAAAGTCCCGTGAACTTTTCATCCTGGTGTGGTCTTTCTACAGTGGTGTTGTCAACAACAGATCCAAGTACAAATTAGCCGTATCCCAGGATTTGTGGATCCGTACGCCTATGCTTCAGAAAGTGATAAAGAAAACAAGAGAATCAGAGTGTCGCCTCATCGTCATTGCACCAGTGGAAATGGAGAGGTAGTGAGTTAACGCACCTCAAGCGCTTATTACACCTAATCGCCAACTTTGAGTATACGCGTCAAAAACATTATCCCTATGTCCAAATAGAAGATATCTTTGGTATTATTCTGACTGTACAAGACACATTTTGAGTAAATTTCACAGGCATCGCTGGGGCACCATTCCTGCAGGACGTGCTTCGTCGTGGAGTTGGCGATGTCAGGTAGAATTAGCAAAATACATGCCGTATAAGCAGATCCAAATTACTTACAGTTCCGACAAAAGGAATCAGCTTTTTGACTGTATACTCTTTCATTGACAACATCCGCCTTGCTTCCACGGGTAATCGGACTTTCGTTATGAATCCTCTGTCACGTCTAAACACATCATGTGAAGGCCATCTACAAGACACAGTTAGGGCTTCGATGTTGCACCTTAATGGAACATAGCCGTTAGGTCGATGAAGATTAAGCCTCTGTCTGCAACTCAAAACAGCAGAAGAGGATATATAAACACGGACTATTTAATCCTGGATGATTTTTATATTCGCTCTGCATATAGGAAAATAACCACAGCTAAAATGAAATAATATTGCATTTCAGCTCATCAAGTTAGAACAGTTGCTTCCAGCCTAGCATACGTCCCGAACTGTTGGCTGTGGGATGAAAATCAGAGTGCACATTCTCAAACTTTTATTTCCAAGATCTGGCATCCCAGAGGGCCCAATTCAATTGATATGACCTATATCCTAATAGTCCGAATTGAACCCTTTTGGGGTGACAGCTTTAAAGGTCATCCTTCCAGGTCTATCGACAGTTTCTTAATATCCAGGGTCACTACTTCTGCTGAATCTACAAGTGGGGAGATGTTTTCTTATTTGAAGCCGCATGCTCAGATTTCTAGTCCCCTCCAATTGGGTTATCTAGAAACTGTCTCACATACCTTAGCGGACGAGAGGTGGTATCTCCTTTGTAAGGGGATGCACTTCTCGTCACCTGTTACCTATTCTCCTAAGGTATTATGATTGGGTAACATATTTAAAGAAGAAACAAATTCTTCGTTAGTTTCTTCTAGAAAACTTACTCAATCTTAACACATATACACCCTACCAGCCTCACTACAATTATATTCATACTGAGCAAGCCTTCCTCTGCAATAGTAACTGTAGGATTCTTTGACTTGGCTGCTAATCCACATAACTAAGAGATCAGCAGACATCATTTAGCTCCCTTTGCTACAAGTAGTCTCTGAGAAAGCTGTATTTGCAAGATAGTTGTAGCTCTACTAAGTATAATGATTGTGTAGGTATTCTCGAAAGAAACATTTTACTAGAAAAAATGCTTTCTTCTATTAAGCTTCATTTAAGGTCATTCGCTCTGAGAGGCTTCTTACATTAAGCATGACTTAAGGTCATTCACACTGTAAGAATTCATATAATTAGCATATGTTTTGGTGTGATCACACTTTGCGTTTTTATATATTTGACATGATTTTAGATATTCTCATATTAAGTTTTCCTACGTTTAGGATGACTGTATCTTATCTACAATGAGAATTTTCATAAGGAAGTTTGCAGATGATAAGCACTTTGAGACTTCATTGTTAAGAATGATTTTGGGTTAGACCATTTACTCTTGAAGATTTTAAAATTTTATCATGTTTTTAGGTCATTCATATTAAATTTTCATATAACATGCATGTATGTGCTTCATTAGTAAGTGACTTTTAATTTAAGGTACTTTAAAATCTTTCACAGTACAAGTTCTCTTCTATTAGGAATGGTTTGAGGTGTTTTATGGTATGAGTTTTCGTATAATATATTTTGATAATAAATTAATTCATGTTTAATCCCTACATATAATATTTTTTCTAAATCTTCTGTAACACAAATTACTTTTTGCAGAATCTCTCAGGTAAAGATGCTTATATTGTTGCAAAATGGACTGGGGATGAACAATCAATGGTGAACAATCAACAATATAATGTCAAAACAGTTATCAACGTAGACAGTGAAACTGTAAGTATTTATAAAAACGTAGTTTGTCACCGATAACCAAGTTTGTTTCGTATTATTTCTTTCATCGACAATCGCACAGTATTATGACTCTATGGTCTTAAAATAGGAAACATAAAAATCAAAACTAGAAAGTTTATATAATTCAACATTTAATTTATTTTACTATAGTAAAAAGTTAAGAGGAACTTACGGTATTGTGAATTCAAGTTTAACAGTAAAGAATGTTCCTATTGAGTTCCATTATTAAATGTTCTTTTTTCAAAGTAGACTTGGATGAACACATGTGTGAACACTGTTGGTGTATCACTGTCATATATTCAAAAATGTCTTTGAAAGAATTTTTAATATTCCCAAAATTCCAATTTTCACTTGTAAATTATGTTTCTTCGAAAATAAACAGGGCCATCGTCAACACCGACAGAAGCACACCGTATATATTCCAACCCAAATTAGCATCACATCCAAAACAACACCTGCCGTACGGTGCAGACTCCACGATACAGCAAAATTATGTCACTATCGCTTTATCACTTTGTCACAATTTTAGCCCTTTACGCCTTTTCAGTTTCAGCCCATCAGTCCTTTTCAGCTTAAAATATATCTAAATCTTGTAATATCAGTGACACGGTCATGCAATAACGTTCACGATGCATGTACGTAAGTAGAGTTGATGATTTTATTAAAAAAAATCATATCATCATCAGGACTGCTGTATGAGATTATCCTGATAATCAGGTTCATATGTGAATCTGTATCAGAAGAGAATCTTACATAACTTGAAGTAAGATTTTTTTCATGTCTCAATTCGTGCAACTTTAATGTGAATACAAGCCTTCTGTTCAGTTCTGAACGACAAATTGATTGCTAACTGGCCACTCGTCAACACCAGGAGCATTAGGTGGTCTCCATTTTCTTATAAGGATCCCTTTTTTTAACAAACTAACAAACTTAGACTTGTGTGGGTTTAGTTCCGCTAGTAACCCTCTTTTGCATGAAGAACATCATGGGATCGAGGTGCTGTTTGATGAGTGGTGCTCGTTTGTCAATCTGACTCGAATAAAGAAAATGAGATGAAAAGAGGATCACAACCGAATATCTAGCTAGGTTATTGCCTAGTAATAAATGAATACCTTAAATCGATAAAGAACTTACTGGTCCAACAGTGTTGGGTTATTTGACTAAATCTGTAAAATTTAGAAAATAAAGAGTTAAGAGTCTTAAAGAACTCTGCTCTCCGTGTAATAACACTTTTACTATAAAATGACTTCTCAATGAAAGGGAAAATTCCTGGTAATAAAAGACTCCGAGACGCTCCTGTATCAATATTTTAATAACGATATGCTTGTTAGAATCACCAATCAATGATCTTTAACTTCTCGACATTGTTATTAATTTTCCGTAATAAAATTAGACTGGAACTTCTTAGAACTAACCAATGCATCGCTTTCAATACCAAATAGTGACCTTGACCTCTTTTAAATTTGAGGATATAGTATAGCTCTGTATATATGTCTTGCTTATTTTTCTCCATAGCCCAAGGATGCCTGGTTTTTCCTTGAAGTTAATGGATCCAAAACTGTTTCTGGTATTACTGTTACATGCATAGGAAAAGAGGAATTGGATGTTTTGGAAAGGAAACAGTTTACCATCACCAACGGCAAGATGGTATTTAAATAGTATTCATGTATGAGTGAAAGTGGAGTAAATAAAATAAATATTCATATCTAAAAAAAGATAAAATAATTGGAAAATGTAAAATCATTTTCTGTCACTTTGCATATGTATGTATGTATGTATGTATGTATGTATGTATGTATGTATGTATGTATGTATGTATGTATGTATGTATGTATGTATGTATGTATGTATGTATGTATGTATGTATGTATGTATGTATGTATGTATGTATGTATGCATGCATGCATGCATGCATGCATGCATGTATGTATGTATGTATGTATGCATGCATGCATGCATGTATATATATATATATATATATATATATATATATATATATATATATATATATATATATATATATATATATATATATATATATATATATATACATTGTCGTGTATGATATATAACTGCCACATGACTTTGTGCCATAATTGTACAACTAACTATAGACTGGACCTTTTGTGTCCACTTGTGCAATATTTGTCTTGGATTTTATTTTACCTATACAAAAATCCAAAACGATGACTGTTATTAGATGTGATGGCATTTTCTCTCAAAATTCGGGAAACGTCGGAGGAAGTTCCTTCAGACTCAAGTTCCATCCAAAATTTAGATCTATTACGCAAGCAGCGATATTCCAGATCATGAGAGAATAATTAGGTTCTTCTCTTTGTATTTTTCAATCAACGACTTTGTCACAATCGTATGATGCCAGATATTTTCTTACGATACTAAGTATTTGTACAATTTCAGACAGAGTCATCAGATGTGACGGTATTTTTGCTGAACTTTTGGCAAAAATCACATGATGTTCCTCCTGACACAAGCAGCATCTTGACACTACTGGAGAATATCAATCAATGGCATCCGAGTCCCACTGAATCGAATCAGATTCTGATCTACTCAAGGTTCGTAAACAGATCAACAAAAATCAAAAGAGCGTTCATTATTAAGTGTAGTTTTAATTACTTTAGTTTCCCGTAATAATCTTAATGTAGCCAATGTACACATTTTGATATTGATGGAAATGCATATTATAAAGAGTCTTTCTTGTTGTGGATTTTCTAAACAAATTGAAAGTTCTGTACAGCTGCATACTCGTCAATAATTATAGGTTACTGCATTTGTATGGGAAAACATGAACGAGTTTTTCGGATGGCTATACTGCACGACCTTGGGAGTACAGTACATCCCTCCGAAAAAACGAGTTCATATATTTTCATTCAAATGCAGTAACTTTTTTATTATATGCTCATTCTTGTTTCATTACCAAAGATTTAATAATAAAATTTACAACCAATTGTATTTGATAACAAAATTTATTATTTTATTATTAAAATAATAAAGTTCACAATACAAAATTAATAGCATTCATGTGCATATAGCTCCTCCCACCACAGACCGTTAATCTTCATAGCCTAACGCGCCTCACGTGCATCAAGCGCGTGGAGTGAAAGTGTTAAGTATATTTTTGGCCATTTTTATTAACAGCTAAAGATGACAGTTTATGTGTATAACTTACGTTTAATTGTGATGACCCTGTATAGCGTCTATATCTAGCTAAATCTGAAACATTTGTATCAAAAACGTAAAATCGTTATGTGCCAAAGCAGTTTGTATGTGTCAGTCTATGAAACATTTGCTGGTATGTGGCCGTCCTTGAAATATCTGCTTAGTTCATTCATAACAAAATTGTTTACGTTAGAAAATAGTTCCTTTGCACGTAGGGTGCAGTATGGTGTTCAATATCGTGGAATATTGAACGATTCTGACAATGTAAAATTAACGGTGAAAAAAGATGAACATATAATAATATTATATACATAGCTTCCCATAATAATATACCTGTTAATGAGCTTTGAAGTTCTTTTGGTGCAGTTATAACTTTGTGATCCACATAATTTTGTTGTTTTTATCACTTATGTTGTTCCATTGCTTTTCAGTAACTCCTTCAAATGTGCAGAGGGAATATTTGAGGAGGTTTTCGTGACCAGACTTCTGTCTTACATAGTTTGGTTCTTTACCAGAAGATTTTTTATGTATTGCATGAAATTATTGTGTCCTGTAATTTTACTTTCAATGGAAAATTTAAGGAAAGTACAAAATCACCTCTTAATCTGTGGAGGAGGCTTTCGTTTACATATCATGCATAAAGAAGACATGTACGTTTAATATAGAGATGATATTAAATTTGTTTGTACATATTTTACGATTAGATTATGGATACAAGATATGGGAATTATGCTACTAATGATATTGACAAACTACACATCGATTTTTGCAAACCTGTAGTTACATTTAAGGGAAATAAATATTATGTAAAGTTTTATCAAACATTGTGAATATATGTTTTTTAAAGAATAAAATATAAATTATTTATTCATGAAAATTCATTCACTAACATTTATATAATCAGATATATTTATATTTTAAGAATTGCAATTTGGATCTTAGCATATAAAAAAATGTTTAGTAGTTTGCTCAGAAATTTTAGGCAATGCACATTTTGAGTCATTTAAAATTTTATATCAGATCTTATGTCCATCCAACGATATTTTGTATTTTTATCTAAGCCAAAATACATCTTTTACACAAACACCTGTTTTATTTTGGCAGATTTGAGATGAACAGATGCGGTGTCATCTACACATTAATGACCGAAAAAGAAAGAATTCGAAGAGACGGAGAAATCCACATATTGCGGACATGTGTGGATATGTTGGCACGGAGTCGAACACTACTACCAACTTTGGTAAGACTCTCTCTATTTTCTCTTACGAAAACTGTGCAATTCTCGTATTCAATATTTATTTGACAAATGCAGTCATAAAAAGAAACAGAACATTTACACATCTGTTTTCATTTTATTTCAGTCATTATCATAGAGAGGGTTAAGTCAAAACTGTCTCAATACGGCAATGCCATATTCGTTTTGTTACTTATTTTTACTATTTTTCTTCTTCTTCTTCTTCTTCTTCTTCTTCTTCTTCTTCTTCTTCTTCTTCTTCTCATCATCATCATTATCATCATCATCATTCATTATTACCACCACCATTATCTCACCACCATAATCAGCAACAACAACACCATCACCAACTTGATGATGATGATGATCATCATCATCATTATAAAGAGACAGACTCGTAGATAAACTGATATGTTCAGTTAGTAAACAATACTTTATATATGCAGTACGGGGTGACCGGAAACCGCTCTGGACATTCGCCCCGGCTGAATAAGGAAATATCCGGCAAAATCCGAATTTGCCGTTTTCTATAGCCGAGAAAAATGAATCTGGGGACTGACTCGTAATTTGTGAACAATGCAAACTGACAATACAAATCTGAAACTTACCAACAGCCCAGCACTTAGGAATGCAAAACATAACTAATTTCAAATTTATCCAACAAATCGGAGCATTATTGTTTTAATCGAAAGATGGCGGCGTGGTGCAAATATTTTTTTCATCGACAGTTAGCGATTGAGCGATGTCTTGCAGCGTTTTATATAGTCGCCAGGTAATTAAAAGTAAATATTAAATTAAATTAATAAAAGTTAATTATTAAATAGAAATTACCCCCCCATGCTGGCCTTGCACTAGAATATGGTAGACTAACTGAGGCTTGCAAGCAGTGATGGTTGCATGTAAGCAGTGACATTCGGATCCAGATTCGAAAATGGCTAATAGTGCCCCAACTATCCGAATCCGGTATCCGGTGGCAAAATACACATCCGGTCACCCCTAATATACAGCTATGGCAAGAGCATAGAAGAAACAAAAGCAAATATTAGAAATATTAAAATCATGCAACCATATACTGTACATATTGTACTTAATATAACACCTTATTACCTCTTTCCCTTAGGTCGCCTTATAAAGCCTGACGTAAATATTTGTACAGTAATACACTATAAGCATTCAGTGTTCGAGCTCGAACTAACAAAATCCAAATAGGCAAAACAGTAGAGAATATATATATATATATATATATATATATATATATATATATATATATATATATATATATATATATATATATATATATATCCAGATGAAATGAGGGGCGTGATGAAGCTAACAGTAAGTAGTAACGGATAGCATGCAAAAAAATCTTTGAAATTAACGCTATATGTGTTCTATGCATTTTATAATGCTGGTGATGATGACGATTCTGTTTCCTTTCAGGACCAGTATGTTTTTCTTCACAAATGTATATTGAGTCATGCAACGCAGGAATGTACCTATGAAAACACAGCTGCACTGAACAGAATAAAAGAAATCCTTTGATGCCTGTCAAGCCTTCAATATAAACTTGGAAATAGTGTTACCAACATTTGACAAGAAATTGGACTATACTATGATTAATACTTTTAAGCATTGTCATATTATTAGTTTTATGAAGTATTGTAGCTCAAAAAGTCGAATGAGTGTTTATTGTTTGATACATTCTTATACCACCGTGTGATGGGCGGTTTTCATGCATATCTACAATCAACTTAAAGTTACGTACAGTACTCACTCTATCGAATATATATATATATATATATATATATATATATATATATATATATATATATATATATATATATATATACACGCACACACACACGTACGTAATTGTTGTGTGCACTTTATAGCATATTTGTTCATTTATAAATGTTAAAACCTGTTAATTGTGTCCCCGTCCCACATCCATTTGTAAACACGTCAGCCTGCTCTAATGATGCCAGTGGGCTTTTGTTCCTTTAGCTATGACGTCCCTATGAGTACCACTCCAAGATCTTTGTTATTAATGATTTATAATCACTTTTGTTTCACTTTTTATGGATCATTTTGATTTATTATTATTGCATGTCAATATTAGAACAAAGATATGATAGGCAAGGGTAACTTTCTCATCAACGACTTTTTTTTTTACAATGTACAAGGATAATAATGTATTCTAAAGTTTTGATATGAAGAGATGAAATTAAAGAAAAGTATTTCAAAATAGAATGATTAAAGAAGAAAAAGTAATTTATTCTTAATGTTATTAGAAATTTTGTAATATAATGGGGCATATTTCTTACAATTTAGAATAATATAATGCCATAATATTGTGCTTGTAAAAATAATGCGATCAGCTGATTGTTAACATCATTTATTATTCAATATTATTATATGAACATTCCATGGACAAAGCACTGGTGTTGCAAAAATTAACAAATCTGCCATTATCAATGTTCAAAATCATTCTTACATATATTTTAATATCGATGTACATATCTCTGCATCTATTTATGTATATATTTATCTAGAGTTACTTGAATCTCATAAGATATTTCAGCACTGAATGAATAACCTGTTAATATAGGATGATTTTCAAGCAAATGATTCTGTAGACATATAAGGCATGATCTGTATGTCGAACATATGCTCTAAATACAGTTGTTAACCGAATTGTTTCGAACCTCCTCATATATATATACTCATATATATATATATATATATATATATATATATATATATATATATATATATATATATATATATATATATATATATAGATGCAATAAACTGACGACGAACAGTACGAAACTAGTAACTAACTAGCCTAAGCGCTTTCGACTCTTAATGAGTCTTTTTCAAAGGCAAATACAAAACATAGTTACGACAAACAAATAAACACAAAAACGTTGCGTTTGTAAACCTCTACATTTCTATCTTCACATGTGCTAAAACTATAAATACAACCAGCTTGTATAGACTAGTTGCGGAAACTGAAAACGTTGTATAATTCCCTAAAAGTCTACAAGCCAAAGCGACATCTATTTTTACTTTGTGTACATATGTAACGCAGATTATATCCCGGATATTTGGTTCTATACCGGTTATTCTTATAGTAAAAATTGAAGGATAAGAAGATTTAGAAAATGTTAAATTCTACTAGTGCATAGTTTTCATTTTCTAGTCTTCTTGGTTTAGACCGCTTGGTTTCAATGTTCTAAGGCGGCGTATCCAGTATGATTCCTTTTCCTTCCTGGTTTCGGAACTCCAGCTGTGGTTGTTGGCAATAGCGATAAGTATTATATCACTGAAAGTGTGGCCAGGGGAGGAGAAGTGTTCTGCGACCGGGCTTCTGTACAGCTTTTTTGTCATCCAATCAGATCTATGAAGGTTTATCCTTATGTGTAGCTTTTCAGTTTCTCCCACGTACTGAAGGCCACAGATCTTACATGTGATGAGATAAATCACATTCTCTGTTTTGCACGTTTTGTTTGGACCATGTATGTTTAGTTTTTCTTTAGTCACTGTGCTAGTGAATGTCTTGGTCTCTATCATATGTTGACAGGTTTTGCATCTTTTATCGCCACAGGGTCCAGATTGACTAGGTTGGTTTTGACTAGCGATTGTTGTTAGCTTGGCCCTGACTAGGATGTCCTTTAGGTTTTTTGGTCTCCGGTAAGCTACTACAGGTTTGTTCGGAAGTATTAGGTTTAGTATGTCTGACGATTGCACGGTTGGCCAGTGGTTTGCGATGATTTTACCTACTTTGGGATTGTCTGGGTGATAGGTCAGAATAAATGATATCCTATCAACCTTTTCTTTCTGTCCATATCTGAGTAGGTCATCACGGTTTGTTTGTTTGGCCCTTTGGATTGCCTCCGCAATCAGGTCTTTGTCGTAGCCTCGGTAAATTAAATGTTTAGCCAGCTCTTCAGACCTTTCTAGGAATCTTTCATCGTCGGAGCAAATTCTGCGTATCCTCAGTGCCTGGCTATATGGAATGTTCTTAATGCAGTGTTTTGGATGACAGCTGGTTGGGAGAAGATACTGGTGTTTGTCGGTTGGTTTCGAGTAGATGTCTGTGTGTAATTTGGTTTCCACCAGTCTGGTTGTTGTGTCCAGGAAAACATGGTTTGAGTTGGAAATTTCTGCCGTGAATTTTATTGAAGGATGGAAGTTGTTTGCCTTTGAAATGAAGTCATCCAGACTTTCTCTTCCATACTGCCACTTCATTTCTATATCATCGATAAAGCGTACCCACTGGTATGGTGTACGCTCAACCGATGCTAAGAGCTTTCCCTCAAGTTTTCCCATGAAAATGTTAGCATACGAAGGGGCCATTTTAGTACCCATTGCAGTTCCATTGATTTGTAGGTAGTTTTCTTCATTAAATTCAAAGTTGTTGAGTTTTAGGACAAGCTCCAGGAGTTGGATTAAGAAGTGTGTGGGTGGATTGTTTACAGTTCTTGTTTCCCATGCTTCGCTGCATGCCTGTAACCCTTCGTTGTGCGGTATGTTGGTGTACAAAGATGTGACGTCTAAGGAAGCAAGTAATGTATCTGGCAGTAATGGTTCAGTAGCTTTGCTTTTTATGAGATAATCTGTCGTGTCTTGAAGATATGATGGTAATTTGTAGACATGTGGTCTCATAAAATGATCTAAATATTCTGATATCCTTTCTGTGGGGTGCCCGTTACCTGAGATTATAGGTCTGCCAGGGTTTCCTTGTTTGTGGATTTTGGGTAGAAGATAAAATCTACCTGCTCTTGGGTTTTCTGGGCTTAAGTAGTTTTTGGTTTGCTGGTCTATGTGTCCGCTTTGGTACGCCTCGTCAATAACATTAGTGATGATTTTTGCATATTCCAGCGTTGGATCATGGTCCAGTTTTTGGTAGAAAGGTCTGAAGAGCTAGCTAAACATTTAATTTACCGAGGCTACGACAAAGACCTGATTGCGGAGGCAATCCAAAGGGCCAAACAAACAAACCGTGATGACCTACTCAGATATGGACAGAAAGAAAAGGTTGATAGGATATCATTTATTCTGACCTATCACCCAGACAATCCCAAAGTAGGTAAAATCATCGCAAACCACTGGCCAACCGTGCAATCGTCAGACATACTAAACCTAATACTTCCGAACAAACCTGTAGTAGCTTACCGGAGACCAAAAAACCTAAAGGACATCCTAGTCAGGGCCAAGCTAACAACAATCGCTAGTCAAAACCAACCTAGTCAATCTGGACCCTGTGGCGATAAAAGATGCAAAACCTGTCAACATATGATAGAGACCAAGACATTCACTAGCACAGTGACTAAAGAAAAACTAAACATACATGGTCCAAACAAAACGTGCAAAACAGAGAATGTGATTTATCTCATCACATGTAAGATCTGTGGCCTTCAGTACGTGGGAGAAACTGAAAAGCTACACATAAGGATAAACCTTCATAGATCTGATTGGATGACAAAAAAGCTGTACAGAAGCCCGGTCGCAGAACACTTCTCCTCCCCTGGCCACACTTTCAGTGATATAATACTTATCGCTATTGCCAACAACCACAGCTGGAGTTCCGAAACCAGGAAGGAAAAGGAATCATACTGGATACGCCGCCTTAGAACATTGAAACCAAGCGGTCTAAACCAAGAAGACTAGAAAATGAAAACTATGCACTAGTAGAATTTAACATTTTCTAAATCTTCTTATCCTTCAATTTTTACTATAAGAATAACCGGTATAGAACCAAATATCCGGGATATAATCTGCGTTACATATGTACACAAAGTAAAAATAGATGTCGCTTTGGCTTGTAGACTTTTAGGGAATTATACAACGTTTTCAGTTTCCGCAACTAGTCTATACAAGCTGGTTGTATTTATAGTTTTAGCACATGTGAAGATAGAAATGTAGAGGTTTACAAACGCAACGTTTTTGTGTTTATTTGTTTGTCGTAACTATGTTTTGTATTTGCCTTTGAAAAAGACTCATTAAGAGTCGAAAGCGCTTAGGCTAGTTAGTTACTAGTTTCGTACTGTTCGTCGTCAGTTTATTGCATCTATTTTAATTAATCCCTGACAAACGTGATCCCTTGGTGGATCCAGTACGCTTGAGAGGGTTGTTATTCGCCATATGATTTGTATTCTTTATATATATATATATATATATATATATATATATATATATATATATATATATATATATATAGAGAGAGAGAGAGAGAGAGAGAGAGAGAGAGAGAGAGAGAGAGAGAGAGAGAGAGAAAGAGAGAGAGAGAATACTGTTTAAATGTCTTGCAAAACCTTTTCTTCCTTATTTTTGAAAATGCGCAGCAATGGTAGATTCATTAAGAAATATAGATGTTGTAAGAAATAAGAAATTGTGACCAAAACTATTCGCGAATCGTGTATATCTGTGACATTGATAAAGTCAAGAAATATGAACGACTTTGTAGCAAAACGTATTGTACCTGCTTCTTAATATAGCATTGCAAGTGCGAACATAATCCTTTGCTGGCTCGGGAAATGGTAAGCGAACTGAAAGCTCTAATACAAACCTTAACTTAAACATGTAGCCGACAGAATATATATATAATTTGGATATTTATAAAAATTATCTAGCTGATCAAGAATTTAAAAGGATACCTTTTGCGGTCTGCGTCTTTCTAAAGATGTTCACATATGTCTATTTTGTTATAATAATTTCTTTGGCGATGGACTCAATACAGTTTAAATATAGGCGTATCCAATGCATTTTTAGATCTGCCTTTGCTGTCGAAAGGCAGTCCTACTAACTTCATATTATCAGCACCACTTTTGGATCAGCAGTCAATTAACATAATTAATATTGTATTGTCATTGAATACTGGGCTACTTGATTATAGAAAGCTTTTTTAATATAACAGTAGTTTCTAACGCCATAAAATGTTTTGACTCATGACTTTTGTTTGTTGGAAATATATATTTCATTTTGTTGATGTTCTTTTTAATGTACTTGTACGCTTATTTTGAGACATGATAATTATTTGATACATTTTAATGAACAGCAGTTTATGTACATATAAACACATAAAACAAAGAATTATCCCAGTGTTTTATTTTCTCTGTTGTCAAATATTTTGGATACAATGTATGTTTTATTTCAGTTGATCTAGTGTTGTTAAAGGTATGCCCTGAAAAATGACGGTTCTGGCTTAGTGTGATAATTTAAAATGCATTATAATCAACCCTGGGAGTCAAATATTCCTACATTTATACTTAAAACTACTCCATAGCACATTTGATAATAACTTACATGAAGTTGGGGGGAAGAAACGAAAGTTGTGTACTTAAAACCAGTTTTCCCCCATTAACAATTAACAACAGTCTGTTACAAACATGTGCCATATAGTATCAGATATATGTATATATATATATATATATATATATATATATATATATATATATATATATATATATATATATATATATATATATATATATATATATAATACGCTTCTTACATCTACTTCCCATCCAATGCCACATTTTACCTAGCTATTTCAATCCAGCACTTAAGAGCAAGAGCGGTAAAGCATAACATCGATTATGTCGTACAATGATGTAGGATCAAATTGTATGCTTGGAATTTTCCTGCTAGTTATGCTTGAATTAGGCATTCAGCAATTCAAGTCAAAAGTGCAATTGTGGTTTCACAGAACATTTGAATCTGGCAAAAGTTCTTTCTCTTTTGCTCATTCTTCAACATTTTCTTCAGATTAGGTATTATTATAATGCTATAAAGGTTGTACCCTTACAAAGTTAAGAAGAAAATGAAAATGTTAAATTATAATAATAGCACTCTGATTTAAACACATATTTGGAGTACCAGTATTGTGAGAGAAATAGCCAGGTAAATCATGAGATTTTAAGTATAATAATGCAATCCAACTATATTAATTTAGGAGTGATAATTCTTCGGAATTCAGAAAAAATAAATAGTCTGGACCAGAAATTTTCACATTTGCAACAACAAGAAAGGAATGAATTTAAACAATTATTATTTGAATATGAGCACTTATTTCCAGATCTTCCTAAGGGAACAAACAAAGCTTTTTATGACGTTGAAATTATAAATTCCAAACCTGTGAAGCAAGACCCATTCAGGATGAACCCTTTCAAACAACAACTTGAAAAAAAAGTATTTGATGCAGAATGATTTAATTGATCTCAGAAGTTATTTCTCAACTAGAGCAATTAACCAATTTATACAAATACATGCCATACTATACAGCGTGCTTAATACTTTAAGAGCATGGTGAGTTTCATAAAGTGAATTCTCCAAAATGTCGTAACAAATATAATTCTCTGGATATGTTTGGTATAAAAGAAATTTTGTAGTTTGAAATAGGATAATTCTTATATTGGGTAGTTTGTTTGAATCATTTTTTTATTTGATTTCGTTATTAATATTCGGTTTGGAAATCATTCAAACATAAACGAAGGAAAAACCATGCAAGTGTGAAATCAGAGGTTCTTGATGTGTGGTCATAAGGTGATTATACAAAGAAATATTATAGTATTTGCGTGTTGAAAGACTCGTCAAATTGTTCCAAACACCTTTTTGCAAAATCCGCTATTGTGTCATTTTCTTAACCATTTCATTATTTGGTTTTCATGCCTGTTACTGGAGCTACATCTTTAGGAACACGATCCTTAGTGCCCCGCAAATCATTATTGCCCTGTTTAAATTATGACAATGTACATTAAATGAGAGGAAACTGCTTTTAAATTCTACAAAGTTCATGTATTGTGCCTGAGGCGATATTATTCTCATAGTATGTTGACAAATTAGTAGTACGATTGTTTTTGTATGATTACAGCTTTCGGTAATTAATTTATCGTTAGAGGCAATGATGTCGTGCTGAGAGTTGTTCTAAAATAATAACTTCTTGTATTCTCTTTGATTCCTCCTCCTCCCCACCGACTTTATACTACATGTACAAAATCTTTTACCAAGTAATCTTGTATATAATCAGTTATTTAGCCTTTCGTTTTATAAGTTTCCCTGTATCTATCAATCAATTACAGATCAGCGTCTACAGCAGAACTTTAAATTAAACTTTTCGGCTGATGGATCTCTTTTTTGTCTATAAGTTCAGCCATTTTGCACTTCGGTTACATAAATCAGTTCTTATTGCGAGAAAAAACACCACTGAATGAGAATTTCTAATGATTTGCTTTATTGTTCAGAATGATGTTAGTAGTAGTAGTAGTAGTAGTAGTAGTAGTAGTAGTAGTAGTAGTAGTAACAGCAGCAGCAGCAGCCGTGACAATTAATGACTGTTGTCAGAAATTTTAAATCATAGCATAAGGGATAAATTACGCAGAAATGTTGAGTGTGAGAAGAAAGGAATTTGGGTTGGATCAAACCCTTGAAATAGAAATTACATCAAGTAACATGCAAGAATATCGTTTGTCGTAACGATATTTATGCACTTTCCGTAGGATTTATCTATTTTTTTGTCCATGATACAAAGTTCCAAACCATACACTCATTTTACAGTAAATTCATGTTACGTGGTACACAGTACACATTTGTTGTTTTTTGTTGTTTCTCAAACATACTATAATGTTTTAAAAATGGATTATCATTGATCAAAATATGAAAATGTCCAAAGGCCTCTCTCTCTCTCTCTCTCTCTCTCTCTCTCTCTCTCTCTCTCTCTCTCTCTCTCTCTCTCTCTCTCTATATATATATATATATATATATATATATATATATATATATATATATATATATATATATATATATATATATATATATATATATATATATTTGGCAAAACAATTAAGATATTTTCGAGGCATAGGCACTGGCTTTTGTCTTCTTCATCTTTTTCTTTATCATCATCATCTTCTTCTTCTTCTTCCTCTTCTTCTTCTTCTTCTTCTTCTTCTTCTTCTTCTTCTTCTTCTTCTTCTTCTTCTTCTTCTTGTGTCTCCACTTCTTTTCTTCATCTTCTTGCATCCAGTCAGGGCGTCCCAGAGCTCAGAATTTGTTATGTATCTTATATACTACCCACACCAACGAACGAGCAAACATAAAACAAGTATACTATCCACATTTGATCGGGATGAGACAAAAAAAGACAAATATAATATCCACACAATAGGGATGAGAATAAAATACACAAATATACTATCCACACAATTGGGACGAGTAAAAGAAACCACACGAATATATTATCCACACAGTCGGGATGAGAAAAAAACACACAAATAAACAATATACACTAACGAATGAGCAAGCATAAAACACACACCTATGTACTCTTCACACCAACTTAGGAAGAAAACATACCGATCACTAATGGAGTAAGTCTTTCTAGTCACACTGCACGGCATTCACACTAAATTGCAAATTGATTAGTCCCTTTTATCTATTGATCCTGAGAATGGCTGTTTTTTAAAACCAAATTTGCACCTGGCTAATGCTGGCATCTTCCAGGGCGAGCACCACACACGCATCGATGACGCCAGTCCTGCTCCAAATTGATGTTTATTCTTGGGAGCGCAAAGGGTGGTTGATTGGCATTATAATCCCTATCTTCAGTTTCTAAGATTTTGACGACTTGTTCCCTCCTATGCATGACCCAGGGATGAATATGCCGACACTTCGACTCCCATTCTTCCCGTTGTCTCTCCAACTCCTCCATAATTTCATCCCAGCGACTATTGGTACTTGTGGTGGCATTGATGCTGCTGCTGCTGGAGGTGTCCTCACCTCAAGTTTCACCTCACAAAGAGGTAAATTGAAGAGGTGAGGCAGGATACTTTTCTCCTCTTTCTTCATTTTTATCTCTTTCTCCTACTCTTCTATTTTCGCTTTCTCTTCTACAGCATCTCTAACAGTTCTTCTAAAATACATCTAGCATATTCCAGGTGCATTTGGAGTTCTATAAGCTTCGCAATTATATTGTTCATCTTCGAAGTGAACTGGTTCACAATGGTAGTCAGACTCGCATAGCATCGCATTTGTATTATAGTCATGTATACACTCTCGTGTTTTATTACTTTAAGCCCTGATAAGGGCTAGTGGCCTCTCCCCCTTCCGGGGCCGGGCTCACCCGTGTCTTGGTGCTAGACACTTTTTATGCCCCGGCGCGTGGGCCTGTTACCCCCCACCCCGATGACTCACTGCCTTAGCCGGTTACCACCTTTCGGTGATAATGCTGTCCAGGGAGGCACTCAGCCGTGTGCTTGGCTTTTTGGTTATAGTGCTTAACCTTTATTTAAGACCTTAAAATTACCTTTTAAGTAGCTACTCTCATTGAAACACTCAGACCGCCCCGCATCCGGACTCGGAAAAGGCAAAGGAAAGGGCCCAGCAAAGGGCGGTGCTGTTGATAAATCCTCTGCCTGCATGTCGTAGTTCTTTTCCGTCTGTCTGGCTTGCCTCAGGTCCACTTCACACAAATTGGTAATGAAAATGTAATCTTTTCTCTGTGTGTTTAAGTGGCCCGGGACGTTTTCCTTCCGCACTTCCTCGTTCCTACGGCTTGTCAATGTCCTTGGTGTTCCTCATGGTGGTAGGTATCGGCAATGGATGTCGTACTCGCTCTCACTAAGTTAAGGTCCAGCGCTGCCCGTTGCCTACTTGGGGTGGGAGTCCCTATCTTTGCCAAACATGTGTGAACCACATCCGTTTTAGATACATTTAAGTTGTGAAATTTCCTACTGTTTAGAGGTATGATGTTTTTGTGTACTATGCGTACTTTTTGGTTCCGAAAAATATATCAAATTTGTATGGGTATAAATTACCCTAATAAATTGGTGATCTTAATCAGTTGGATGGGAAGTTATGTTTCTTTTCCAATCGTCCTTTCAAGGGCCAACAGTAGAGTTGTTAATCTAAAGAGGACTCATAGCCAAAGAGAGCCAAATGTATGGCAATAAAAAGTATCTTTTTCTACACCACTGCCGTTAAAACAACAGTGGAGAATCAGTATTTATAAATAAATATTGTTGTAGCTGCTATCTTCTTTCTTATTTTCTTCTGTTAATCCTTTCTTTTACTGTATATCGTATGTAAAAGAAATATAGAAATATGTTTCTTTTCTTTGTCCTGGGTCTTCTTTCTTCTTTCTTCTTTTTTTCATTTTTCCTTTGTTCTCCGGGAGCTCCTAGAAACACGTCCGTCCTCTCTTCAAAGCATCTCCAGTCCCTGGTAGTCAGACTGACTGACTGATCTGTTATTATAGACATGTATCCACTTTCGTGTATTATGACTGGTTATAGCCCTGATAAGGGCTAGTGGCCTTCCCTCCTTCCGAGGCAGGGCTCACCCGTGTCTCAGTGCTAGACACTTTTGCCCCAGCGCGTGTGCCTATTACCCCCTTCCCCGTAGCTCACCGCCTTGGCCGGATGTTACCTTTCGGTAACATTGCTATCCAGGGAGGCGCTTAGCCCTAGGGCTGGGCTTTTGGTCGTGGTGCTGACCTTTTTTTTTTGCTGATCTTAAGACGCTTTGTTTAGCTGCGTATTTTGACAGAGCGTACCGGCCTTCCGCCTCAACTCCCGCCTACTAAAGTCCCCAATGTCTAAGTTCACCTAACTTTATCTCAGGTGGATTATTGTCAAATTTAACCAGTTTTTCCTACGGGTGTCCCTATACCAATGATGTGTTAGCCACCTATTCAATTATCCAAATGTTCCTGAGATGTGAATTTTGAATATATTTTGATGAGGTTGAATTTTGGGTACTTAGCGTACTTATATGGTTCTAAAAAATTAACTCAATCTCTAGGTGTATGTCACCTAATTTTGACATTTATCACCGCTTTGACAATGTTTGGTTTTTAATTTTGAATGCCTTTCCAAAAGATCTCGTTTTAATGTTGGGTCTTCCAGGCCAAAGTGAAGACATAGGTTGTAGACTTATTTTCGAACAGTTGGCCGCGCGGCCCAGACTGTCCATCGATAATTGTATGTCCGTTCCGTTCACTTTTATAATTGTAGCCTTTACCAGGTTACTTTTCGGTCTTTGTGTGCTGTAGTCAGACTGAAGTGCACTTGGATTTATACTCCTTTATCATGGACGTGAAGGTAAATATCCTTTGACACCCAAATTTATAATTACATGAAACACGCGGTTCTAAAAAATGCACTCACGTTGACTGTTTTACTTTTTGATTTACAAACACAGATTGGACACGCCAGAGAAAAGAAAGGGTTAAATTATTTTACTTATAGACACACTTCTATTTTCTAAATTGTTTAACATTTTGGAAAATTGAATGAATATGTCTTTTCAAGAGTATTGGGCATCCCTGAAAAGGGTTGGTTTGGGGGTTATTTTTGTTCACGGGAGTAATGGCAATCATTTTTGCTCTCTGAGATTGCGTCCCTATCTGGCAGCAGGATTCCAATGCGATATGGCCTGCTTCTGCGAAAAGAGAAAGATAATTATTTGATGTCTTCTCTACAGACCACAAAACTTCTGTTTGGTTCTTGCTGTTGTTGTTCTTCTCTCTTCTTCTTCGAATTTCTGTATTTCTCAGTCCTTTTTCTTGTTCTTTCTTAATTTCCCTTCTAAAGACCTCTTCTATCAGGTTTTGGGCTATGGAGATCATCCTGACATTCTCTATCTCTTCAGCCTTAGGTATCAGGTCTAGACTGACACGATGTAATTGAACGTAAGCTTCGTTCAGTTTAGATAGTCTAGAAGACTTTTTCAGAGGTGAGCGAGTCAGAAGTGAATAATCAGACTGCTGCTGCTGTCAGTGTTATAATCGCCTATGCATGGAAGGCTTCACGACTGGTTCAGGTCCTGGGCTGAACCAGAGGCCATAGTGGGGCTCTCTTGCACGTAATTGGGCGTTAACTGACATCAGTACACAGTTTAGTACCCAAGAATGTAGTTCTAATCTATTTTTAAAACATTTTTTTTTGCTATCACATTATGTTGGTGATAGAAGAGTTTATTTGATGCATTTTTGGTAGGGCTTTAAAGGTAATTGTTTATTCTTTAGATTGTGAGCTTATGGTGTGGTTGTCTATGTATATTGAGGCGGCAGTGCACAGTGAGCAACAAGGCCTTGGTGATGATCCGAAAGTGAAATCTGTGTTCCATTGCATGTTGTTATGTTTACAAATATAGCCTCTAAACAAATGCAGGTCAACCCTTGACAAGAACTTCAGCGTGAAGTCATCTTTGAAGGTATTTTAGATCAATATATGATTTGTATTGATTGTCACACAGGGAAGAGTTCAGTACTGACAAACGAATGTAGAGAATATATAGTAAAATTAATTATATTCTATGGACAACTAGGGGGTGACCGGAAACTGCTCCGGACATTCGATCCCGGCCAAATAATGAAGTATCCGGCAACATCCGGATTTGCCGATTTTCTATAACTGAAAAATCCGTATCCTGATTTCTGCTTAGTGAATCTGGGGCCTGATTCGTAATTTGTGAACAATACAAATTGACAATACAATTTTGAAATTTGCATTAAAATACGGTAGACTAACTGAGTCTTGCAAGCAATAATGGTTGCGTGTAAGCAGTGACATCCGGATCCGGCAAATGTTTCCCCAACTATTCGGATCCGGTGGCAAAAAAACATCCGGTCAACCCCTAGCGTTAACCCCTTGGAGTGACCCCGCGGACCGGTCTCCTAAGAGGTACCTAGTTCCAGTGTTGGGCTTTTGCACTAGTGCTCGGCTTATGCATTTGACTTTTGACCCTTGATAATTCTCATTCACAGTCCCACAGCAGCAACTTCAGGCGGCGGGAGAGGGAGGATAATGGGGCCGGGACAGGCTGCGAAAGCGTCACATGTGTGACCTCCAGAGATCTGCGATGATCTTAGCTCTGGTTCCTCCTGGTGGGAGAGCTCTGGGTCGCCTTGGTTGCCTTTCTCTGAACTCAACATCTTGACAGTAAATTGCAATAGACTGCCCGCACACGCTTGGGTCGCATCTTGTGTTAAGATTCTGTCCAGTTGTGTTAGCGGAAGTTCTGATGCCAATGTTGTGTAAGCAACCTGTGCAATGT
Organism: Potamilus streckersoni; assembly: GCA_016746295.1. Taxonomy (NCBI): domain Eukaryota; kingdom Metazoa; phylum Mollusca; class Bivalvia; order Unionida; family Unionidae; genus Potamilus; species Potamilus streckersoni. Next base: position 189,452 of record JAEAOA010000188.1, on the reverse strand, counting down.
AATCAATTTTGAGAGTTGTAAATTTAGAAAAAAAAGTAGTTTGTATTTATGAGAATGAATTTTGTGTACAGTGTAATTTTCAATAGATTACCAATTGTTGTGGTGGTGAGTCTACCACCTTTTATGAGTGAAAGTTGTTAATTTTTGACGGAGGAGCTACAGGGTCAAGGTGGAATAAGGGCCTCCCAAAAGTCTTGTGTGCCAAAGAGTCCTGAAATTGTTTCATATGTGTATGAGCCCTCTATTTCAAAGAGGGTGTTCTGTGTTTGATCAGTGAGGGTGTCCTTTTCCTCAAAAAGGGCAACTTTGTCCAGAGTGGCCTTGTGGGTTAGTCGTCCGTGCAGCCTGTGCTGACATTTGATTGGGGTTTGTCTGAGGGTAGGGTTTGTGGGACAGCAGGCAGAGCTACCTAGACTGTCCCTTAGCTTTGATGGCGGCCTGCAAATTTTTGAAAGTTATTTATTTAAATCTTTTTTATTAAATCTTCTATTTTACGTTAAATCTTTTTCAGTTGCTTTCTTGGTTCTGTTTTTCGTTGAATCTTTTTCTGTTGTCTTACTTTTAAGTATGCTTTTCGTTAAATCTTCTTCTGGAATTTGTTGTATGTATTCGTTAAATCTTCTGTTCAGTTGTTATTTGTTATTTCTCTGCGTTGGTGATGGTGGTGGGTTGTGATAGTCAGACTGGTCATGGTCATGGTCGGTTATTATAGTCATGTATCCACTCTCGTGTATTATGACTGGTTAAAGCCCTGAAAAGGGCTAGCGGCCTCCCCCTCCTTCCGAGGCAGGGCTCACCCGTGTCTCAGAGCTCGACACTTTTGCCCCGGAGCGTGGGCTTGGTACCCCCCCCAGATGGTTTACCACCATAGCCGGACAACACCTTTCGATGTTGTTGCTATCTGGGCAGGTGCATAGCCCCAGTGCTGGGCTTTTAGTCTAGTGCTTGACCTTAGTACTGTCGACCTTAAAACAGACCTCTTTGTGGCTCGTATCGGCCGTCAGATTGCCAAGACCCCCGGACCCAGAAAAGGCAAAGGAGAGGATCCAGCAAAGGGCGGCTCCTCTGGAATTGTCCTCCACTAGCATGTTATGTTCCCCTTCCTTTCCTCTGTCTTGCTTGCCCTAGGCCACATAGTATTTGTGGCTTTGAAAGTATATTCTTTTCATTTATTTTGTACGTGACCCAGGGCGCTTCCTACTGCTTTTCCCCGGCGCTTGTTTGTGGCCTCTGTTTTAATTCTGTGCTGTTGTTTCTCTTTTCTTCTTCCCCCAGGGGCATCCTCGTCTTCTTTATATTGCCAGAGTGGCCCCTAGGTTCCTCTTCTTTTTTCCCAGTGACTTAGACGGCAACGGATGTAGCGTTTGTGCTTTGACTGTCAGTTTTTTAAAGGGGGGGTCATATTCTGCCCGTTACCTAAGGGGTGGGTGATTCTCTTCCTATCTTCCAAACTTGTATAAGCTACAAACGTTCCATATGTCTTGAGTTGTGAATTTTCCTAGATTTGTTATGGCGTTGGTGCATTGTACTGAGTGTACTTCAGTTGAGTTTTATCTCTCTCTCTTTTTTTTTTTTAATTTGGTACGGGTAATATGTTACCCAATGCTTTTTGTATGTCAAATTGGTTTGGTATGATTGGTTACTGTGACATGGTCAAATGGAATTCTTTTAAGGGCCATTGGATAGTTTTTAACCTAAACTGAGCTTAAGCCAAATTGAGCCCAATGTTTGGTATATGATTATTGCAATCTTTCCTTCCTTTCTCCTGCCGTTAAAACGACAAGGGAGAAAATATTGGTGGGTTTCTGTGTTTCTGTATGGTAGGGATTTGGGCCATCTGTTTGTAGTGCTACAGTGGTTCCCTGTGTATGTGCTTTTATGTAGTGTGTGGGGGGTTATGATTTTAAGGTTTTCAGATTGTGAATCATCCAACCTCTTGATGGCAATTAATGACAAAAACAATTTTTATTTTATAATAAATAAGTGAATATTTTTAATTTTAATAATAATAGTAGTGTCCTTCTGGTTTTTCCTGTTTCTTTTTGGCATTTTATGTATTTGTCTTTGATTTTGTGTTGCTTTTCCCTGCCTGTTATACGTTCACTTTTCATTGTAGTTGTGGAAATGAACTTATCATCCATATGTATTGTTTATGAAGTTTGTTTTTTCATCCTTTTCAAGAATTTTATTTGTCCCATGTCTTTTTCTGATTTCCTCTTATTATTAATTATATACTCTTACTTCTTTCCTCGTCTTCTTCTTTCTTCTTTCTTTCTTCTTTCCTCGTCTTCTTCATTCTTCTTTCTTCTTTCTCCCCGTCTGCTTGGTTCTTCCTTCCCCCGTCTTCTTCTTTCTTCTTTGTCCGTCCTCTTCTTTCTTCTTTCCTCTTCTTTCCTCCTCTTCTTTTTTCCTTCCTTTTCCTTCCTTCTTGGTTTTTTATTTATTTTCCTGTATTTTGTAGTTTTCAGTGTCTTTGGTTATGAGTTAGTGGATTTTTTCATCCCCTAGATCTCCCCCCCCATCACTTCGGCTGCATTTACCTATTCTATTCTATTCTATTCTCGTTTAAGTCGCTTGCTGCCCTGAGGCTTATACGATTGCTTACAGTCCCGGGCATGGACTGCAGTCCCTCTGGGGAGTATGCCACAGTCCCGGGCGTGGTCTGTGGTCCCCCCTGGAGGGCGCTTGGCCTTTGGTGCTAGGCCTTTTCCTGACCCCTAGAGATCAGGGACCTCAAAAAAAGACCTGTATCGTATCTACTGTGATTTCCAATCTTAAGCTCCAGAAATGACAGAACCGCAATCCACTCTCCAACCCAGTCCGCCACTCCTGCACCACCAAAGTCCCCAAGTTATTATCCACCCAATTTTATTTCAATTGGGTGGATTTTTTGTCAAATATATACCAGTTTTTCCTATTGGTATCCCTATGTCAATGTTGTGTAAGCCACCTGTGCAATTGTCCTAATGAGCCTGAGTTGTGAATTTGGAATAAATATTTGTAATTGGAATTTTGCGTACTTGGCGTACTTATAATGTTTGTAAAAAATTACCAATCTTTAGGCGTTTGCCGCCTATTTATTAGATTTATCACCGCTTTGGTTTGCATGGTTGTGTAATTTTGACCGCCTTGCCAAAAGATCTTGTTTGAGCCGTAGGTCCTCAGTGCCAAAGTGAAGACATAAGTTGTAGGTTTTCGTTTCAAACAGTTGGCCGCGCGGCCCGGACTGTTCATCGCTGATCGTAGTCCGTATTAGGGTTGGGGTTTTGAGACAGCAGTGGGGAGGTGGTTAGTACTGCCTGGTCTCTTGATTTGTTTTGAAGTGTAGTCTTTTTGTGTGTGTGCTGGGTTGGGCTTTTGGGATGTTAGCTGGAGCTGACTAACTATCCCTTTTGGATTGAAAGGCAATTTTGTGCTTTTCTTTATTGGCAATACAAATTTGTAATCTTTTCATTCTACCCTCAGGGTAGTGCTGGTATTGCTTCCTGGGGTTGTAGGATTTGGGCTGGACCCGCATCATCCCTCTGCTTGTTTGTTGAATCCGCCATCTTGTTCTAGTTGTGGTTACTTCCCTCCTTCGTTCTATCCAATAGGAGCTGACTGTATCCCCCTGCCTTACATGTTTGAGAATTGGTCGGCTCCAATTCTCCGCCTCGGACATACACTGGTAGAGCTTCCAGTATATTAATTGGCTTTGATGAAATGTAATCTTTTCATTTAATCCCCCTATCATTAGAACGACTATGGGGATTATTATATATATTTATTTATTATTATATTTTTTTTTCGTGAAGTAGATTATATGCTATTTCGGTCACTCGGTCTACTCCGCTCCTGGGAGTTATGGATATCAGGGGGGAGGTTCCTGAGTTACCCTTGTTTATCGGTCTTGACCTATATGTCCTTATCATGGTGGGCAATCTTAGCCTATACAGTGCTTATAGGTTTCAGGATCCACCCAGGCTTGTGCTAGTATGAGTCGCTGCATTTACCTATCATTATGCTTAATCTAATTTTAGGTGTCTGTGGCGGACGTGATAGAGAACATCGTTAATCTGAATCCTGTATTTCTTAAGTTTTTTAGTTTTTCCCTGTCCTATTTGATTTGTTTGTATGTATTAGATATCGTTTGATTTTTTAATTTGCTGCAAGTAGTCGATTATGTTCCTATGCGTTGTTTGGATATTTTTGTTATGTTTCTGTTTGAAGAAACAGGGGTATGTGTGTGGTGCCTTAATTTTGTTTTGTTGGTTCCGAAAAATGTTTCTTTGTGCATTGTAATAGAAGCATTCATTAAAGATATGCTCAAGGGTTTCAGGCAAGTTGCAGTATTGGCAGTTTGGTTTATTCCCTTGTTGCTTTTTGAGGTATTTACCAATACTACTATACAATTTGGTTTTGCCTGTTCTGAGTCTATTTATTAGATGATTTTCTCTGTAGTTCGGTAGAGATTTCCACTTTGATGTGGCGGTCAACTTTATTTTGAATTGAGTGAAGTTGTGTGTGACTAGAGAGTTCGTCCCACTGCATTTGCCACTGGTTGTTGATGAATTTTGTGATTTGAGAGGATATTTCATGAGTACAGTACCCAATGTCTATTCTATAATTAGTGTCGAGTGCTTCGTTGGCAGCCTGGTCCGCTAAGTCATTCCCTTGAAGTTGAATATGGGATGGAACCCATAGGAATTCGATATTTCTCCCCTGGTCAATTGTTTTTCGCAGGCTGTACAATGTGCCCAGAGTTCAGCTGTGAAAATTGAGCATCCATCGGGGAGTCTGACCTTAACTTTATAGTGTTTTGTCGGTACGACTACTGCAGCTGCTGTTTTGTTTTCTTTTTGATTTTTGGAGCCATCCGTGTAAATATGTGTATGTTCTTTTTACTGTGAGTTTAATAGTTCCTGTATGTGTGTTAGGAGCTTCCATTGGTTGTCTTTTTTGTTTCCCCTCCCTATTAATTGAAAGTTGATTTTAGGTATTGCATTCCGCCATGGGTACGGATCTTGATATAGTCTTGTCTCAGCTTGTAGGTTTAGGTTTGGATTTTGTTTGATTAATTTATGTACTCGGTGGAACGCTGGGGGTTGTTTTACCCATTTTGGGCGGAAAGCTACCTTACTTTTGTTTAAGGCCTGTCTACTAGGGTTGTATTCCGGTAGGGTACTGACTCTGGCTGTATATTTTAACAACAGTTCTGTTCGTTTTAATTTCAGGGGTGGTTCTCCTGTAAGAACCTGTAGCTCTCTAAGGGATGTATTGGTGAGTGTTCCAGTGCAAAGTCGTAGTGCTTTATACTGAATTGAATCTAGTTTTTTGAGTAGTGGTTGTTCTGCAGAGTCATATGCTTGACAGGCATAGTCTAGTTTGGATCTTATTATTGTTCTGTAAATTTTGAGCATAGTGTCTTGGTCTGCCCCCCACTTAAGGCCTTTAATGTGCCTTAGCAGATTGAGATCTTGTCTGCATCTTTCTATGAGTTTATTAATGTGAAGTTTCCAAGAGAGATGTCTGTCGAGTGTGGCGCCTAGAAATACAGTGTGGGTTGTAAATTGCACCTTTTGTTGGTTTAGGTACAAGGTGGGAGTTCTATTTGTCTGGATCTTTTTGGTGAAAAGAGAATGGCCACAGTTTTGACCATATTGATTTTGAAGCCCCAGTAGTTTGACCAGTTGGTGATGTGGTCTATGCAACTTTGTAATTGTAGGGTGTAGGTGGGGCTTTTGGATTTCCAGCTTTCCATAGACAGCCGTCATCCGCAAATTGTGATAGTTCTACTAATGAGGAAAAGTTATTTGATAAGTCATTGATCATGAGGTTGAACAGGATGTGGCTGATAACACTACCTTGTGGTGTCCCATTTTCTAGTACTTGTTCAGCCGAGTTTTCCGTTCCTATCTTAACCTTAAAAGTTAGTTTGTGGAGGAAACTACTGATCCACTGGTGTAGTCGCCCCTTGATGACAAATTTATTAAGTTTCATGATAAGACCATTTGTCCATACTAAATCGAATGCTTTTTCGAAGTCTATGAAAATAGCAACAAGATGCCGTCGCTTCGAGTCTTTGTTGTTGAAGGCTAATTTTATGTCTGTTTCTAGGCGTAATATTTGATCAAGTGTAGAGCGATTTCCTCGGAATCCGCTTTGATTTTCAGTTAGGAGTTTGTTTTATTCCAAATGATGTTTGAGACGATTCACTATCATTGTTTCCATTACCTTACATAGGGTGATAGTGAGTGAGATTGGTCTGTACGATGCTGCTAACTGTGGATCTTTGTCATTTTTTGGTATGGGGATGACCAGGGCTTTTTTCCATGCTGTTGGACCATATTTGATTGAGATGATGTAGAATAATATTCTTCATATTGGTTGGTAAGTTTTGATACATTGCATAACCTATAGTGTCATCCCCAGGGGCAGATTGTTTTTTATTTTTTAGGGCAGTTTCGAGCTCTAGTAGGGTGAAATAGTCGTTCAGGGGATCTAAATTACACGTATCTTGTGCTGTCATATCCTTGAAAAGGTTGGGGTGATTTTTTCTAGGTTTAGTTTCTGTTTGAGGAAACTCTGGGTGTGATTTGATGTTTTACTTGCTTCCGCGAAGTGTAAAGCAAGGGTGTCTGCCTGGTTTAAGTTGCCAATAGTGTTGACCTTTATATGTTTTGTTTTTGGTTTTTTTTGCCATTGATTGCCCTAATTTTATCCCAAATTAGTTTTGTTGGAGTTTTGTTGTTTAGACTCGAGCAAAATTCCCTCCATGAGGTTTCTTTGGCAGTTTTAAAGGTTTTCCTAGCTATTGCTCGAGTTCTTTTATATTCTATGTAGTCCTTAGTTTCTTTGCTCCTATTGAATGTATTTAGTGCTGTTTTTTGAAGCTTAAGTGCTTGCTGGCATTCTTTTGACCACCAGGGGAGTTTACACCTTTTCCCTATCCCTTTTGATTTGGGTATGGTTTGAGCCGCTGCATTTAAGATGCTTTCAGTGATATTTTGGAAAAATCTGTCTTCATTGTCATCTTGCAAGTCCTCTATTTTAACATTTTGTAGAGCTTGTTTGTAAGATTGCCAATTTGCTTCTCTTAGTATCCACTTGGGTGTTATTGGTCCTGATTCTGGTGATCTTTGGGCACGTAGCCTAATTTGTATTGGGAAATGGTCACTACCCATAGGAGATTGCGTAAGTACCTCCCATTGGGTGTCTGGTATAATATCACGCGTGGTTATGGTTAGGTCTAGAATGGATTTGTTGCCTGTGTATGGGCACATTCTAGTGGGAGTACCATTGTTTAGAATGTTTAAGTGTAGTTTATCAATCAGATTATATATCTGTGTACCCCGTCTATTGATTCTGCTTTCTCCCCATGAGTGATGGTGGGCGTTAAAGTCCCCACATACTATGGTGTTATGTTTATTATTGTCAAATATGTTTTTGAGGATTGCAGTGGGGTCTGTATGGTCCGTTGGGGGAATATAGATGTTGTAGATACTATAGCTTTTGTTATTTGTTTTGAATTTGATACCTAGCACCTCAATTGATTCGTCATGGTTGTTTTCTATTTGGATGATCTCAGAGTGAGTTACATCTTTGTGTATATAGAAAGCAAGTCCTCCTCCTGGTTTTCCTTCCCCTCTATTTTTAAGATATGTTTGATCGTAATCTAACAATTTTGGTAGTCTTGGATTCTTGTCGTTAATCTTAGTTTCCTGAAGGCATATTATCATGGGCTTATTGACTGTTACTTGAAGGTTTGCTTGCAACTCCCGATGGTTTGTGAGTATACCTCGGCAGTTCCATTGCCAAATTAAGAAGTCCCCCTTTTGGTTGTCTTTTTTGGTTTGTTTCTTTATACATAGATTGGTAGCCTTTGTGCTCTTGATAGTCATCGGTGTAGACGTCTCAGTTGCTGTATTTGTTTTCCCTTTGATAGCATAGTGATTGATTAATTTGACTGGTGTATTCCCGATTTGTTTGATTTTTTATATGCTTTTATTTGTGTCCCGCTGTAGCACCAGATAATGATGTCTGCCGATTTTGTCCTAATAATTTTGATATTACCAGATTTGTGTTTTATGAGTTCAAATCGTATGGCGGAATCTGATAAGTTATTCGAGGATTTACCTGGAGTTGTGAGATATAAAGTTAGATGTCTCGGATGCGGTTGAAGCTTGTGTTTGGGCTGTGGTCGGTTTTCCCCTTTTGTGGTTTTATCATTTTTGCTAGAGTTGTATCGTTGAGTCTTTAAGTCCGTCCTTGGTCGTTTTGCAATTTGCTGTTCATTGTTTTCCTCTACTTTTTTTTACTATTGTTTAGATTCCTAATTATATTTTTTTATGTTATGTCATTTTGCATGTTTTTGATGTTTTGACTTGAAGAAATTAACTTGTTTGCAGTTATTTTTTGTTCTCGGTTTGTATAGTATTCTTAGCCCTGGATGGTCCCTTAAGGGTTTTTTTCCCCTTCCCGCTATAAGGTGTGGGCACTCTTATTTCCCCTTGAGTAAAGTAACTGTTAATGGATTCTTTTGCTGTGTCTGCTGTGTCTTGTGCGAGAGCTGCCATTATCTCTCTGAGTTCTTCTATTGTGTGTGTATTGGATGGCCCCGGTTTTTCTTGGTCATTTGCAAACCTTATTTTATTTCCTCGATTTTCCCCTGATGTACTAGTTGAAATCGGTGTGTCTCGTATAAGTACATATTTTGGTAGGTTTACTTGTTCGTTTGATATATCAATTGGGTTGTGTGTGGCTATCTCTATATCACAATTTATAAGTTCGGTTTGATTAGTTCTGGGTCTTTTGTTATAAAGGTAAGTTTCAGTTTCAGCCATGCTGTTGGCTATGTTGTGATGATTGCTATTTCCGTTATTGTTGTTTTGTATTTGTATTTTCTCTTTAGTGTATGTGTACGCTGGGTGGGTGGCTTTACGTTTGAGGATAGCATTATCATTTTTAGTTTTTGGGTTCTCTAGTTGATTTGATGTTTTTGTGAGATCTGTATTACCATATATCTGTTGTAGTATCTTTTTAGCCTGCATATCCCTTTGTGTGGCTCTTTTAGCAAAGCGGAACCTGGTGAAAGTGGCCTTCAGTTGATTTGCCATCTTTATAAGTGCTTGTGTTGGATGTATCGATCAGTTTATTTATGAGGATAGTGAGACACAATAATTTGGGGAAAAAGGATATTACTACCTTGATTAAGTTTACTTGTTTAAAAGTTTAACAAGAAGTATAGCAGTTGATTTAGTTTCGTTAGTGATTTGATTAATGTCTAAATGTGAATAAATGGCTATATTTAGTTAATGATTTGATTAATGTCTAAATGTGAATAAATGGCTATATTTAGTTAATGATTTGATTAATGTCTAAATGTGAATAAATGGCTATATTTAGTTAATGATTTGATTAATGTCTAAATGTGAATAAATGGCTATATCTAGTTAATGATTTGATTAATGTCTAAATGTGAATAAATGGCTATATTTAGTAGGTATTACTCTTATACTCCTAGATATTCTGTATTGTTTGCGCAGCTCGAAGTTGACGGAAAGGTGAAAAGGGATAGAGAAAAAAATCCTACCTTGTTGGTTCTCCCTCCCTTCCTTTGTTACCTTTTCCAGCATCCTCCAATGTACTATGTATAAGGCACTATTCCTCTTTTGTTTCCTTGCAATCTTGTTCCTTTTTCTTCTTTTGATGAATGGTTATTGTTCGCTTTCCTTCCCCTCCTTCTTGATTCTCTTGTTCTCTTGTGATTTCGTTTGTCTTCTTTGTCTTCTTTGTTTCCTTCTTGACAATAAGAACTTATTTCCTCTTCACCCACTACAATCCTGCCATGTCATCTGCTCTTGACTTGAAAAGTCTTCCTTGCCTGCTCTCCTCCTGTTCCCTTCCGTTTTCTTCCTGACTGTTTCTTCTTTCTTCTTCTGTTCTTCTTTCTTCTTCTGTCTCTTTGTTCTTTTTCTTCTTTCTTCTGCTGTTTCTTTTCTCCTCTGTTCTTTGTTCCTTTGCTTTCCTGGAGCTCCTGGTAAACACGTCCGTCCTCTTCAAAGGCTGCTCTCCCCATCTCATCTCTCTCCATCTCATCTCATCTCATAGTCAGACTGGAGAGCCACCCGGTTTATATGGTACAAGTGCGGACGTGATATAAAACATCCCTACTGGGTTTATAGTATCGGAACGTTATGATAGCTCATGTCATGGTGAGGGATAGAGAGAAGTCAAAGCATATATTCACAGTCAATTTTTAAAACAAATGGCAGACATAGTTTTTCAAATCAACATTTCTATTCAACAAACACCCAATAACTATCAATTAACTATATTTCAGTAGACTTACCCCCCAAAAAATTATCCAGAACCGGAATTATCTGCTGAGGCAAAGGGGATAAGGTCAAGTGCTTTAGTTGCGGTGTGTCACTGGAGGAATTTTATAATGGCAATGGTGATACTTATGATATTGATCCTAATATTAGTACTACTACTCATGCTACCAAAATAACAACGACTAATATTACTATCGAATTTTTGCGAAATTTATACACTAGAAGACTTCGAGATATGAAGGTTGCAAATTAAACGTACACTATCAGCTTCCTTAATTATGTTTCCAACTTATTTTACCATTTAGAGAAACTTTTTAAAATTAAACCCAGCTGAAACTTTTTACACGTATTGTTGGTAACCTGAAATTATAAGTGTATTTTAATTGATCCTTTTATATATCTTCAATCGTGTGGTTTACTTTTATCTATGGTTGTAAGCTGTAAAGAAAATGTTCACATAGTTGACTATTGTCCATGATTTTAAGATGTAAACATTTTTACGTAGCAAAGTTCAAAGTCAGTCTTATTTGCAGTGATATTAAATTAATTCGTTGTACGTATTCACACTCTATTACATTATAGATCCCATGAAAATATAAAGGAATTTGATAATAAAAAATTCGTTCCCGTTTCAGGTTAGTCTGTAGGAACCATGTCTGATCAGAATTTGAACTTGTTTTCTGATGTAATTCAAGAGAAATTATTTGTTTCAATTATTCATTAGAATCACTAAGTGATCATTACCTTCGGATATAAGCTACTTTGAAATCATTGTGAGCTCATTCCAAGACATTATGGATCGCTACACTTTTGTACATCAGGACATTCAAGATATTGAAATTTCTTCAGAATAATCTTTATTGTTTTGACTGTTGATCCGACTTTATAGGATATTTTTGGATTTAATTCTTAATATTGCAAGTGTATCTTAATTCTTCCTTTTTCTTATAGAGAACAAAATATCTAGTTGATTGCACTTAAATTGTTAACCCCATTCTTTCTGTTAGATATATTGTGACCAAGAGTCTTAACAATGCAAGTGAACGTTTTTTGATTATATGTTTAATTGATAATAAAAATGGCAATTTATTTTAGATAGTCAAGTGACAAAACATATAATGTCAGCTTCTGAAAAATATAAAAAGCAGATCGAGATGACAATTTCTTTTGTCTTGTTTGACATCCGCTGTGATAATTTCTCCTGCCTAGTTTGACATCCGCTGTGATAATTTCTCCTGCCCCGTTTGACATATGCTGTGACAATTTCTCTTACCCAGTCGGACATCCGCACCAGCTGGTATATTTATATCTTGTAATAAACACATTTACTATTATTAATGTAAATTTACAGATGACAAGGATAAATATAATACATCCAAACTCAACAGGTTTAACTCTTGACCACCTACAAAATGTTATAGCCGTGATAAGCATGACCTTGACCGTTGGGCTGCTGATCACGGTTGTCAGTAAATGGCATATCCTCTCGTGCACTTTTAGCAATGTCTGATAATGATAACCTGATGAAAAGAGAACATATTGGTATGAAAAATCTTTAACCAGATATTCTCTTTGGAAAGAATACTGGACGGAGGGATGTCAAAATGACAACTATATCTCGCCTTGTGTGACGATCGTTGCAGCCGAAATAAGAGGGTTAGAAGAAAGCAAAACAAAAAAGCCTAACTTTTATTTGCTGTTTATATCATGACGTTTATTCTGTAGCCCGTCAGTCATTTCAAATACCTTTGCCAAATTTTGAAATTAGATATTAAGACGTCTATTGAGTGAAAATGTGTTGAAGTTCATTGATATTCACACAGACATACAAACGCTTTGTAAGTGATTCACAGACAGTAAGCATTGTTCTTGACTTGGCAGTCACGTATATGAGCATGGACAATGTTGTTTGACATTTTTATATACTGGTAATTGTCAAGCAAACCAATATATTTACTTATTATCTTATTATCTTCTTTAACATCGTTCAAATTTCAACACATATAGTAGTCATTGTTCGATGATATTAATTTATCTCTTAGATTAGATGTGTTACGAGAAGTTTATAGAATTTCAGGATTTAAATTTTGTATTTGAAAACACCCGGGAAAATTAAATTGGGTTATTATAAAATTGAATGTAAATTTAGCCATTAGTGTTTATCTATAACATGTAAAACAAATAGGCATAATTCTCTAAAGACAAGGATATAATATTTAGAATGGAAATTCACTTAACATAATAAAGAATTTAAAATCAGTTCCTAATAGTTACAAAACAGGAAACATTACCATGGATGGAACAAATGCCATAGTTAAATCATTAATTTTATCAAAAAGTACACACATTTTTCAGTCCTTCCCTATTAACTACAATTTCAGAAGAAGAAAAAAAAATTAAAAACTTGTTTTGTGTTTCGACATTTCTTAAAAGAGAATCAATTCTTAAAATGATCATTGTTGAGAAAAACCATTTAAAACCCCAATGAATAGACGTCACTAATGTATATTTGTTTAACGAAAATATTTATTTTTTGGATAATATAGTAATCTCTGATTCTTTCAAAACCTCAACCGTCATGGATTTTCTTCTGTACGTCACCGTACTTGCGATGTTAAACTTACAAAGTATCTTTTTGAAGCACTTTCGACTGATGTACAGAGCACCGCTGTTGCACGCTGTTGGTTAGTTGGCATTTCATACTAAGGGAGGCAACTATAACATCTAATAGATGTCGCTAGGACAAATCATTGAAATATTTTATTGATCCGCCAAGCTATAGTTATTGTTAGTGTATCGTTGTTGTTGTTGTTGTTGTTGTGGGACTTAACGCCATTGTTCAGCACATGATAGGCTATACATGACCAGTATTAATGGTGGAGGAAGAAACCGGGAAATCCGCGGAAAGAACCGCCAACTCACAAGAAGCTACTGGCAAGCTTTCTCACATATCCACAATCGCCGTTAGCGTATCGGATCCTAGGCTAGTGATAGATCGTAAAGTGTAAGGAAACTATAATATGCTACTTTAAATGAAAATCACAGACTGAATATATATTTATCCATATAGTCATATGGTAATCATTTTACGTGTGCAAAATGAACGCAGGATTTTCTCGTAATAATTTTCTTTTAATCTTCTGTAATGTTTTAATTTGAGTCATCTCCAGATACACCCTAAAAAGTAACAACTTAAAGAGTTAATTGTGTCAGAACAGAACGAAAATCATATACGGATTTAAATTATTTTATGGAATGTATAATGATTTTTATTTATTTATTAAAATCTGGATTTAAACTTTCTTTAGTTATTAGAACTAAAAGAAAAAAATTCAGAGCTCTGGCATTTACGATAATCATCCCAGTAGAATCTTTGCTGAATTGCCATTTTCCTTGAATATACTACCCGCCATCGTTTGAAAGAAATGACATCCTTGTTAATCGAAGCGATTTCAGAAGCTGTCGTGTGCAGAAAAGTACAATGCATATTTGGAATCAGTACACAATTAATAAAATCCGGTTCAGTACCCACGAATGTAGTCCCAGTCTATTTTTAGATCACTTTTTCCGGTCTAAATTTGGTGGTGATACTAGAGTCAGCTTTTGGCATTCTTGGTAAGGATTTAAAGGCAATTGTTTATTCTTTAAAATGTGAGCTTATGGTGTGGTTGTCTGTGTGTATTTCGGCGACAGTGCACATTGAGTAATAAGGTCATGGTGATGATCCGGAAGTGAATTCTGTGTTCCATTGCCTGGTGTTTTGTTTACAATTCAGCCTCTCAAAAAAATGCAGGTCAACCCTTGACAAGAACTAAACCGTAAAGTCATCTTTGAAGGTTTTTTAGATTAACATATGATTTGTATTGATCGTCACACAGTGGAAAGTTCAGTACTGAGAAACAAATGTAGAGAATATATAGTGAAATTAATTGTGTACTATGGTCTGGAAGATTATATATACCCAAGAAAATATACGGGATAACTGGTACTCATATTATACTTATGCAACGGATGAAGGGTGGCGAACGCTTTGGTTTCAAACGGAAGATAAATCCTACTGGAACTAAACGCTTTGGTTTCAAGCGGGAGATAAATCCTACTGGAACTAAACGCTCCATGTGACCAGCAAACACATCATTTTGACATCATCCTTATTTACAATACGTGTAGCTGAACCCAAACTTCTTTCGTCACTTTCTATATACTTTTAGTCTGTATTTGCTTTTTATTAGGTCTAACTGATAGATGGTCTTAGACGAAAGAACCAAATTATTCAGGCTTAAATGCACATAACTCTATGTACTCCTTGTAGACTCGGAGTCGCAATTCCTACAGAAAAGACAAAGTTAATGTTCGCCGAGACCTGTGTGTGTGTGTGTGTGTGTGTGTGTGTGTGTGTGTGTGTGTGGCCATATTATTCCTAGTGTTTTATTATACAGTGTTTTTGAGACACTTTCACGCTTAATACAACCCGGAAGATCCCTGTAATCATGCAAATATGTTCATATGACTCATGTGATTCTAAATAGCAAATAACAGTGGCTACACTAATGAGCGAGTCTACAGAGGAAAGTTGTACAAGTTTTTCAGTAAAAAATATTTTGAAAAAGTTGATTCCTTTCTTTCTTGATTTTCATGTATTTTTGTGTGGGTACTTATAGCTTGCTTACAGCTTGAATCCTATATTCTGTACAACCTGTGATTGCAAGCTTAAAAGAAAGAAAAAGATTCTGAAAACTTAGAACAAACGGTGATGACAGAGTAGACAAACGTTTTATATCAAGGCTGGGTCCCAGGTAATTGAGTGGTCTAAAATGTTCGTCTTTATAGATCACTAACATTTCTTCTCTGTCAGTGTGAGTTCGAGTCTCTGGCTTGGCCAACGTCGGTATGCAAGACAGCTTGCCAGTAGCTTCCCTTGGTTCGGTGATACTTGGGTTATCCCGGGTTCTTCCTCTGCCATATTTACTGGTCGCAACGTATATCCCATTATACACTGAAAACTGATTTAACAACATCAGCAGGTCGGGGTACATATCGTGTAGCCTGTTTATTCTTCAATTCAACAAAGTTTTCATGATCCATCTTTAATTTCGGGGCCCCAAGTGGCCGAGTGGTCTAAAGCGCTGTCCGTTACGGATCACTGCCATCACACCTCTGTCTGCGTTAGTTCGAGTCTAGGATTCGGTGAATGTGGATATATGAGAAAGCTTGCCAGTAGCTTCTCGTGGGTCGGTGGTTCTTTCCGGTGATTTCCCGGTTTCTTCCTCCACCATTAATACTGGCCGCCATGAATAGCCTGTCGTGTACTGAAAAATGGCGTTAAGCACAACAACAACAACAACATCTTTAATTTCAGCGTTCATCATTGTGTAATTAGTATTTACTTCTGGTATAAACTTTAACTAAATGTAGTTTTTAAATTCAATTCCTTAAAATGAAGTATAGTGTGTGTTCCTTTTAGCATTATCGTATTTACCTGAGTACAATAAATAGCAATTAAATATGATAGACGATGTCTATTAAAATATTATATGACGGTAAACCTATCCTTAAATTGTAAACTTTCCTAAATTCAGACTGCGAATTTACTTGAAAGTCTTAAGACGGTATGTCTGCGTGTAGCTAGAAAAAAAATTGCACGCAATTTTCAGGTAAAACTTCTTTTCTGTTATAATAAAATTTAGCAAAGATTTAAATAAATTAAGTGAAACTAATGACCGAGTCTTGAGTATTCAGCATGGGATGTCTAGAAGTGTAGCATATGATTTGACTAAGTATGGGATATCTAACAGTTTTGCATCTGATTTGAATCAATATGGGTATCTGAAATTTGCATACAGTTTGACTCAGTATGGAATGTCTGACTGTTTTAGACGTGATTTGCATCAGTATAGGATGTCTGACAGTCGTGCGTTCGATTTGATTCATTGTGTGATTCTGATAGTTGAGCATATGAATGCGATTTGAATCAGCGAAGGATGTCTGACAACTTTACATGCAATTTGAGTCAGTGTAGGATGTCTAACATTCCTGCATGCGATCTGAGTCAGTGTAGGATGTCTGACAACTTTACATGCGATCTGAGTCAATGTATGATGTCTGACAACTTTGCATGCGATCCGAGTCAGAGTAGGATGTCTGACAACTTTACATGCGATGTGAGTCAGTGTAGGATGTCGACAACTTTTGCATGCAATTTGAGTCAGTGTAGAATGTCTGACAACTTTACATACGATTTGAGTCAGTGTAGGATGTCTGAGAACTTTGCATGCGATCTGAGTCAGTGTAGGATGTCTGACAACTTTGCATGCGAACTGAGTCAGTGTAGGATGTCTGACAACTTTGCATGCGATTTGAGTCAGTGTATGATGTCTGACAACTTTGCATGCAATTTGAGTCAGTGTAGGATGTCTAACAACTTTGCATGCGATTTGAGTCAGTGTAGGATGTCAGACAACTTTGCATGCGATTTGAGTCAGTGTATGATGTCTGACAACTTTGCATGCAATTTGAGTCAGTGTAGGATGTCTGACAACTTTGCATGCAATTTGAGTCAGTGTAGGATGTCTGACAACTTTGCATGCGATCTGAGTCAGTGTAGGATGTCTGACAACTTTGCATGCAATTTGAGTCAGTGTAGGATGTCTGACAACTTTGCATGCAATTTGAGTCAGTGTAGGATGTCTGACAACTTTGCATGCGATCTGAGTCAGTGTAGGATGTCTGACAACTTTGCATGCGATCTGAGTCAGTGTATGATGTCTGACAACTTTACATGCAATTTGAGTCAGTGTAGGATGTCTGACAACTTTGCATGCGATCTGAGTCAGTGTAGGATGTCTGACAACTTTGCATGCAATTTGAGTCAGTGTATGATGTCTGACAACTTTGCATGCGATTTGAAGAATGTTTATTAGAAATTAATTAGAATATGTTTGTCAAATACGTTGACAACAGCGACTAAATGCTAAGATCTTTCATGACCACACCCAGACCTGATGTCTCTCACTGACTCCAAAGATAACTAAAAAAGCGTGACTTTTTTATGCCAGCAAACCATTCTACAGGGTAACTAAATCTTTTCATTACAGAAGCTCAGTCCATCAAGCATAGGTTTCCCAGACTTCGATAAAGACACTATAAATTACCTAACTCATCTCTCTCTCTCTCTCTCTCTCTCTCTCTCTCTCTCTCTCTCTCTCTCTCTCTCTCTCTCTCTCTCTCACACACACACACACACACACACACACGCGCGCGCGCGCACACGTATAATTACACATATACATACTGATTCGGTTATCCTTTACCTTACAAAACGTAGTATATGAGTCTACACATCAATGAGGAGGCTCACGCATACTCATTCATTTCCGTTCCTTGTCCTCGTTGGTATAATATAGGATCCCAAAACCATGGCGAATTCAGAGGTCAAGTTGATACATTTACCTTCTGCATGCAAGTTGGCATATACATAGAGTTTGTCCTTTAGTTGACTATATTAATGCATAATTACGTAGACAACTTTTTTTTTCTACTAAATCAATGTGGCCCATTTCTTATATATATAATATCTTATATATATGGCATGTTGCTGATATGTAAGTATGAATGACCTCTAAATCTGAGATCGGATGCCTTTAAAATAACATATACTTAGGTCTTCTACACAATAAACGCTTTCGTGTGACCTTTAACCTCGCTTTAGTTTCGTTGTCGAGTACATGTATCAGTGTCGAGTTTCAGGTAGTAAATAGAGTATTATTATTTTTACCTGACGCTATGTGCTTTACATCTTCTGCTAATCAGGAAGTAACAAACACACAGTTTGCGGAATAGGATCGACAAAATTTTGATATCAGTTTCAGGAAATGGAAGCATATTGCAAGAGAAATATAATTTTCCTATTTGGATTAACTGCCGTTCGAAAAGGCTTCGCAGGTAAGAATAACTGGTGGACCTACCTGTACTTCTAACCTTAGACAGTGTTTTAGTACTGGCATTCAATGACCTAATTGAAAAACAAAACAGATGCGAAATTGGTTTATATAATGTATACATATCCATATGTTCTTTCCCTCTTAACTTCTCTCCTTACGCTCACTGCATATTACATTTTGCACATATATATCATGCTTCCAACCAACTTATCACATTATCATAAATCCTCATTTCCGTTATCTCAAAATCTTTGGAGCAGGAAAGGATGGCTTAAGCCCAAATCAGGCGTGAAGCCTGCATCGAGCTATTGTTGCTTTGGGTTTAACCCCATTTACAGCGCATGATGTTATATATGGAGGCCAATACAACTGTTGGAGGAAGAACCGACAAATCCCAGGTAAGAACCATCGACGCACGGGAAGCTACCGGCAAACTTTCTCCCATGTCCACATTGGCAGAACCCGAGACACAAACCCACATGGACAAAAGTGAGATGACTTTGATGGGTTAAGGCAAACGTTTGACACTTCTCGGCTTCTTGGGATCTCATTATGCCTAATTGATATAAATTTACGGGACTAATGGTGGAACCAAACTCATAAAACTGAAAAGTAAGAGATACTAACTTCGCTCTTAGAGGAAGAATAGCAGTTTGCAAACTGCACTTAAGCTTGTGTTTTCTGCTCGAAGATTTTCAATTATTACGAGACATGAATTGATATTAGGGTGCCTAATAAGATATTAGGGTGCCTAATAAGATATTAGGGTGCCTAATTCTAATCTGAGATTATGGTGCCTCATCTGGCATTACTGTGCCTAAACTGATGCTACCATGCCTAATCGATATTACTGTGCCTAAACTGATGCTACCATGCCTAATCGATATTACTATGCCTAAATTGATGCTACCATGCCTAATCTGATATTACTCTGTCTAAACTGATGCTACCATGTCTAATCTGATAATACGTTACTTAATCTGATATTACTGTACCTAAACTGATGCTACCATGCCTAATCGATATTACTGTGTCTAAACTGATGCTACCATGCCTAATCTGACATTACTGAGCCTAAACTGATGCTACAATGCCTAATCTGATATTACTGTGTCTAAACTGTTGCTACCATGCCTAATCGATATTACTGTGCCTAAACTGATGCTACTATGCCTAATCGATATTACTGTGCCTAAACTGATGCTATCATGCCTAATCTGATATTACTATGCCTAAACAGATGCTACCATGCCTAATCGATATTACTATGCCTAAACTGATGCTACCATGCCTAATCTGATAATACGTTATTTAATTTGATATTACTGTGCCTAAACTGATGCTACCATGCCTAATCTGATATTACCATGCTTAAACTGATACTATGGTGCCTGTTCTGATATTAGTAAGTCTATTATTGACGGATGTTAAAAAAAAACGAAAAAATATTTATCATTACGCCTACACTATTACATTAGAAAACAGCCATCATGAAATAAAACATATTATTTTCAAAAACTGTAACCCGCATAGATAATATATGCGATTGATTACTCATCAACATTATTTGAACATAATAGTATGTTCACCATCGCAATAAGGAACTGAAACGCATATGAGTATACAGAGCCTAGTCCTCTTTAAGTAATTTTTCAGTTGAGGATCTTTCTCTCAGCATGTGTAAATTTTCAAAATCTGATACGTGATTTTATTCGGTGTGTGTGTGTGTGTGTGTGTGTGCGCGCGCGCGCAAGTTAAATTTTAGGGCTCCTTGTATAAATTTCTTTACATTTTGATGATTATTTATTTGAGTATGGGAAATCGATGTAGGAAAGATGTTCCTCAGTCCGATTAACTAGGAGAAAATATTATAATGTACCGTGTTCACAAAACTTTGTGGGAGTATATATTCATTTTGTACAATGGAACAACAACCCCCAATGTTCTTAAGATAAGGAATTCTCTGGATACTTTACTATCATGTTTACGTTTTTAGAAATTCGTGAGTGGAATAATCATTGGTATCATCTGTTTGAGTCTTTTTGTTTTGTACTTGGCATAAAATACCGATCAACGGCTTAGAAAAGTGTACCGATGAGAATGTGAAGCAAGGAAAAACATGCAATCGTGAATGGTAATTCTCGTGAATATGTGGTTGTTACTTGATTAGCGGAAATTTATTTGTTGCTTTGATACATTAAAGAACACTTATGTTGATAACAGGTGTCTAAAGGTCTTGGATATATGAGGAAAATATCGACCTCAAGCCTGCCTCACGCGAGAGAGAGAGAGAGAGAGAGAGAGAGAGAGAGAGAGAGAGAGAGAGAGAGAGAGAGAGAGAGAGAGAGAGAGAGAGAGAGAGAGAGAGAGAGAGATTTGGCACTTCCTGGCATAGGCACCATTTTTCAGTACGACTTTTATTATATATTATGCTACAGTATTTAGCATTATGTGTGGACACCTGTTGCTATTGTAGTGAAATATCTGAGTCCATAAACTAAGTGACTCTTGTACCTTTCTCTAGAAAAGAATCTGAGCACATTTATAAAATCTGCATCCCATGCATTCTACTTCATTTTACGCCGTATCTTTCTGAATCTGACTATAACCTGAAATATACCTTGTATAAGAATCAGTCAAGGCATGCTGGATTAATGTATTATTTTCTATAGTTTCCCATATTTCAAATAGCGAAAAGGACTTAGGTGAGGTACAAAGTCCTAACAAAGCAACTTGACAATGTATCACGATAGGTTCAAGACAGGTTACAATAATGATTTGAGATGCATAGCTACGCGTGACAAAGGCATGTTGTTGGCCTGGCTCACTTAATATAATGATGGAAAAGAACGAAAATTTTATGCTCCGCTTATCTATGTTTACTATGCAATTTTACCTACTTTACGTGTGACGCTAAATTATAAATCATATGTCCCTTTCTGAAGATTTTTCTTCCTCATATCACCTTTGCTCTTCCCTCCGTTATACGTTTCCTCTTCTTAACCATCTTCTTCTTCTCCTTCTCTTCCTCTTTGTCTACAAGTAAAGGAATATATAATCTGGGTTTTCTAGTAATTATTCATTCACGATGTAAGTAAGATCTTAGAAGAATTAGTTATATTACTTTTGTGTCGAAAAATTCACTTGGGCTGGAAATTTATGTATTCATATTATTAAATTCAAATAATTCTTCTCTGGAAATACAAATTTCTCTAACAAAATAATTTTTTTAGAAATGGAGACTTGAATTTACAGTAAAATTTAAAATAGAGATTTATTCCTCGATTATATTATTGTGATCCAACAAAGCCTTTTGACACATCACCAAATTGCAGGCCACCACAGGTACGTCAACACTTCCAGCGTTGGATTTAATTTGAATTTTAACTAAAGTTTACTATGAACTTTAATGTATTCTAGGGACGTAAATCATTTCATGAATTTGGCAAAGCTTGTTGCCTCCCACTCATTTCTATTACTTATTAAAAACCATAGGGTTGAAAGAACAGAAAAATTATAAAGCTTTGAATTTCGTTCAAATTCTGTACATTCTCCATTATTCATCTTGTGACATCCAATAATAAATACATTTAGTGCAGAATACATGTTGGTGATTTAATTTCGATGAAAATAAAAAAAACAGTTCAGGCTATTCTGAAATCAAATGCATCAGATCTCTGCATTTATTTATCTATGTCTGACTGCCATGCATATCTGAATTTTATTTCACTGATGTGAATTTATTACACATCCAGCTGGTCTTATCAAATTCATCACGTTCTCACTAGACCATTTGAAAGGATACAGTAAGCATAAATCACGCACAACATTTTCAACAAGGAAGTATCACACCGTATTCATCCTCATTGTTTATTTACTTTAAATATAATTTTGGTTGTCTTCATTTCTAACACGTGATCCAAGAACAAGTTGTGTTTTAAAGGACTTAATAATTTCGGCAATTAATTTATAAATTTTCGAACAGTCTCTACTTCTAGTTAGATCACCTATCCACCCTTTTGTGTTGGTATTTCTTGTTGCTTTATTTTGTATTAGGTGTTTTTAGAAGAGGGACATTTTGACAAAGGATAATAAAAGATCAATTGAACATAATTTAACATCATTCATTAAGCTGGAGTCGCATTATCGTAGTTGGTAAAGCGTCTGATTCCCAATACATGGACCGTGTGTTCGACACGAACAAGAACAACAATTATTCATTATGCACTAATATAATCCAGAAAACTATTCCGTTTAAAATATTTAGAGAAATATTCGTAAAAAGTTCAATAGAAAAATGCCATAGCAACTAATTACTTGCAGTAATATAATTGCTGGGCATATCAGCACGGAGACTCTACTTAACTCTATTCTTGTGACTTAAAGTTGATCCTAAACGAACATGGTGCCGATCTGACATCAAAAGATGACCGCTATGACAACCACCTTAAAACTCTGTATTGCCAACCTCCTTGAAGAAATCACTGTGGAGGCAATTTATATTTTTTAAATCGTATCGACTCTCGTCCTAAGCAGTTGGTAAAATCGTCATGGGAAATGGTTTATATCTGATGTCTCTTATATGACTGCTACTACAACCATTAACTAAAATCTTGTTGTCGGAATTTCTATTCAATCTATTGTTCCGTCTACATTATTGTAAACAAAAAAGAAAACAAAAAAAAAAACATTTTGTCGATATGTAGTTTGCCCATATTTTATTTATGACAATTAGGTTTCCCATATAGCCATCTAAACATCTTGCTGTCTTTACTGTCTTGAAGTGATCTGTGATTCTCATTGAACGCTTTCAGCGATTTGTAGCTGGTCTTAAATGAAAATCATACCTCATAAAGCCACATCAGCAGCCATCTTGAATATCTTATTGAGGCTATTTTTCGTATGCGGATGGTTCATTTCTTGAAGGTTTTATTAAGAAGATTTTACAATATAAAATTGTTACTGAATTTTAATGTACCTGTCTTCCAAAATGGTGTCCGTTTTGCCAATCATTATATCTTCATTAACTCTGTATGAAAGGTCACCTCAACATAATTTTGTTTCCTGAATTATTTATTAAAGGAGATATTTGCTCAGTAAAGAAGCTGGTGCAAGTTTCATAACCAACATGGCAGCAATGTTGTGAATGAATTTGAATACCTTTCCTTCGTAAGCTTGCGGTCATGTCAAAAGTCATTTACTATCTTGTAGTACTTCAATAAGTGAATTGTACAAAAAGCTACTGGGATTTTGAACAGGCTTTGTAACGGGGGGGGGGGCTTTATACCGGTTTACCTTTGTATTTGAAATGGAATGTTAGCATAATAGCACAAGTTTTATCAACTCTGTGGAAATCTATTAAATATGCCTTTAATATGGGTGTATGTCACATGGTCAAAACGTTGCGTTTTGAAGCAGAATGTCTGGTGAATATTAAACATGCAAAAACTATTAATCGTGAGTTGTAACCAATCGAGAGTATCAATGATCTTCTGTCGATATAAATGATCTTATGTCGATATCAGTGATCTTCTGTCAATATAAATTACATTATAAGTCAATATAAATGATCATCTGTCTATTACATTCAATTTTAAAGACCCCGAAAAACAATTGTGCACTGCACTTTGTTTGAGAACATGTGAAAATATTGTTAACTAATCCAGTTAGTTGAAGTTTCTGGTTTGGCGTCACAACTCAACAATAAAAGAGGTGATACAACGAGGAAAGAAATGGGAATCAATAGATTCCATCACATTCGTGGCGGCTTGTAGTGCTTGATTTCTTTTTAAAATTTTTAGTTTGAAAAAATTATCCTGGCAGTAGGTATTATATTTTTCTGAAACGACAAGGAAAACTTAGTTAACTTTTGCTCACTACCATCATCTGGATTTTTATTCACAAAAATTTGAGAATTAGAAAAGGGAAACTAGCTAGAGTGTTCGATATTTTGTTTTCTACGTTCTGTTCTTGCTTTCATTTACAAATAAGTTTTGTTCTCTATTGTTTTCAGTTTGCAGGGTAGGTTATTGGGGAGAAAACTGTGAGAAGCAATGTGGAAAATGTGCTGGCAGTGGATCCTGCTCCAACGTCACAGGGTATTGTGACAATAATTGTATTTCTGGATGGACAGAACCATCGTGTACAAAAGGTATACAACTTTATTTTCACAACGAATTGAAGATGATTTAAAACAAAGCATCTAGTTGAGTTTTGTAAAAAAAAAAATTTACAGAGCAAATGAATATCAAAAATAAGACTCATGCACGTGTACGGTAAAAATAAGTTCCATGAAAGACAAGTTTCGCCTGGTCAAGATAGTGAACCAATTAACGTACTGAGTTATTGTGAGCAACTAGCGTATATTTAGAGCCACATTTCTCTCTAGATGGGAGTATAGCAAACTATTGACCTGATTTTTAAACCTATACAATATTCTGGCTTCCGTTATATATCGGATATATAGACTGCAGAAAAAATTTTGAATGTTCTAATCTTGTGTAACAAAGTCCATTACGAGTGAACAGTTTGATAGCGCATCCCCTCAAAATATTCCACATTCACTTCTAAAGGCTTTACCAGTTTATTATCTCATTATAAAATCTCACTTTGTACTCACCCTTTTGATATGTTGTTCAGTCACGGAATACTGCATTCCAACAAATTGCGACTTTCAAATTATCTGTCGCGCAGCACAAATTTGATAACGGGATTCAGCCAAAATCACTTAGAAATAAATCAAAGCAAAATGGAAGATGTGACAACATTTAGTTGCTGTTTTCTTTCAGTAAGTCTGCCATTACTTGGATATTGTATTCCTTTAGTAAGCCTGTCATCATTTGGATGCTGTTTTCTTTCAGGAAGTCTCCCACGACTTGGATGCTATGTTTCTTTTCAGGAAGTCTGCCATGACAGCGGATTTATGTGTCTCTGCGTTGTCATGGAGTAAATTAGATAGTTCATGTACCTGTGCGTGGACCGGTTGTTCGGTGATACTCCAGAGCATCTGATTCAAACGTCTCTGGTCACTCTTTTCAAAGTTTGGCTAGTAGTGTAGTTGTTTGTTGATTTCAACCAGAATATCTTTTTTTTTCGTATGCCGTCGACTAATTTTGGACCTATCTGCACAAATACTTTTGAACTTAAGATTATTTCTCAAAATATTAAAAACAGATGAATTATTAATGTTCGTGGCAATAAAATTATATGACATACCTATTCAATCTTATATGTATAATCTGGTGTTCGTTACAACTGTCCAATCCATAATTCCGGATCATTCATATAGATTCCAACCAATTAGGGTATTTGTATTTGCTCCTCACTTAGATATTTTAGACGCAATCAATTTTATTTATTTATAAGTCCCAATTCGTTTATAATTGCGTTCATACAGTAAAGCTAACAATATTCTAAAATTCTCAAAGAGGTGTATATATTATGACAGAATTTTTGAGTAAACGCATTAAGATTGAAACATTCTCCGAACAGTATTAAAAGCAATTTGTCATTAAATTATATTGAAAGTAATTTCCCACTAAAATATATTGAGATTAATTTTATCTATTCCTGTACTACAAATGCATACTATTTTAATAGATATCGTGCTTTTATGAGAGTGTGCAAAAAAAGCAATAAAATACAATTTACTTGTATTCAAAGGTCAGTGAATTTTTGACGTTTTTGGAAGCTGCTGAACAGACAATTCCCTAGATCTCTAATGGATGAGTAAGATAGATGACTAACGTGTTTCCCGTGAGATAGGAAGAGAGCATATTCTTATTCGAAATGCACGAACACATTTATCTAGATAAATGTCCATAACTGGTAGTGAGTATATGTTCAAAACTGCGTATACATTGAGAGTAGGCCTGTGCAAAATCAGTTCGCGATTACGCACCTCTTGCATCGCCATTTTCCCCAGGATGTAGCCGTATCTACACCATTATGAGTTACACACCTTTTGTTACGAAAGCCTTACCTCTTCTTCTTCTTCTTCTTCTTCTTCTTCTTCTTCTTCTTCTTCTTCTTCTTCTTCTTCTTCTTCTTCTTCTTCTTCTTTCATCATGGCAAAGACATTCCTTAAGTGATGAGTATTCCTTCTCATAGCAAGAAGTGAGAAAAAAGGTAACGAGAAAACTCGTTTGTCATAACAAGTATCCCTCTTTTTATAGCAAGTGTTAACCGAACATCATGACGAAAGGTGTCACATCGAAACGACTGGACAACTCTTCGGTGATTTTCGAACTTTTTGCCCACAAGAAAAGTCTGTTCTGAAACATCAGCACCAGGAATATCACAACGGGAAAGAACACAATTACAGCTAAGAGGACTTTCAGCAGCAATGTATACATCGCCAGTGAGATTTCTTCTTGCAGTACCTCCAGAAGTCACTGACAAGACAAATGTATACAGTGTCTAGTCCATCCTGTGATTCGAACTACCTGCAACATAAGCTGAAATACAACTATCCATGCCATAAACAGATAATTCCATGGGTCCATCAGCGATATCTCCGCCAGGCCTCAAGTCAACGACAGCCGCATTGAGACTTTGACTTTTACAATTGAGTTCTTTCCATATTACAGACAATGCGTGTATTGTTTACTATTCATTTAATATATGATTCGTTTCATAGGTAGACTATTTTTTGACTGTGGTAATTCTCACATTGGTATGTTTTTGCTATATCTTATTTTGTTTCTTGAAATACGAAATTGCCATTTTAATGCGTTAATTTCAAAATATTATAAGAAACCTGATCTAATCTGTGCTGTACTTAATTTCTTATTTGGTAACAATAACTTTCTCAATACATACTGTAGTAACATTCATCGCTGTTGCTAAGGTTTCTACTATAGAGCGTGTGAATGAACCTACTGACTTTAACTTGTATTCCATAGACTAAGCTTTTTACATCAAACCTGTTCTTACCGAAATTCGAAATCACCGTATATGTTTCGCTGCATACACACATAACAATTCTTATCGTATTTATCGTATTTACCTATTTTACCTATGTTAGGGAGAATTATAATTTCCGCCTTGCTGTCTCAAACATACTGATGTAGATGTTGTTTATTTTTTGTAACCCAATAAACACCGTAGTCACCCATAAATATGTTCTTTTGATGCTATACAAACTTAGACAAAAAACAATCACAAAAAAAGAATAAACTAACATAAAAATAAAAATAAAGAAAATAAGAGCTGCATGCTGATATTAACTTATTTTAATCGTCTGACAGGACTAATGGTAGAAGTAGATTACGTAGAATTCTATTGAAATATCTTAGAACCTTTTGGTGAGTCTATTCTTTTAATTTTATTTAATATCGTGCATTGCTCTTTTCATTTTAATTGTTTTGAATGTCGTGGCGTTATTTTCAATGTATTTTTCTTTCAGTTTTGAGAACTATTTTGTAATGTTCTTTTATTGTATTTATTGTATTTTATTTAGTATTGTGCAGTATTTTCTCGTTGTATTTTTGAAATTTACTGAATGTCTCGCAATGTTTTTTCATTGTATTTTTTTTCTACCGACTGTTTTAACAATGCCATGGTATTTTTCATTTGTGACCTTTAAATTTGTTTTTCTCTCAAGCATCGAAGACTCTGTCAAAAGCCCTTGGGGGTTATTGTTATGAGATATTTTTTTAAAATAAAATTTTACTAAATCGTATTAAAATTAACTTTTCATTAAATTATATTGAGAGTAATTTTACATTAAAATATATTAAGATTAATTTTATCTAATTATGTATTACATTTATATACTATTTTAATAAATATCGTGCTTTTATGAGCAAGTGCAAAAAAATTCATCTAATACAGTTCACTTGTATCCAAAGGTCTGCAAATTTTGGACGTGATTGGAAGCTGCTTGAACATGCAATTTCCAAGATCCCTAATGGATGAGTTAGCAATATGATTCACGCGTTTCCCGTGGGAAAGGTCGAGAGCCTATCCTGATGCGAAATGAACGAACACATTTATCTAGATAAATGTCCACAGCTGGTCGCGAGGACACGTTCAAACCTGCGTACACATTGAGAACAAGCTTGCGCAAAATCAATTTGCTCATCGAAGAATTAGAAGACTCTCTCTTTCCTTAAAGCGATTACGTACCTCTTGCATCGCCATTTCCCCCAAGATGTAACCGAATCTACACCGTTATGAGTGACACACCTTTTGTTAAGAGAACTCCTCTCTCTCTCTCTCTCTCTCTCTCTCTCTCTCTCTCTCTCTCTCTCTCTCTCTCTCTCTCTCTCTCTCTCTCTCTCTCTCTCTCTCTCTCCCTCCCCATGGGCAAAGTCGTTTCTTAAGTTATGAGTATTCCTTCTCATAGCAGGAAGTGAGAAGGTTATGAGAAATATGTTTTTTCATAACATATGTAATAAATGCGAAACTGCATTCATGTTTTGTCTAATTTGGAGGAAAGTGCATTTGATGTGCATTGTGAATGACGGGTACAGCTTATCCCTTAGCCGTAAGGTCGTTCTTTTTGTAGAATAGGGAAAAGCACGTATCCAGTTGCGAGGGTGTTGTTTGATATATTACACTGTGCATTGAGCATCTATCTCAATATCAGCTCATCGATCACTTACAGTGGTCTTCCATCATCTTCCATGGATTAAACGACCATCTTTGCAACGATGGAACGACCCGAAATTGTAGGATATAGCGAAAAATTAAATCTAAACTTT
This sequence comes from Potamilus streckersoni, assembly GCA_016746295.1. Lineage (NCBI taxonomy): Eukaryota > Metazoa > Mollusca > Bivalvia > Unionida > Unionidae > Potamilus > Potamilus streckersoni. The sequence goes on along the minus strand of JAEAOA010000188.1, from coordinate 160,490 downwards.
ACCCACTTCTCCCTTAATATCAGTTAAAGAGTACCCTAAGACCGCCCGGATTTTACGGTATGCCTGTAGCTCAGTGGCATAACTGTTCTCCGTCTGCGACATGTTGTGATATTTTATTATGTCTGTATATCGGCTTTAAATCTATTCACGTATTCAAAAACAATATACCCGTCTATGTTATCTCTTTTAAGGAGATGTGGCACCTAATTCTCTGACCTTCTTTATTTCGCTTCCGTAGCGTAAATTCACGAATAATTGCTTTATGACTTTCGAACGATATGACTTTTAAAGATTTAATTTTCAGCATGCCTCGATATCATTAACAGGAAGTATGTACCTTGATACCTAATGCTTTTGACTTGTGTTTCCGCAATATAACTCTACCAAGGATCATTGAATGTCAGCCATATATAGCATGTAGCCTTTTAGTAAAGCACTGAAAGAGCTGTGTTTCAGCGCTCTTTGTCATCATTTACATGAATTATGGCCCATGAATTTCGATATACCCGACTTTGGTTCCTGTAGCATAACTTTACGAAGCTTTGTTAGATTCAAAACCAAAGATGGTACGAAATTTATCATGATAATACATTTAAGAGATCCGAATTCTATCATTCCTGGACATCATTTATAGGAGTTATGTCTCCTGATGTTCCGTCGTCATTGTTTGACTTCTGCATCACGAATCGTTGTTTCCATTCAGCCAAATTTGGCATGCACTTTCATATTTATGAATTCTTAAGGAAGATGGATTTTCAGCATTCCACCTCGTCTTCTAAAGAAGTTGTAGCCCATGAATGCCTGTTCTTCTGACATTTGTTTCTAGTGAATTGCTATATGATGGACTCCCCGTTTGGGAGAAATATTACCGTGAACTTCCATTTTGAAAATACCACAAGAGTTCTGATGGAATCGATTACGGTGATGTTTCGAACATACATCATTGGCATATACAACGAAGAAATGTTTATCGCTAGGTAACGCCTTAAAATTGTTTATCGCTAGGTAACGCCTTAAAATTCCTTATACTTGAATTGCATCTCGTTATTTTCACCATTTTATAAAGTTTTTTTAAACAGTATGATGTATTATTTTTTCAGTAATTGCACAGATGTCACCTCCTTTGTCGTCAGGGCTCATAGGATCAATCGTCGCACTAATTGTGGTTGCAGTTATAGTGGGCATAGCTGTGACAATCATTTTGATAGTAAGGTAACAATACCATGTATATCGCTTCCTCTCAATTAACAAACTTCTTCATTATCTATGTATAGATATAATATATTATGGTACGGTTTGGTATGGTAATGGTATATTATGTGATGTTATGTTACCATTGTGTTATAATTGATATCCTTGCCTGAAAAAGAGCTATGTATGTATGTATGTATGTATGTATGTATGTATGTATGTATGTATGTATGTATGTATGTATGTATGTATGTATGCATGTATGCATGTATGCATGTATGCATGCATGTCTGTATGTATGTATGTATGTATGTATGTATGTATGTATGTATGTATGTATGTATGTATGTATGTATGTATGTATGTATGTATGCATGCATGCATGCATGCATGCATGCATGCATGCATGCATGCATGCATGCATGCATGCATGTATGTATGTATGTATGTATGTATGTATGTATGTATGTATGTATGTATGTATGCATGCATGCATGTATGTATAATAATAATAATAATAATAATAATAATAATAATAATAATAATAATAATAATAATAATAATAATAATAAATATAATAATAATCAATATAAATATAAATATATTTTAAAAATATCAAATATAAATGTATTTACCTTAGTGTAAAATTCCTACGATTTACCATCAAACCGTAGTTGAGATTATAGTTTAATATACACATCAGAACAGGTTACATATGCATAATGATTATGATAGCTGGAAAAAATAAAAGTGCTATCAAAGTATACTCTAAAAATGGCAGTTGTTGATTCGTTTTCCTTTTTGTTGATAGCAACAGTACAATTCGTTTAAAAACAACAACAGGTTACATAAGCCCTAATGCTCTCTATCTCTTTTGCTGACGAGCACTTTCAAAGTTCTTGTCAATTATTAGTTTCTTTCCATTTCCTACAATAATTAAGGTGAACTTTGACTGAATCATTTTGTTCATTTATATTTAAAAACTTATGTCACTATTTACTTAAGTCATCTTCTGGAGACTGGTATTCTGATTTTAGTATCGCAAATGTTTACAGATTTAACAAGTTAAAAACTTTGGCAACAGCCCTTTTCGATTATTCGTTTTATCAAACAATATAATTTGTAGAATTGTAGTAAGTCATTCCTTGCAAAATTCTTAAGTAGTAAAAAAGATAAAATAATGTATTCATGTATCCGGTTGATAATAATTAATTGTGAGTCTCCATAGCCGAACACAATTTAATTCCAATATTACAGGCGTATGAACAAGGGGCGTCCGTTGAAGAAGGAATATACCAATGAGAATACAGACAAAAGGAAATCTCAACATTTGGAAACAAACATAGAGAAACGTAAGAGTTCAATCTAGAAAAACAGTTCTGATTTATATTTTATCATGTCTACGTATCGAAAGACAATTTCAATTATTAATTTGCCTTTATTAATGAGGTGTAAAATTGTAAAGAATTCGTACTAAAGGTTCTTAAATTGCATCGCATTCACCCAGGGCTATTTTTTGGTGATATATATTGAGTTATTAATTTCTTTTTATCACACACTTGTTAAAAAGCTTTGTGAATTTGACAATATTTTTAACTTTTCAACCACATTCACAAAAATATAGAGAAAGTTAATCGGAAACTTTCGCCATCAGCCTAAGGACTTCATCAGCAGACTGATCTAATCTCTACTGACTGTTAACATCGTTCTATGGATTGGTGAACAATGTTAATAGATTGTCCCAGATATGTGGCATGTCATAACGGCCTACGGCCCCCTGCTCACTTAACACGTTTAGCTTTCACCAAAGTAAGCATCGGGAATATTGTAACTTCAGTATGTTCGCCCATCCATCCATCAGTTTAGCTATACATACAAATCAAAATATGCAAGTTGTGTATGCTACTGGGTTTTTGCTATCTCTAGAAACTTAATCCTAAAAGCACATATATTGACTGTGGCACAAATTAATGCCGTTACGAAAATGATGTTATCTTTTGCGTGGCAAACTCATCAAAGAAGACGCACAGATCTTATTTCTTATTCCGTGCTTGTCTTAATCATGCCAGTCGAATTAATTGTTGTGTTTCGAGCACCTATCGACGTATACGTCGCAGTGAATTGCCGATGTTGAAAGGTTAGTCCCCTGCAATGAACAATTTAGCTGGTTGCAGGGGCCGATTCAGAAATGTATTTTAAGGGGAGTGTCAGAAAGTAGATGTGGGGCTGTGTGACTGATCTCTATGGGGGATTGGAAGTCGAACAAGCAATGACAGTTGTTATCGTTTCCATGACATAATTTTGACTATTTATCTGTAAAGATGAGAGCTCTATCGCAATATCAACACTATTTAATTATGTTGTTGTTGGGCTTAACGCCATTTTTCAGCACACGATAGGCTATTCATGGCGGCCAGTATTATTGGTGGAGGAAGAAACCGGAAAATCACCGGAAAGAACCACCGACCCACGAGAAGCTACTGGCAAGCTTTCTCATATATCCACATTCACCGAATCCTAGACTCGAACACACGCAGACAGAGGTGAGATGGCAGTGATCCGTAACGGACAGCGCTTTAGACCACTCGGCTACTCGGGGCCCCTCACTATTTAATTAACACATTAACCGCTGTAGATTCTAATTATATTTGTCTAAAATAGGGATTGGAAATATATTTTGGGTGTTACTGCTGAATACATCTAAAAACATTTGCTTCCTTGATATTTCCTATTAACCGGATGCTTAGTTATATTAACGACAATGTTTTGGATTTTTGCTCGTGCATACGCAGCAGAGTAAAAATGGACACTTTTTCTTTTCTTTTCTTTTTTTGGTGTGTATGTGGGGGGTTTTGTGAACCCATCATTTTCGTGTCCTGGCCCCATTTTACACCAACCATCAAACTTACCCTAACTTTTCAAAATGTTTTTTTGTCTAGATGCATTTCGGACCGGACTACTTTAAATCTTTGGCCCAAAGGGCTAAAGTCCAGACACAGATTTGGGTTCCTGCAATCTGTACGTTTGGGCCTGAAATAAATCGGATATCTAAAATTACGTTTTCGCGCTGTGTTTTGTAATGCGAGTAGAAAGTTTATATTACTTTAAAAAATAAAAGTGGCACGCGGTGTTAATGAGTTAACATGAGTATGTGTTGTAAGAACGCTTCTTTAACACTATATGGCTAATTATTTATGTTTAAGTTGAAATGTGAAACAGATTCGCTTATTCTTGCTTAGAAATAAAGAATTAATTAATGCTGGTTTGAGTTCAAAGATTAAGAAAGAAAACTTGATTTAAACGCTAGTACCACTGGTTTTACATGGGTACTTATGGTACAAATTTGAAAGTACATATGCATCGTGTAAAGTAATATCAACGAACAACTTGCTAAGTTTTCAAAGCAGCTTTTTGTGAGTAATACACGCATGAAAGATAAAAACCACTAGTGTTATTACAATCTAATTTCATCTGCAAAAGGATAAAAAAAAACAGGGAACTGAATTCTGCAAATACAAACAAATGTTTAAATTTCTCTCCGTTTTAATTATTTTATTTAATAGCCTTTTGAAAACATCTAGTATAGTATTTACTGAAATAAAACGCTCATTAAGTGATGGCCTAGCCAGTTTACACCATAAACAGCTACAAATTGTGGAAACAACGGATTTTGTTTTAGTACACGGCAGTGTTGTTAAACATTAAACATGTTAAAATTAGAGTTTAAGACAGGAACCATTGTAATTGTTTAAGTAACTATTGGTGTGTATTCAGAAAGAGTATATAATGCTTTGCCTGCTCATCATGCATATAAACGTGCAAAGGTGTTTCGTAATTAATGAAAAAAAAAATGACTTAGTTTCGTCTCAAACTTATAAATTACCAAGTGAGTACCAAGCTTAAATTGTATGCGCAATCATGTGTTTCGCTTTTTCAATTGGAGATGTGATTTATAGACAGGAAATATATATTCTATTGACAACCAAAGGAGGAAAAATGAACAAAAAAAATTTGGATTATTATTACGTTGATTAAGCATGTAGCATAAGCAGCCAAAACATCTTCTACAATTTCAGGGAGGTAAAAATATACCTCATATGAATTTTGAGCAGTAATTAGAAAATCATAAATTTTGTTCGCCGGAAATTTCTCCGCAAAATAGAAAGTAAATCTATTCGATGCTCCTAGTCTATTTCTACGATTTAACCGAATATCAGATTCGCGGAGAACAACAAATAATAAAACTGGTCAATGCATTCTCAGTTCTTGGTGAACTTTGTTTTGTACAAAACAGAAATGTTACAAATGTATCAGCATACATTTGGAGGCATGCTCCATAGAAATGACCTCGAAGTTCTGAATGATGGCATCAGTTGAGCTTCTTAGACCTAACAAACTCATCCTCGGTATATCGAACCTGGTGATCAGAATACATTTCAAAGAGCGGTCTTCTCACATCCCACGAAAGACCATAGCCCTAACGAAATAGTGCACATCACTAGTTTTGGAAATAAATCAAAATATTATACAGACAGGTATAGATACCTCTATTGCTCTTTTATTGTTTCCTATTTAACAACATGATTTTATGTCTGAAAGAAAATAGCGGTTAGCAAGCTCCGGCAACTTATCTTTCCTTAAACACTCAAACTCTTTCTGGATTCGATTGAAAACTAAACTCTCCAACTTAGAAGACAATGTGGGAAAAAAATTGGTTTTATTATGTACATGAAAAGACCATGGATAAAGAAATGTCCGAAATAAAATGAATTTAAATTTCAATACAATTTACATATCTATGAGTATTTTCTGAAATTAGTATCCCGGACGAACCCCCAACTTTTGATACAACTCTATGGTCATAAACTAAGTAAGAGAAAGAAGCAAAACCATTACGTTTTGTAACATGTAACAACAATTTAATTATCAATGTTAAAAAATTACAATTTGTGAGGTGCTAACAGTATTATGAATTGAATACAAAAAATCTGGAAAAGTTTCATCGAAGTCCAAAAGAATGAAATATTCCAGAAAAACTTCAGATCCATGAATATACCGGTCTGCCAAAAACCCCTTTTTGTCAAAAAGGTGTTTCTAGAATAACTTTGAATAATTAACAATAGTCCCAAATATATATTGTAGTCCAATGAGCACTTTCTACTGCCACTGAATAATCCTAACAAATGTTTTCTCACAAACTATCTGAACTAGACATTAAAATCAATTGAAGACTGGTTTCAACATATGAAAGAAGAATCCCCAAAATGGAACGAATCCAAAATATGGATGAATCTGATTGCTCAGTTCTCTCGTTGAAAGAGTTTATTAGGACTAAATGTCGCAATATACGCCACTTGACAATCTTACTACTTCATCTCATATTTCAAAATAACTATTCATTTAACCCAACCAATAGAAAAAATTCAATTCTTCTAAGAAAGCGCCTGAACTAAACCTCTATCCTATAAGAAATTGTTATAAAAGTTGTCAAACGGATCTATTATTAGAAGCAAGAAACATCTATTTATAGATCCTATGTATTCTACAGTCGTATAATCTCTAAATAGAACTGTATCCCAATTCAAATAAATATCTAATACGTTGACAACAGATGATAATTAAAATTTCTAATCAGGAATAAAAACTTCATATTGATAGTCATTTACCAAGAGTTACAAAAATTGATGATACAAATAACACTATATATATATATATATATATATATATATATATATATATATATATATATATATATATATATATATATATATATATATATATATATATATATATATATATATACATTGCCTAATGCAGATCTCAGCTTCTATGAAAGTATACCATTGGAACCAGTGGAAGGACAGGATCAAGGAGGACCGGTTAAAAATACGGCGAATAGATATTTGGTTGAGGCCAGGAAATCTCTGAACAGCAATTATCAGAGTGAACCCCAAATTTGTTTTACTCAGCTCAACCCAATCGAAGCCAGTGAAGAGAATATGCTAAGCAGAATGAAGCAGAACGGATTCATAAACACTACTAGCCGAGAAACGTCTTGGGCATCTGTTGCACCAAAGGCCGCAGCCAATCGAAAGTCAGCAATAAGCGTTAGATCTGAAGACTTTGCCCTTGATCTCGGTGCTCAGTTTGAGAGAGGTATGGACTTATTTATATGAGTAGTACATAGTTTAACATTGCCTGTATATCCGGTTCAAAGGCCCTTGAGTCTTTAGAGTACTACTACTACTACTACTACTACTACTACTACTACTGTTACTACTACTATTACTACTACTACTACTACAGCTACTACTACTACTACTACTACTACTACTAATAATAATAATAATAATAATAATAATAATAACAATACTACTAATAATACTAATAAAAAATATCATTTTTTTTATTTCTTCGGGTCTCATAATTAGCTTGCTTCAAGTTTAAATGTATGACTCTGAATTTAAATCAAATATATAATGTACAACAAATGTGCTTGTGCTCAGTAAATCATCTACAACGTTAGCATGTATTATATAAAAGAAAACGCATATAGCACAATACAAATTATGCACGTTTAGCATACTGCTGCAACAGAGTTATATAATGGCAAATACTCATAAATATTTTGCGGTCATAAAATCAGGATTACTCATTAAAACATTTACATAGGTATCATTTATAAAACATTAGGCGGTTTATTAACGTCATGAAATAAACTATTTCATAATACTGTACCACTTTCTTAATGTCATAATGTAAATTATTATATGCTCATTCTTCTTCTCCGTTAGCTTTACATTGTCAGAATCGTGTAGTATTTACCGATATTGCACACCTTCATATTGTACTCATTGCGCTCAATTCAAAGGAACTATTTTCTAACGTAAACAATTTTTAATGAATGAACTAAAGTAAATATCTCATGGATTGCCACATAACAGCAAGTGTATCATAAATTGACATATAAAACTGCTCTGGAACAATCCACGTTTACATTTTTGATACAATGTTTCAGATTTAGGCTAGATATAGATGCCATACAGAGTCCTCACAATAACACGCAAGTTATGCACATAAACTGTCTTCTTTAGCTGGTAATACATTGGCAAAAATGTACTCACAATTTTACAACCGGAATTTCTCAAAAATATACTTTCTTAGGTCTGTAAATCTGAATTACATGAGCCACGTCATGGGTTCTCATGGTTGGTTTTATATTTGAAATAGTACTGTAATTTCAAGTATATTCCAAGTGCAGTTACATCCTCCTCAAAATGAGATACACATTAAATTCCACAGCATCTTTTCGTTAATTGCAATCAAAAGGCTTCAAATTTACCCACATTATGATCTGAATCATTCAATGACAGAAAAGAAACACGCATGCCGATGTCAACACACTTCAAAACTATTAAATTGGCAGACGCTGCTGGAATCCGATGCAAATCATTTCATGAAGATAAATCCTGACCATAATTTAAAAAATTGCGTTGAGTAGACAAAAATTCTAAACCGTATTCATTCCAGATCAAATGGTAAAGTTGTAGCAATGCGTATTCATTAACAACAATACTCCAAATTTCAATTTTAAGTAGACAAAACGCCATTTTCTTTCGAAACTTACGTCTAGTGCGACTAACTTCAAATTTATCTGGGCGGAGTTATGCGCTCATTAATAATGTTGTGTAATGATCCATCAACGCTTATGTATTTAGTTTGGAATATGGCATACATTTAGTTACTTTGTTTCTTGTACTGTATTTTTGTTCATATATTTAAGACTTGGGAAGAATAATAAATGAGCATATAATAAAAAGGTTAATGTATTTGTATGGGAAAATGCGAACTCGTTTTGTCGGATGGATATACTGCACTCCCATGGTCGTGCAGTATATCCATCCGAAAAACTCGTTCATATTTTCCCATACAAATGCGGTAACCTATGTGATATACCGTTTTGTGTCATAATGTAAACTGTTCTGTAATACCGTACCGCTTGTGTAATATCATGTTGTAAACTATTTTATAATACAGTACTGCTAGTCTTATATCATGAGGCAAGCTATTCCATAATACTGTACGACTTATCTAACCTCATGCGGTAAACTATTCCATAATACTGTACCGCTTATCTAACCTCATGAGGTAAACTATTCCATAAAACTGTACTGCTTTCTTAATGTAATAATGTAAACTATTCGTTAATAATATACCGCTTGCATAATAGCATGTTGCAAACTATTCTATAATACTGTACCACTTGTGTAATGTAAACTTTTCCATAATATTGTACCGCTTGTCCAATATTATCATTTAGGCTATTCCATAATACTGTACAACTTGTCTAATATCGTGCTGTAAACTATTCCATAACGAGTTTTCCACAAAAAAAACAACTCTGCGTTACAACAGTAGATTAATGTTGCAAATTAACTATTATTCCAATTTAGGATAAAATTATCTGATATAAAACCTGTTACCCTATCTAAAGTTTCTATTTTCGTATATACTTTACAAAAGAGTGTTACAAAACGGATGGCAAGGAAAACATGGTATCAACAAGCAAAGCTAAACGTCTGGAACATTTAAGTGGTTCAATTTTCGCACCATATAAATTTAACCACAATCTTCCAGATTCGACTGTTCATTGTGTTAAGCAAGCAAACATTAACTGGGCTTTTTGTAGAGTTAAGCTAATATATTGCCCCACGTTTATTACAAGGCAACTTGTAAATTTTCATTTAGTTTGCTCTCAACAAATCTAATATCGTAATCGCCATCGCTTTTCATTTATCGTCTGTATACAATGACACTGCTCCATGTTTCAAGCACTTTGGAAAATATTTTCTATAATGGGAAAAGGAATCGCCAAAGTTTGACCCGTGTGATACATTTGATGAACATTTTATTAACATCAAAGACAATATCGCTCCACCTCATATTTTGTAATCTACTGTTGTGATTGGATGAAAGCCGTTGCTACTAGAGGATTGCAATATTAAATGCCTATAATTTATGTAGCGAAGCTTTCTAGTGATTAACAGAATCAAAAGCTTTCTCCCAGAGGGCATAGATAGACTGCTAGATGTAGGAATAGACAGACAGAGAGACAGACAGATACTCCCAAAAGAAAAACTAGTTAACCTACTATCATAAGCAGTGAAAGCCCAATCAATATCGTTAATATGCCATTGCATATTGCCACTTTTAATAACATTTCTTGAGTGTATTGCTCATTCAAACCAATAAAAATAAGCACTTGAACATTATCATACAAAAGCACGTTAACACAGTAATTTGTCATAAAAATAAACACGTTAACATAATAATAAAAATAAGTACATGAACATTTTGGTAATGTTCTCTTGTAAGAATTAATAAGCATGTGAACATTGTAAAAAATTACGCGCAATAACAAAGTAAAAATACCACATCAAGATTGCAAGAAAGATAAGCACATAAACATTGTATGAAAAATAAGCGCATAAACATTCTAATACAAATAAAAACAATAACGTTGTCAGAAAAATAAGCATATGACCATTGTAAGAAAACTAACACATGAACTGTGCAATAAAAGTAAACACATGAACATTATTATTAAAACTAAGCGCGCAAGCTTTGTAAAATTAAGCATGAACATTCTAATACAAAAAGCACATTAACATGGTAAAAAGACATGAACATTGATAAATAAGTACACGAATATTGTATGAAAAACACGTGATCGTTGTATAACTTAAAATATTAAACCGAGTTGCTTTTAAAGTATCACTTTATTAAAATATGAAATATATTTATAAATCAATATTCATTTTTCACACCACTTTGTCGTTATATGCACATAAGTGGGGGGGTAAGAAATCATCATAAAAGATGCCCAGTTGACAGCTAGGTGCATAATGTGTTTAGCCTTATATTTAAAGATAAAGAAAACAAGTCTTAAGAGTTGTAATATTTTTAACTGTAGTAACAGTTCAAATCTATGTCTGACTAGTATCAATATTATCCTTGCCACATACATTTTTTCTTCGGCTTGGTACATAATAATAATAATAATAATAATAATAATAATAATAATAATAATAATAATAATAATAATAATAATAATAATAATAATATTATTATTATTATTATAATATTATTATTATTATTATTATTATTATATTTATTATTATTATTATTATTATTATTATTATTATTATTATTATTATTATTATTATTATTATTATTATTATTACGTTTTTCATTGCAATAAAGACCCAATATTCTCCTTTTTCTTTTCAGCTGAGTATCTCCTCGGAGTGTCACAAAAACATGTGCTGCATCTTTGAAATACGCGAATTTCAACAAAAACGGTGCTTTATATATGTTATATAGCTTTTCTAATGTCACGAAGACGATACGGCACGGATATTTATAAATATGAGTTATTACATATCGATAATTGTATTATATTATGGTATTAGAAGTTGAAAAATATTTAGATGTCTGTGAAACTATTGCCGTATCTAAACATTGCACAAAATATATTTTTGCCCTATCTCCTACTTGTATTTCTTGATGTAAAGGATTGCACAGTGACTATACCACTTATTTGCAGATCTTCAGATCAGCTGATGTTTGTCTCAACACTTTTTAGTGCGTAATAATTTTTATATTACCCTTTGCACATCGAAATGCACGTTACCAATTCGTGTCGTTTGTGCAACAATTCAAGACTGTCGCATAAAATTACCAGAACAAATGTTCGAAGACTTCATACATGCATTTTCGTTATTTTATCATTTCATATGACGTTATATGCTAATGAGTTAATATATCTGATTTATATCATCATGCAATATGTCTATTCCGTTGCGCTATCATAGTCAAGCTGCAAAGTCTATTCTCATTGGCATATTGATTTGGAATGAATGCTCTCAGATCAGTGATTTGGTTGGCAATAATCATGTTCGTCTATTACTTTTGCACAACTTCGTATCGTTATATCTCTTGCTGTAAATTGTTCCTAATAATTATAGCATGTAGGAGTTCAGCATTTTTCGTACATTGTTTGTTAAATGTTTGTTTTATACCTATTCAGGCACAGAGTAAATAAATAAATGTCACTAAATGTTGCTTATAAACACTATTTATCAATAATAGTCACTTATAGACACTAGCAACTTGTCACTAAAAGTCACTAATTGACAATTAAAGTTACCAGGTTAAAGATATTGCAAGCTACTTAGAGTCGTTCATTTGGCTTAAAAAAATGCTTATGTTAACAAGTCAAATCACTACAACTGTATCAGTTGAAATGGTGCGGACGACACAGACAGATAACAATAACCAAGCTACCTCTTTCTCATCTAGGAATAGACATTCATGCAAATAACCAGACTCCGCAAATTATTTTTTTTTCTTGGACTGTACAAAATATGTTACTCTCAGAACGAGAACAATATGATTATTTCAATATATTACAGCTATAACTTAGTTATTAATGGATAACCACCTTGCAAACAGTTGAGGTGATTAAAAATCTCCAAGGAGGCCCAAAGTATATAATTGCAAAAAAATATTTTTGTTTTCACTACTTATGTCTTCACTGTACGGTCTTATATCTCCATTGTGAATTTTGTTGTTTTCAGTGTATAGCCCCCCAAGCTGAAGTTAAAAATATATTCCACCCACCCTCTCTATGAATACTGTCCTTCTCATAATTTCTTTTTCTATTTTTGTCCAAGGCTTCGTTTGCATGTACACATAAATTTAGTTCTGTTGTAAAAGCTTATAAGTTACTGCCTGATATTATTATGTAATTGAATGTACAATTTTTTGTTTTTGTTTTTTATAAATTATTTGTATGTTTCAATGTTTGCCATATTTTTTCTTTATTGCTCACATTAGCCACGTTATAAAAGAGAATATCATTAATGAGGTGAGTGGCTAAAATAAGTGTATCCATATGCTTCATCTTACTTATACAATGATTGCTGTAAATAAATACTGATTAAACAAAGATATATAGATTAAATTTTAATTGCATTAATTCTAAGGTACCGAGAATTGAAAGTCATTGAAGCGTTAAATATAACTTAATGTTATATGTTTATGTGATAATGGTGCAGTACTCATTACGATGCTTTCGCTCAACAAGTTTCGTGAATATTTGTAAAAGGTGCAAAAGAATCTATTTGATCCTGAGATAAACGTAAAATCGTAAACAAAGTCAGTAAAAAATTGAAATGTCGGTCACAGTTACCTCCTTCTGTTATAAGTTCATGGTACTCTGAGATACATGCAATAATTGATTTTCATCATTCTAGCATTAATAGAGCTTAAGAAAGAAACTTAAAATACTAAAAGTACAAAACCTCAGTGACGCATAATACATGGGGCACAGAGACCTACTTTAAGAAAGGCGTTTCGTACTCATCATGTTATATCCGCTCATAAAATGTCGTTGTTCAGTGTATAATAATATGTGTATATCGTACTGAAAACCTGGTGCTGAAATAATGAAGTATATATGTGTTATGAAACCCTCTTCAGAGTTTTTGCCTAGGACAATGAAAGAAACTACAGATAGTATGTACCTATGGCTAAGATTTATCCTTGCGGAGGTCAATGATAGTAAAGTAACTGAAAAGATAGAGCCACAATTGCATTATCCTAAAATGTTGATTTTTGTTTAGTTCTTTGGGAGTTTTTTGTTTGGTTATCAGTACGTTTAGTACTCAATTTTGATTCGTTCTATAATTTCAGTTTTTGTAAATGTAATTAATGATATTGTATGAATGATTTCCAAAAGACACGTTTCCGCGACATGCAAAAGTCTCCTTTTTCTTATCGCACTCATGTCATGTAGAGGGCAATCTGTATTATTTCAAGAATAAACAAATATCCTTCTGTCCCTTCTAATAATCCGAAGATACAATCATACTGAATACCAATACATCGTATTTATTTTTGCAAACATTTACCTATCCGTAAAAAAAAAAAAATGGATGCACGTGACGTTGTACGAGGCATATTTCTGTGGCTTTAAGTGTAGTATTTATTCCTTGAAAAAACTGGTGTTCATCTACATTCATATATGTTACTTTTACCTACTGTGTACTTTTAAGACGGCTTAGGTTCAGTTATATTACTAATCATTGTACCTGCAGCGATCCATGATATAAATAAAAGGGCCCATTTGATTTATCTTAGTACACTGTCTGGATATGCTGACAGATCCGATATATTTCACATTCTACACAGTCTGGATATGCTGACAGATCCGATATATTTCACATTCTACACTGTCTCGATATGCTGACAGATCCGATATATTTCAGATTCTACACAGTCTGGATATGCTGACAGATCCGATATATTTCACATTGTACACTGTCTGGAAATGCTGAAAGATCCAATATATTTCACATTCTACACAGTCTGGATATGCTGACAGATCCTATATATTTCATATTCTACACAGTCTGAATATACTGACAGATCAGATATATTTCACATTCTACACAGTCTGGATATGCTGACAGATCCGATATATTTCACATTCTACAATGTCTGGATATGCTGACAGATCCGATATATTTCATATTCTACACAGTCTGGATATGCTGACAGATCCGATATTTTTTACATTCTACACAGTCTGGATATGCTGACAGATCCGTTATATTTCACATTCTACACTGTCTGGAAATGCTGACAGATCCGATATATTTCACATTCTACACAGTCTGGATATGCTGACAGATATGGTATATTTCATATTCTACACAGTCTGAATATACTGACAGATCAGATATATTTGACATTCTACACAGTCTGGATATGCTGATAGATCCGATATATTTCACATTCTACACAGTCTGGATATGCTGACAGATCCGGTATATTTCACATTCTACACAGTTTGGATATGCTGACAGATCCGATATATTACACATTTTACATAGTCTGGATATGCTGACAGATCCGGTATATTTCACATTCTACACTATCTGGATATACTGACAGATCCGATATATTTCACATCCTACACAGTCTGGATATGCTGACAGATCCGATATATTTCATATTCTATACAGTCTGAATATACTGACAGATCAGATATATTTCACATTCTACACAGTCTGGATTTGCTGACAGATCCGATATATTTCACATTTTACACAGTCTGGATATGCTGACAGATCCCATATATTTCACGTTCTACACAGTCTAGATATGCTGACAGATCCGATATATTACACATTTTACACAGTCTGGATATGCTGAGAGATCCGATATATTTCACATTCTACACTGTCTGGATATGCTGACAGATCGGATATATTTCACATTCTACACAGTCTGGATATGCTGACAGATCCGATATATTTCATATTATGCACTGTCTGGATATGCTGACAGATCCGATATATTTCACATTCTACAGTCTGGATATGCTGACAGATCCGATATATTTCACATTCTACACAGTCTGGATATGCTGACAGATCCGATATATTTCACATTCTACACTGCCTGGATATGCTGACAGATCCGATATATTTCACTTTCCACACAGTTTGCATATGCTGACAGATCCGATATATTTCACATTCTTCACTGTATGGATATGCTGACAGATCCGAGATATTTCACATTCTACACTGTCTGGATATGCTGACAGATCCGATATATTTCATATTCTACACAGTCTGGATATGCTGACAGATCCGATTTATTTCACATTCTACACCGTCTGGATATGCTGACAGATCCGATATATTTCAGATTCTACACTGTCTGGATATGCTGACAGATACGATATATTTCACATTCTACACAGTCTGGATATGCTGACAGATCCGATATATTTAACATTCTACACTGTCTGGATATGCTGACAGATCCGATATATTTCACATTCTACACTGTCTCGATATGCTGACAGATCCGATATATTTCACATTCTACACAGTCTGGATATACTGACAGATCAGATATATTTCACATTCTACACAGTCTGGCTATGCTGGTAGATCCGATATATTTCACATTCTACAGTCTGGATATGCTGACAGATCCGATATATTTCACATTCTACACAGTCTGGATATACTGACAGATCCGATATATTTCACATTCTACAAAGTCTGGATATGCTGGTAGATCCGATATATTTCACATTCTACAGTCTGGATATGCTGACAGATCCGATATATTTCACATTCTACACAGTCTGGATATACTGACAGATCCGATATATTTCACATTCTACACAGTCTGGATATGCTGTGTGACGTATCGGCTCGTTCAAAGTAACTTAAAGAAATAGTGAAGACAACAGGCTTTGTAAATTTTAACAAAAAATAATTTATTTCTATGGAAAACATGGAGAAAAGGTAAATATATGAAACAAGACTTACGATTTACGAAAGAGATCCAAATTGTTTGTTCTAAAGATACGAAAACGCATAAGTCCTGTGAACATTTCTAAACTGACATGTTCAGCTTCTGTTTAAATGATTTATAAATATCTAAAAATTAATTTTAATTTCTCTGTATTTATTCTAAATTAATCATGCAACATGTTCTCCAACTTAGATGACTGCTGGCGATAGCTCAAATATCAATGTGTGGCGATAGTATCATGGCGTGTAAAGGAGGTGTTTTTATTGGGCTATATAATACCTTTAATAAGACAAATTAAAAAAAAACAACACATTTTATCCAAAACCTCCAGGTGCATGAACTACTGAAGATGGTTTATTGACAACAAACTATACATACCTGCTTTGAGGATACTAATGTACCCAATGGAATACTCGATTGATTTTTCCATGTAGATTCCTACTGAAGTGTCTAGTCGGACACCACGGATCCGGAGATTTGTTGCCAAAATATCCGTGCAGAGATCCAGTTCTCCAAACGTTATTTGTCGCTTTACCAATTAAAATATGACTCGAGTCTGAAGTTCGGTTCCGGTCCACGATGGCGGATGATGACGTCAGACAAAGGCTAAAAAAAAATCCCAGAATTTTCACAGTGAAACACAGTTTATATTGTTCCGTTCCAATTTAAAACAATTTCAGAAAATGTCTTTGTCCAAATCAGTAGTGTTGTTCTCCATGGGAAATAATTATTTAGAAAGTAAACGAAATACAATTATCTCCACTAAAAAAAACACTTGTCGAGCAGCAGAGAAGGTGAACAGACACAGACCAATTGCCCGAGACCTTATTTATGCAAAATAAGGGTTCCAACGAAATGGCTGAAACAAGGTCAATAACGTTAAACAAAAGAATCTAACCCTGACTCTGTCTGGCCATGAGGGTTTCTCTAAATGGTCATTTTATCTTTGACCTTTGGTTTTTACTCGCCGGGTCACTTAATATTGGTCGTGCACCATCTCTGCTGCTATAATAAACCAAAGATTTTTTTCCATACCTATACGATATCTAGATCTCGGGTCATGTAAATTTATTGTTATAAATCCGAACGGAACAGCTTGTGATTTTGAAAAGAAATTTTTAAATTTAATCATGCCCATGTCCCCTGAACACCAAGCTCACATTATATATCATCATTCTGCACATTCCCTAAGCTCAGATAAAAAGTAAGTGTGTGTGTGTGTGTGTGTGTGTGTGTGTGTGTGTGTGTGTGTGTGTGTGTGATTTGGAATTTTTAACGTAGCTTTAACAATGTTTCGGTCATATTGCTACGATGTCTGCAGTGTGGCAGTTTATAATGATGTCTAACAATGTGCCATCATATCGCAGACATGAAGCATGATGTCCCACCCAGTCACATTATCCTGACACGGAACCAACCAGTCCTAACACTAACCTCTTAATGTTGAGCTCCAAGCGAGGCAGCTGTTAGTACAATTTTTGTAAGTCTTTGGAATGACCCGGCTGGGGATAGAACTCACGGTCTTTCGCATCTGAGGTGGACGCACTAGGAGCGGTTTAAAAAGTAAGAGATGCACACAGTAATTGTAGAAATTGTTTGCAAAATAGTAATTATAAATAACTTCCTTTAGATAAGCTCCATAAGTGTGAAGGTTTAAAAACTGACTCCAGACTGATGCACAGGATCTAAAGGATGACTCCAGACTGATGCACAGGATCTAAAGGAAACGAAACCAAACTACAATTTAAGCATGTGATGGTCTAACAATGGTGGCTGATGCATAAAGGAAAAGTTTCAGATATATCTGCCTTGGGTGATTTGCTGCTTGCAACACCTAATTAGTTTCTGATTATTTATATGTCTTTTGTGTTATTTCCTTGGCTGCTGATATTTACAACGCACAATTAGAATCAGAATACAGATACGTTCCTAATATCATTTCCTTGTGTGATCTTTACGTTCTTGGTATCACTTCCTGGTGTAATTTGTATATTTCTGGCTTCACTTGTGTGATTTGTACCCTCTAGGTGTGACTGTTGTGTGATTTGTACGTTATTTGTTTCACCTCCTTCTGTTATTTGTATGTTCATGATGTCACTTTCTTTTGAGATTTCTAGGTCTTTGATAACACTTACTTCTGTAATTTCTGTCACTTCCTTAATAGATTTGTACGTTATTAATTTTACCTTCTGTGTTTTGTACGTTCATGGTGTCACTTGCTCGTGTGATTGTGTACAATCCTTTTGTCACTTTCTTGTGTGATTTATTCATTCCTGGTGTCATTATTGTGTCAGTTTGTACGTTCCTGGTGCCACTTCCTTGCGTGATTTTTACGTCATTGATGTCGCTTACTTCTGTGATTTATACGTTCTGGTGTGCTTTCTTTTGTGATTTTTACGTTCCTTGTGTCAATTCCTTGCATTATTTGTACATTCCGGTCGTCACCGTCTTGATTGATTTGTACTTTCCTGGTGTGAATCTATTGTGTGATTTGTACATTTCTGGTGTCACTTCCTTCTGTGATTTGTACGTTGCCTGTGTCACTTTCTTGTGTGATTTCTAGGTTTCTGATGTTACTTCCTTCTGTGATTTTACTTTCCTGGTGTAACCTCTTTATTTGATTTGTATATTATTAGCGTCACCTCATTTTGTGATTTGTAAATTCGTAGTTTCACTTCTTCGTATGATTGTGTACAATCCTGATGTTACTTTTGTGATTTATTCGCTAATGGTGTCACTTGTTTGTGTTAGTTTATACGTTCCTGGTCTGATGTCACCTCTGTGACAGATTAGCAGCGTTCAAAACACACCAACCTCTTTCACTACGGTTCGTTGCTAGGGAATGACCTCCGCAGTGTAATTTACCCAGTATTGATAGATAGAAAGAAGAATGCAGATCACTGAACAAGTATATCGAAGAAATAAACACAACGAGCCCCATTTCAATGAACAAATATAAAATTTAATCAGTTTATCAACAGAATTTAAAATGAAAAGAAATCAATTACTTGGTTACAAAAGAAGGAAAATTGTATTAACATATACTAAAATAAAAAGACAATACAAATTTCTTTAACTGCTAAAATTACTTTCGACGTTAATATACTATCTTCATCGCCAACGAGATGTGACCTTTGAGTGCAACGATAAGAGACTTCATCACCTATTTTATGCGGACATCAAGACTTTCGTTCGTCCCTGCTCTGCCGATCTTTGTCTAGCTGTTTGGTCTTGGACTCTTGTCCGTCGAACTCTGATTTAGCAATCGTCTCTGGACTTAGATTTCGGCTCAGAATTTGCTCTGGTCTTGTGATTGGTTCAGGGATTTCTCAGGTGAATCCAGGAAAGCTGTTTCCTTCAATATATAAAATGTCTCGCAATAAACAATAGGTCACATTCCCAAGTATATCTATATTTTTACATTAATTCGGCTCAGAAAACAAAAAGCATAAATTCTGCCGCATGAACGTTTACTAACGCTCCGTTTACATAGACGGTCAATGTTTGTCCTGACCTTAATTCGGGTCATTTTAGGGGTGGTCAATTAAATTCAACTCAGCCGTATGAACCTGTATGTAATCCTCCCCTTGACTTCTTACTCTACCAATCTAGCAGTGTTAAGTTACATATGGCCTAGACCATCAGATCTAACTATTCTAAAATAGTTTACTCGCCCAATTAAATATTACAAACTAGCATATAGATATACACTTAAGTGATCAATTAAATATTACAAAATAGTATATAGATATACATTTAATATTATATCATAATAGACAGAGTTAATCCATAAAACTATGAACATTACCCATCATTCCTTAAGCTTAATTCATGAAAATTCCTAATCACTCCTATGTATTAAAGATTCAATTACATGCAAGCTTGTCAACTAATCTAATGAAATTTTAATTACGTTCAATCTTGCCAATTCTCCAAAATGAATTGATAATTAGAAAATCAAAGAACAAAATGTCTTGACTAGCATTTCACTAAAATCCTGCAAAATGAAATCATACATACATACATCATATCAAGAATACATTTGCAAATAAATCAACAAATGAAATAACATATTAAAATCGGGAAACTAAGATTGCGTACCTTTTGCCGTTTTCTTTATGTTTCCACAAACCTCAAGTATAGTCAGTCTCCTAACTGAGACAACTATCTGGCTCCTTACTCAATAACAAAAACGTACTTGTTACGAATTCAAATGTAGAGTTTGTTTACTTGCTGAGACAAAACTCCCGCTTCACTGCCAAATCACGAGATAACGTCTTTCACGCTCCCGGGGTCGTTTAACTTTCCTCGCGAAAGATTGAAGACTGAAGAATTTTCCTAAAGTAAAACCTTTAATTTTTTTACAGAGTTACGCCCATAAATCCATCTTAACCAATCGGAATAGACTGTTTCCTAAATGTGTTTCGTAGAAATTTTGGATTGACAAGACAACTAAACAACTAATCATGCCGTAATTAACGTTCTTTTGAACAATCACTTATGGCAAGCTCCCCCCTTTAACCGGTCGATTTTGTGAAAGGGTCTTATGTCGTCATTCTCTTGTACCATAGTGTATGACTCGGTCAAGTTACGTCGGTTGGAACGAATTCCTTTTTGACGTTCAGAGATGAAATGAAAGTAATCATCTAACTATCTCTAGCCCTTTCTACTTTAATTAAGTTGACTTTGATACAATTCCTTTAACCAATGCTTCTAAGAGTTTTCAAAATTCGACACATCACAACCTCCTTGTGTGAATTTTACGTTATTGTTATCACCTTCTTCTGTGATTTGTACATTTCTAGTGTGCTTTCTTGTATGATTTGTACGTTCCTGGTGTCACTTCGTTGTGTGATTTTAACGTTATTAAAGTCAACTCTTCTGTGATTTGTACGTTTCTGGTATCGTTCTATGATCTGTACGTTCCGGGTGTTGCTTCCATCTGTGGTTTGTACATTCCAGATTCCAGATTTCTCTTCCTTATGAGTGTTGCACAATAAGGTCTTGCCTCCATTTGTGGTGTGTACGGCCTTTGTATTTTCGTGTGGATTGTACGTTCCTGGTGTCACTTCCTTATGTGATTCGTATTTTATGGATGTCACTTCCTTCTGTGACTTGTACGTTCCTAATGACACTTCCTTACGTGATTTACATTCCTGAAGTCACTTCCATGTGTGATTTGTACGTTCCTGGTGTCACTTTCTTTTGCGATTTGTGTGATCTTTGTGTCACCTCCTGGTGCAATTTGTATGTTACTGGTGTCACTTCTTCGTATGATTTTGTACGTTCCTCATGTTACTTTCGGCTTTAATTTGTCCTTTCCTGGTGTCACCTCCTTCAGTGATTTATTTGTTCCAGATATCATTTCTACCTGCGATTGGTGCGTTAGTGGTGTCACTTCTTTATGTGATTTGTACGTTCCTGGTGTCACCTTCATCTATGACTTTGTACGTTCCTGGTATGATTTTTACATTCCTTATGTAACTTCCTTCATGATTTGTACTTTACCAGTATCTCTTACTTGTGTGATCTGTACGTTCTTGGTGTCACTTTCTTGTGTGATTTATAATTTCCTGATGTCTTGTTCTCGTGTGATTTTGTACCTGTCTAATGTCACTTCCTTATGTGATCTGTACGTTCCTGCTATCACTTTCTTCAGTGATTAGTATGTTCCTTGTGTTACTTCCTTCTGTGATTTGTACGTTCCTTGTGTCACATCCTTATGGCATTTGTCTCCTTGTGTCACTTTCTTGTGTTATTCGTATTTTCCTTACATCACTTCCTCGTGTCATTTCCTCGTTTTAATTCCTTGGGTCATTTGTTGTTTGCATAACCAAATCGGTGTCAGAGCAAATACTTAACGTTGGTGCAAATTCATTCAGTGATTATTATTTACAACGCCTTATTAGTGTCATAATAAAAATACGGATCTGGTTTAGCTTCATTGTGTTTGTTGTGATTTAAAACACATAATCGCTGTTAAAATAAAGATTCATTACTGGCGGCAATTCTTTGTATGATCTGCGGTTCACAACACCAACTGAGTGTTATAATAGATATGTTCCTGGCGTCACGTCATCTCTCTCTCTCTCTCTCTCTCTCTCTCTCTCTCTCTCTCTCTCTCTCTCTCTCTCTCTCTCTCTCTCTCTCTCTCTCTCTCTCTCTCTCTCTCTATATATATATATATATATATATATATATATATATATATATATATATATATATATATATATATGAATTGCACTGATTAAGACAAAATTATGGAATAATGGAATAAAAGTACGAGGCAACTGAGAAAACAAAAACAGAATTTGAGAAAGAGATACAAATTTATATCATGCTTTGAAATTTATCCAAGAAAAGAAAACGAGTTTTAAAAAATAGGTTTAAATATTATATTAAGATCTTCCAATATTTCGCAGCAAAAATTTGTCTGAAATTATCTTGGGCAATGTTCTGAGAGTTTTGAACCTATATAATAAAAATCATGTAATGCAAAGCAGAATGTCGATGCTACGCTTCAAATATTTGTGAGCGTGAACGAAAAAAGGGACATAACTCCTGTAGCTTTGACTGCGACACTGTTCAAAGACATCCTAATAGCTTGACTGACTGACTTGATGACTTACTTATTACTCTTCTTCATTCCCACTGTAGCCTAATATGATATGTCACCACTACGCCGTTTGGTAGTTTGCTGCCTTTTCTGCTTCATTAAAGGACAAGTCCAGTTGTTCTTGTAGGTCGGTCATTATTATACCCTGCTCTTTTCATTTTACACTACATGGTTGATCTCAACGCTTATCAGAAATGCCGTTGGGAGGCATCCGTATTGCAAGTCCCATCCATCTTAAAAGACACTTCATTTCCGATGTCCAGCTAGCTGTATTTCATGAGAAGATCTTGTCATCTTTTGTGATGCTCCTGCATACCAGTACACACAGGAGAATCGATCTGATTCAGGCATTGTAGAGTTTAACGTTTGGTTTCTGGTCGTATCATATTACTAAGATTTTAAGATGGTTCAGTCTAATGTATGCAGTTTTTTGGACTTGTCGATCCTTTCTGTGATGGCCTTCTTCCTGCTACTTAGCTTTGTGGCTATGCTTGAACAGGTACGTGAAGTTCAATGCGTCTTCTTCCGTCCGGATGTTTGATGGTTATGGGAGATTGGAGTACATTTTATGCGTTGAGGTAATTCGCTTGTGACTTCTGTTTTACTTTGAGGAAAACTTGTTCGGACTATTCATATAATCTAATCATATTTTGCTATAAGTATATAAGGCAATTAACTGAAATAAGTATTATTATATGCTCATTTTTGTTCTCCGTTAACTTTACATTGTCAGAATCTTGTATTATTTCACGATATTACACTCTTGCGCTCTCAATTCATACTGCATTAACTAGAATAAAAGAACTTCTTTATATTCTAAACGCAGACGTTTAGTGCAATGCCACATATAAGTTGCTTGGCACATTCAAAGTTAATTTTTTGATACAATGTTTCAGACTTAGGCTAGTTATAGTCGCAGGAAAATGTCCTTGCAAATAAGATGCAAGTGACAAGGCATAACTGTCTTCGTTAGATGGTATTAAGAATGGCAAAGAATATACTTACAGTTTTAAATCCTGGATTGCCTCAAAATGTACTTTCTTAGTTAAGCAAATCCGAATTACATGAGCATGTTATGGGTTCTCATGCCTGATCACACATTTCAAAATTGTACTGTAATTTCTACTATATTCCAAGTGCGATTTCATCCTCCTTACTGTACTCAAAATGAAATAAATATAAAATTCCATAATTGCAAATGTCAGACGTAATATTTTCCCCACATTATGATTTCAAACATTCAATGACAGAAGAGAACACACTTGCAGATGTCAACACGCGAGAAGGGAGAACTCGCTGCTTCAATCCCATGTATATTTCATGTAGAATTGGCACAGACGCTACTGACTGAAATACGATGTACTTGCTGTAGATAATCCAGTCCATATTTACGATATTTCGTCGAATACAAAAAAATACCAAACTCTATTCATTCCAGATCAAATGGAAAAAGTTGATCCTAAGCCCATTCATTCCAAAACTGACTCCAAATTTCAATTTTAAGTAGACCAAAATGCCAATTTCTTTCGAAACTTATGTTTAGCGCGCGATTAAGTTCAAATTTATATGGACGGAGTTAACATGTGTATTAATAATATTACTGTGTAATGATGAATCCACTCATGTATATTTAGTTTGTAATACGGCATACATTCAGTTATTTTGTTTCTGGAGTGTATTTTTGTTTATATAATTAAGTCGTGGGTAGAATAAAAGATGAGCATATAATAAAAAGTTTATTGTTTTTGTATGCGAAAATATGAACTCGTTTTGTCGGATGGATATACTGAACTCCCAAGGTCATGCAGCACGTCCATCCAAAAAACTTATTTATATTTTCCCATACAAATGCTGTAACCAATAATTACAAAATATCTAGAATAAATTGAGACTCACTACAGTAATGCATCTAATGTCAGTGATTTCATTTCCAGGCTGTAGCAATTATAACCTACAAGGCAATGTGTTTAGTATATTTTGTATTGGACTGGTCATTTATTGTCATCAGACTTAGGTCATCTTTTTTATTCACGCTTAAACATTTCATGCATTTTGAGCACAACACACACAATTTACATTATTATTGAAACTAATACTTGACGATGGAATTAATTGTATAACATACATTCTTGATTCAAATGCCAATTAAAACATTATTTGGCAACATTACATATAATTTTCTTGTGAGTACTTTTCATTAGTTCAACACCTTTTATCCCAGAGGAGTGATTCCAGTATTATCTATTCATCCATTCTACACAGTTTATAATATAGGGGTGTTTCTAGTAATATCTGTTCATCGGTTCTACGCCCATTATCAGAGAAGAATGTTTCGACCCCCTTTGTCAAAAGAGGGATGTGTCCAGTAAGATGAATTCATCAGTTCTGCAAACTTGTTTCCTGTACTATCTTCAGCAAGGAATATTCTCATTACATTTTGTATTTATCAGAATGCCCACGGCAGTCTTCATATCCAAGATTGGTTTGATGTATTTTTATAACTAGAGGAGGATATATTTGCGATTTAAGTTTCTATTCTATTTTTTCCGGTTTATTTAGAAAATATGTTTTATTTTGCTACAGATAGATGTTAACTTCAAAGTAGTTTTTAGGGTTGTGAAACGCAGTAAAATAGTATGTTTTATTGATTTGTTTGTAAATGTTTCAATGCATATGCACCTCTTTAAGAAACAAAATTCCAATCTGTTTCATTTTTTTTTCAAGACGACGAATTTGCCCAGTGCACAATTAAGTTTGCACTAACATTAATATAATAAATATCTTTCTCAAATGTTTCAATCTGGATAGGATGAATCAAACAGATCGACCATTAACAGTTTATTGGATATCTCCAAACTAGTTTAACAAATGATGTAACAAAATAATTAATGCATATATGTATATTCATTTAAACATATTTTACCAGAGATAAAAGTAGAACTGATGTTCATGCAGTTGTGATCATCTGATAATACAAAATATTTGTAACATACATTTAATGCGAATTATTCGAGGACGTTACATTTTTAAAACTGTTATAGATGATAAAGGACTCAATATAATTGTGGACATACTACATTAATAAGCAAGGAGTCCTACCGAGTGAATCAAATAACACCTGCGCGAAGCTGGTTTGAGGTCAATGGTTCCATATTTTGTATGACTTCAGGAAAACAGTTGCAATACCAAAGGCTTCTTAAACACACTAATTCTACAAATATTACTCCTCTGATTACCTATATGACTACATATGCACAAAACTCTAATTTCAGACTCAGTCTCTGCAAACGTAACAAACCATATTATTGGGTCGCTTGATATTATTCACAATAATTTCAGGTACATGTGTAGCTGTTCTTCTCACTGTTGTGGGATTAACGACATTTGGAGAGCGCCTTGGAGAACTATGCCATTCGAGTCCCATACGCCCATAGTTCTTTCAGTTTTGGTCGTTATAATCTTGATGTTTGCTTTCATCGTCTTCGTGCATGTGCAACTGCCTACGAAAATGTGTATCTCCAGTGCCTACTCTGAATTAAATATACGATGGGGGGGGGGACTACCACGGAATAAAAAAAACATAAGATAGCAACGTGTGAAAAAATGATTGGTGACTCTGCAGGTAGAAACTCCTCTGCCACATGTAGCAATCGCCACAATATGGTACAACAAGACCAGCCGTACTTGAAAACATTTCTGGCCTACACAGGTGACATTGCCACAAGAGATACCACAAAATTCAGCCATACTTACAAAAACTCCGCTGCCACAAGTGTCTTTGACACAAATGCTTCCACACATTCTTCAAAAATTACTTACCTGGAGAACGTGTCGCACGACTAAAATTGCTAATGACCAGAAAAAGCAAGCAGTAAAAGTTTTGGCATAGAAATTGACAACAAAATCACTGAATTACTAGATCACTTAACTGGGATAAAGTTTACTTAGTAATTCCGAATACAAAGTTTTGTACAAAGACTTGATATAGCCATGTCGCAAACTGTTTTGTTCGACTCGAAGCTTTCTCCAGGAAACAACAATAATTTTAATGTCCGATATAGTACACCTACTAACCATGGAAGAACACGCGCTGTGAAATTGAGCTGACATCTACTGAAATTTGGAATGTTCCATAAGTTTAGATCAGCTATAAATACATCCGTGTATCTTACCTATAGAAACGAAGCGGAAACATTGCTTACAACATTGTTGTGGCCATAGCGAATGAAATAAACAGGATATTTATTGAAGTCACTTTTGAGCCAACCTAGTTATGGAGCTCGATTATTCTACATTGAATACAAGATATAGCAATTCATTTCACTATCAATAACAGCCTGCGGTGTCTGCCTAGATTTAGCTCAGAAATTCTGCAGCACGATGACGATTTTCTTGTGAACATAAAACGAACATCAATAAATATTAATTAATCATTAATATTAATAAATTGTTCTGCTGGTTAACGATCACGTGACGCACGAGGAGGCCACAGGACATAGTACACAATTAATTTCACTATATATTCTCTACATTTGTTTCTCAGTACTGAACTTTCCACTGTGTGACAATCAATACAAATCATATGTTAATCTAAAATACCTTCAAAGATGACTTTACGGTTTAGTTCTTGTCAAGGGTTGACCTGCATTTTTTTGAGAGGCTGAATTGTAAACAAAACACCAGGCAACGGAACACAGAATTCACTTCCGGATCATCACCATGACCTTATTACTCAATGTGCACTGTCGCCGAAATACACACAGACAACCACACCATAAGCTCACATTTTAAAGAATAAACAATTGCCTTTAAATCCTTACCAAGAATGCCAAAATCTGACTCTAGTATCACCACTAAATTTAGACCGGAAAAAGTGATCTAAAAATAGACTGGGACTACATTCGTGGGTACTGAACCGGATTTTATTAATTGTGTACCGATTCCTGAAAGGGTCAATGTTTTTGTCAAACTTTTATATTTGCATTTTATTTTGCATGCCACTACTGTTTCAACTTCATACATAAAGTCTTTTGAAATTTCCTTGCAAGCAAGACATGTGACAGCTGTCAGAAAGTGTGTAGTGCTGGTGTTCTATAGGGTGCAATTTGAGGTCCAATTGTTCTTAAGAAACCAAAACTAAATTTGCTATATCTTCCTTAATTATAGGAATTTTTCAATGCAGTAAAAACCTAATTGTAATACTTGATAAGGCCTGTCTGAAAATAGTCTTGAAATTAAAAAATATTGATATATTAAATTTTAATGAAAATTTAAAAAAATATATAAATTTTAAAAACTTTTTTTTTTACAAAAAATAAATTTTCATACAAGTTATGACATTCAGTTTGACAAATTTAAGGCAGCAATGTTGATTAATGATTGGTCTTTAAAACAAATGATAGTTTAGGTCTGTACAACTGATAATATTAATCCCAGGGGTACTGAAGCATGATAGCTCACAGTGATTTTGACAGCAAATTACAATATGCCTATCCAGATGCATATAGGTGTACATACTAAAGAAACAATGACAGGTACTATGTTCCACATTTATTGTTTCAGGTACTTGGACAGTTGTTTGTATAACTAATATCCCACTCAAATTTAAAGTTTTGATGGGACCACTACCATGTTTTATAGCAAATATGCATTCCATTTTAATGCCGATAACTACAAAAGTCAACAATGCAATATGAAAATACAGTTTCACCTTACTGAAAAAAGATGCGAATCTCTCTCATGAAGATCTAAGCCATGTCTTTGAGATGCTGTATATCAGTGTACTGATATGAACTCATCTTGGTCACTTATAGCAGCACACTGCACATGTCCTTATGAGACCTTGCTATCACCATTGGACTACTGGAGAGCTTCCAAATTGATCCAACTCTAATACTTTGTTTCAGATACCAGACTAGACCTGAAAATATATAACATGTTTCACTTAATTCTAAAAAAAAGGAAGATGTAGGCAAATGAAGTTAAAATGCGTTAGATATGGTGATTTCAATATAACATTCAGGTTGCAAATATGGTTAAAAAAGGTAAACTTGATAGAGTGACACTCAAAGATGTGAAGCAATGGGCATGTATTAAAGTGACAAATGCATCCTAAAAATAGATGAAGTTTCTACAAGCATATTTAGCCATTTACAGGTTAAATAACTAATCAGGTAGAGTATGTATCATAAAGTTTAAGGCAATGTTGGAATGGTGAGGTTTGATCATTGGTGCAAACATTGATACATACCAGTATAGTGGAAAGTCAAATGACAATGTACCAAATTAAAATTTATTACTATATGCAATACTATTCATGAAGGAAAAAACAATTTTAGATATTGTGAGTGAATATAGCAAAATGTGGCCACACAGATCAACTATAGGTACCAATAGATCCTATATCATCAACTAAATGTGAAATTTGCATCCCGAAAACTTGTAAACAAGGATGGATATTTGCATGTGTGGGACATATGCAATGTACTTGTTAAAATCACATGTGCAAACATGATTCAAATAATCTGTTTGAATATTTTTAGTCTATTTTTAAGAGTCTTGGCTACCAAGGTTTTAAGTTCAATGATTCAATGATTCAATGGAATGAAATATCAGCTGATGCTGCAATACCGCCCTCTGTCAAAGTACTAAATTGAAATGTGTTACCATACAGAGGCATATTCATGATGAAAATAACATCTTGGGATATTTTAAGTGCACACAATCAAAACTGAGCCTTACAGATTCACTATAGGTACCATGTCAGCCTAACAATGTCAACTTTTGATTCCAAACATTACAAAATATATGCATATTTGTTCATGTCAGCTATGTAACCATGTTAGGATCAGTTGTAGAAAGTTAAATTCAAATAATCTGTTTGAATATTACTTATGTAATCTTTAAAGTGTCAGATAACAAATATTATTAGTCATTAATAATGCATAAAGCAAAATGGATCATGAGAATTCCCATAATATCATCTAGGCTACAATGTCGCACTACATCAATCAACATCTTAAAGAAACTGAACAATAAAATGGAATGCATTCTGTGTTCAACTTACATCATTTTGCTGTTTTCTTACATGCAATGGTAAATATTCCTGGGTAAAGTATATTTTACCCCTCTGAATTGTATTTCATTCTCTGACAGCTTAATATGATTTTGTAGAGAACTTGAACAGGTTCTAGTATAAAGTCTTCATCTCTGTCCTCTCACTAAATACCCTATAACTATGGTTATAAACAATTACTGATAGCTATACAAGCAGATATGTGTTACTCAGGAAGTCACCCCATCATAAACACATAAATTAGCTGTTTGAACCCCAAATAAATAGTTTCAATGACCTAAAGGTACAAAGCAAAGTAGAATTTTGTCTTCATGTATTTTAAATGAGGGTCTCATTTTGACTAATAAAGATATTTTCTCTGATCAAATTTGACAAATATCCATCATTTGAGCTTGTATATGGTGTAGGAGTATATATATATATATGCTGATATCATTTAATATCATTCCCAAAAAATATTATATATGTGTATACTAGGTGGAAAATTTTTATTTTTTAATTGTTTTTTTAAATTTCATTTAAATTTTTAAAATTAAAATTATTTTTTTATTTTTAATTTCATTTTTATATTTTTAAAGTCAATATACATAACCTATTAAAATTTCATGTGTATGTCATTAATAATAAAAATTTTATATCAGTTTCAAGTTTTTACTGACAGGACATAGTACACAATTAATTTCACTATATATTCTCTACATTTGTTTCTCAGTACTGAACTTTCCACTGTGTGACAATCAATACAAATCATATGTTAATCTAAAATACCTTCAAAGATGACTTTACGGTTTAGTTCTTGTCAAGGGTTGACCTGCATTTTTTTGAGAGGCTGAATTGTAAACAAAACACCAGGCAACGGAACACAGAATTCACTTCCGGATCATCACCATGACCTTATTACTCAATGTGCACTGTCGCCGAAATACACACAGACAACCACACCATAAGCTCACATTTTAAAGAATAAACAATTGCCTTTAAATCCTTACCAAGAATGCCAAAATCTGACTCTAGTATCACCACTAAATTTAGACCGGAAAAAGTGATCTAAAAATAGACTGGGACTACATTCGTGGGTACTGAACCGGATTTTATTAATTGTGTACCGATTCCCACAGTCACACTATTTATAGCTTCAGCCCTACTGCACGGCCAGGATCACATGTGACAGTCAAGCATTTGCCGCTAATATACTATCCAGTAAATAATGTCTACAGCATACGGAAGTTACAACGTCGATCACAGACCAATAAAAAAACCAAAGAAATCTTAAACAATGAGCACATTACATTTTACTTGCAACTGCGAACATAAAAAGAAACAATGTAATTAATTTGTATAACGAAACCAACAAGAACTGAGCTTTTTATTCCAGGCGAAGAGTGAATGCTAATGGTATTAATGATGTTAGGTCTGCAGATTTAATCGACGAAAGAAAACTCCAGAGACAACAAAGACGTCAAATACTTGCTAGGTATTATTCATTTCTTCAATAATTGTGCATAGAGATTGCCATTAAACATTCAAATGTATGCTGGTCTCGGAGACGAGTTTGGATCTTTGCCACGCAGACACAGTGGACAATTTTAGAACGACATGTTTGAGGCGTGGCTTGAGAAAATCCACATGTATTCTACACTAAATGAAGATTAGGATGTAGTAGTAAACATATATAACAGGCGATAAAGAATATTACTTGTAAGCAATTTACTAAACATAAAGCAAACACAAAAGCACTGCAGTTGCGAGTGGACCAGTACAATATCACGAAACATAGGAAAGCATTGTCGACACCTGAAGCTAGTGATTAAAAGTAAGTTGTTGTTGTTGTTTGGCTTAACGCCATTTTCAGCACACGATAGGCTATTCATGGCGGCCAGTATTAATGGTGGAGGAAGAAACCAGGAAATCACTGGAAAGAACCACGGACCCACGAAAAGCTACTGGCCGAATCCTAGACTCGAACACACGCAGACAGAGATGAGATGGCAGTGATCCGTAACGGACAGCGCTTTAGACCATTTGGCCATTCGGGGCCCCTGATTAAAAGTAAGTTCGACGTAGCAGACAAATCATTCTTCAGAGAAAGTATATGTAGGCGATCGTGTTATACTTAACATAATTAGGTAAACGTTCGAAAAAGATTACACGATAAAATGGACCAAAGAAAGTACTCTTCTGTCAGAAATATATGAGACAAATCCTGTAACGTACACGACAACAGGCCTTAGTGGTAAACCTATTTTGGGATCAGTTTATGAGCAAGAATTACGAACAGCATTTCTCTGACACACATGCAAGTATCGGTCATTTTTGCACTATGCAACCAACAAAACATCTGAACTCTTCAGTCATTGCATTTATTTGTCGTCTGTTAATATTCGCAAAGGTAATGAAAGATAATT
Source organism: Potamilus streckersoni (assembly GCA_016746295.1). Taxonomy (NCBI): domain Eukaryota; kingdom Metazoa; phylum Mollusca; class Bivalvia; order Unionida; family Unionidae; genus Potamilus; species Potamilus streckersoni. The sequence continues at coordinate 127,801 of JAEAOA010000188.1, read as the reverse complement.
GACGTAATCATCTAAAAGATATTACTGACTATATACTTACACTCGACCGACTTGTCTGGCATAAGTAGCAGAAGAAATATGAGAAGGGGTATGTAATCGAACTTGATAAATTTCTGTCGTATTGGCACGTTTAGCGTGATAAAGCTATCAAAGATTTCGTTAAATTGAGCCAATTCCTCATACAACAAGTTAAATCGCGCTAACTTATTTCTCATACGATACTTTCTGGTATATCTCTGCTACCTTTTTGTGTAATACAGGTAAGCGTTCTCAACAATAATGTATTCGTCGTTGTCATCAACAAAAGCAACTTTGTTTGCAAATTTTTTTAAAGTTTTAAATTATGTCAGACGATATTGTTCTGTTAAAGACGTCTGCTTAGAGAAGCAAGAAATACTGTTCAAATCATCGTGAAAGTACAAAGAGATGCTAATATCCAATTTCATATGGATCAAACAGCGGTAACGACAATATTTAATTGCGAAATACAGCTGTTGTAAGAACTATGAGTAGAGTGTATGAGATTTCCCACAAAAATCTTGCTTTCAGAAAGTCATCTATTCGAACTGCGATCTTTATTATGTTGATGTGTCAAAGCGAAACCAATGTCAAGAAATATGTCTTGCCAGCGGTTCTTGGAATTATCAACTAGAAAATAAAATTACCAATTGCATATAAGAAACACAAACATGATCTTCATTCTAATGGAACAGCTCTCTGCTGGCTATGACAAGACGTTTATTATGTGACCACTGAAGCTGCTGCCATATGACATTTTGGTTATGACAGCTGAGTCAGATATAAGAACTATTTTGTCTGGTCAGCTGCGTTTGCATAGTGCCTGATCAGTTGTTTTTGCATAATGGTTGAAAGTTTTATAGTGGAATCAACACTGTATCTACAAAGATAGGTGACACTGAAACTGAAGTGCGTCTTATTTCTAAGCAGTACGCACATGTAACAAGGATGCACCTGATCTCAAATAAGTTTCTAAGAGAAAAGATAGATGACTTTCAACTTCGTAGGTTCTGGTTGGCGTATCAAGATACGTTTTAAGCATGTCAAAATACAACCTGCTGCGTGGTCGATTATAATTGGAGCTACCTGCAAAACTCAAAGCTAGTCAAAAGTTGTATAAACATTCAGAATAATTATGCTTCATGCAGGCTGTTGTCTACTCTGTACCATGTAGCAACCCAACCCCACCCCCACAAATGCGAGTAAGCAACTGTGTCGCCTATCAAGATATGTTGAACTTTACCGTGGTAGCTTTGATATGACTCAGCCTGGGTTCAAACCCGCGACATCCCGCATCCGTGTCGGATGCTCTATCCACTAGGCAACCGAGCGATGTACCTGTTCAAATAAATGACGTGCCAGAATTTGAGAGACTAAATAATATCTTGTTACGAGTTTTTCGTGTTAGCGATAACGAAAGCATGTCACCTGTATGTTTGCTCTGTAACATGTTGGCGCTTGGTTTACTTGCCCAGTATATATAAAGGAAATAAAGATGGACATTACTTTGGGACTATTATGTGTTAAGACTTCATGAATGGCTAATACAACAAGCACAAGGCAAAAACATTTTATTGTAGAAAGTTTCCCCAATATTTATTCACACGAAGTACTTCTTACTGCGAATGGCAGAGACTGCAAATATGGTTAGACCGATCATGTTTGACAAAAATAATAACATATTAATATTTGAAAACTTCTGTCCTGTGCCATTTATGAGATACGTTGATTCTGGGTCTCTTAAAGATTCCATATCAGTCAAGAAAATGTCAAGATATCCCATGAGGCTATGCTTACAAAATCGCTTGCGTGTACAACAAGCAGAGATTGTAAAAAAAAAAAACTTGTATCACGGTGCTAACTGTGTAGAGCTTTTCATAGACAGTCTGCTTAAAAAAGTCGACTACGTGAACTGCGTTGCACCCGCAAAATCATTTGTAATTCGAATGATAAGGAAAACTATGACTTTCGCCGTGTTGAGTTTGCAAACAGAAGCTATGTGAAGAGAAAGTTAGAGATCACTGTCACTTTACTTGTCGATATCAAGGTGCAGCTCATAATAAATGCAATGTGAGACAAGGGCTGTCAGAATTTATTGCTGTAGCTTTTCACAATCCCAGGCGATATGATTTGCATCTCATAGTACAAAATGTTGGAATGTTTGAGAAGAAAATGACGAAAATACGAATAACATAGAAATATATTTATCATTAAATCGAATTGCTTTTTATAGCTTGCAGTTTATGAACACGTCTGTTGAAAAGCTGGTCAAGAATATAAAATCGGTCAGATACATCAAATAGGAATTTGCTGTCAACATGTTTAATCTGCTCACTCACAAAGAAATTCATCCTTACGACTAAAAAGGACGAGGAAACGTTTTTAATATATATATATATATATATATATATATATATATATATATATATATATATATATATATATATATTATACGTCGGTGGGATTTCTTCATTACAAAGCGACAGGGTGTAACCAATAATAGATACCTGCCAGGATACGACGAAAACGCAGGAGATAAAATATATTACGTTATTGGATAATAATAATTTTACAAATCTTGGCACTTTCCGCAAACATTGATATGGACGATTTCCATTGGATGATGCCAGAAACTTATACAGAAAAAATGTATTACATGGCGATGATGACACTGGCTTTATTTTATTGGCTTGAAGTATTACATCCTCCTGAGCTATATGACGCGCACGGCGACTATTCTCTGGCGCCAAAAATATGTGTGTAGATGATGACGAGCCGAATCTGTATTTATCAGCGCTTAAGAAAAAAGTAGGAGTCGGCAATTTGAGAGCGCAAATATTAGTCTGCTTGACCCAGTTCGCTACGTTATCTGCCATGAAAATATGATGAAGTGTGAAACACGTGAAAAAGTTAGTAGTTGAAAAGATGATGGAAAACATCAGGAAGCGAGGCAATATTGAAGTAGTAAACGACGTAGAGCGAAGTGACAAACCTTGTTTTTGACTCTGGCTTCGTTTCCATAAAATGTTCGATGTGAACTTGGTTTCAGTTCAAAAAAAGGAAAACAAATTTGAAATGTAATAAGCCTGCTAGCATTGGGTTTGCTGTTCTTTCATTATCAAGGTATATCACGTATAATTTTCACAATGGTGTTGTCAAAAAGAAATTCCAACAAAGCCAAGTTGCTGCTTACTCTTTGTTATAAAATCTGAACGGAAATGTTTATTATGATATGTTTGCGATGCGAGACAATTTTGATTTGCTCAGGTTGTCCTCCTGAAAAAAGCACTCCTTAGCACCGCTCCAGTGGCCTAGCGGTTACAGCGTCAGCCTAGGTTGTTGGAGGTCGCGGATTTGAACTCCGGCCGAGTCATACCAAAGACTTTAAAAATTGGTACTAACAGCTGTATCGCTTGGCGCTCAGCATTAAAAGGTTATTGTTAGGACCGGTTAGCCTGGTGTCATGATAATGTGACTGTGTAAGACACATTCCACATGTCTGCGGCATGATGCCCCAGTGCTAGACATCTCTATAAACTGTCACAGTGCAGACATCGTAGCGATATGACTGAAAAATTGTTAAAGCTACGTTAAAAATCTAAATCAGCACACACACACACACTCCACTTAGCATGTACTATGACATAAGCGCAAAAACAAATCGTTAGTATATTAAACGAAAAACGTATGGCCAGCATAGAAAAAGTAATTCCACACAGGAGAAATATATACTTGCTAGATGATTCAGAAAAACGTGCCAAAAGAAAACAAAATTGTCAGGAATGCTATCGCATATGATGTCTGCCTGGCGTTTATTTCCGATGGAAAACAATAGGTCAGGATGAATACATTTGAATCAGATCACCATGTGCTAAATAAAGTTTCCCTAAATAACATTGGACTTTCTGCCTATGATGGCAAAAGATTTATCCTGGACTATGATATCAGCACCATAGCGGATGGTCACTTCAGAAATAAGTTGATAGACATGTGCAAATGTTCCTATAGAACTTAACTCAATATAATAAAAAATATCATAAGGTATATTTTAAATAAAATTCTATATTACAAAAGAAACCTTCTAATGACACATGATGCAAAATTGAAAGTAAATCTAACATCTGTGACAGGAGACTAAGACTTTTACAGCTTTCTTTTGCCGCAATGATAACAGACGCCCGTATTTTTAACAAGAAACAATACTGCGTTTGATATCAAAGGAAATATTTCATATCGCTGACTTTCTAAACAAGATGATTCTTTGTGTTGATGATTTTTAAAATTGCTGGTGTCGTAATTCTTAAGTCTTTTGCAATTTCTTGCAGAGACTATGCTTCACGACGTAAGGCATGATAACTTTGCCAACATTCAAACCTACATCAATGCGATTGCACTGTCTTTGATGCAATGCCGATTATTAAAACTCCTATTACAATTTATCCTATTTTGTTTGGCTGATTTGCAATGATACTTTTGTGTTTGATGTTTCTCATTTCACCCAGCTCACTGGCTTCGTAATTGCTGTATCACGGCAGTATTCACCAAGATGCCAATCTACAATGGAATCAGCTCCGATTGCGTCGTCACATCAAATTAAATTTATTTTAAACAAAAAAAAAAAACCTCTCAAAGACATGACACAAGATTGCAACAACATACACTCTATACATCCCAAACAAAGTAAAATTCATACAACAGCGGTTACTTTTGAATTATTTCATATCCTTGTGCAACACTAATTGGATGGAATACCTGATGGTGTCTTGGACGTTCTCTACCTCAAATACAGAACTAAATATTTCTTGTTCGCCAGAATCAATATTTGTTGCACTCACATGACGAACTGTCTTTTGCAGTTTACCAACGTCACCAAGCAAATTATTACTGATTCTAAGTTCTTCATACGATTATCCAACCTGTTGCCACGGATGTGAGGATAGCGTAATTCAATTCCCTTCCTACTTTTAAATATCATTAAAGAAATTCTTTTTTGACCAGCAAATGACATATTAAAGGCTTTGAATAGAAAATTTCATTATTTCCATACATATGTCCAGATTTTATTCGATATATATATATATATATATATATATATATATATATATATATATATATATATATATATATATATATATATATATATATAAATATATATATATATATATATATATATATATATATATATATATATATATATATATATATATATATAATACGTACGACTTATACATAAATGTATGCACCTGTGTATAGAATATTGTTCATATGTTTATATGGTCAACAGTATAGTTACACATAGTCATTCATGTTAAATATGTAAAAATGAGCGTGTCATGATAACTGATTATGTATATCTAGTATTTTTTTTAAACATAGCCAATTACAAAAACTGAGGACTACATGGCAGATGGGTCAGTAATGATCAATTTTGTTATCCTCGTTAAAGAAAGCTTATTATTATTATAACAAAAATAAAAATGAATAACAATTAAAAAAACGGTCGTGCTCACAGCGTTAATGGGTTATGGGTTAAATCGATACAGATATACATATAAACGAGTTATGGCTTGCATTGTGCATTCAAACTGTTATATTTCAGTTAGTTGTAATATTTGAATGAATTATGGAATACTAATATTATAATTGTAAAAATATATAAAAAATTAACAAATATCAATTTGATCTCTGAAGGGACATTTTCTCCCTTTGCTATATATATATATATATATATATATATATATATATATATATATATATATATATATATATATATATATATATATATATGTGTATGAAAATTTCAAGATCTGGTTCATCCTATCTCAACCGAAGGAACAAACTAGAAAAACATAACACAATAAAAATGTAACACAATAGCCGTGATAAACGCCTGAACTATTTGCATTTCTAAATGGCAAGGAAAATCTACAAGAGTGAAATAATAAGATAACTTAGATGAGAAACTATATCAAAATGTGTAAATTACATATCTGCTCGAAATGGTACTCGAAATAGCAAATATGGCGAATGATTAAGCACCGATTTTGATAAGTTTTAATCCATTTTATCGGTACAGAATATATACATGAGCCTATTAGAAAAACTGTCACGTCCGACAGTATCAAGTTAGTGTGCAAGATTCGAGTCATATGAACGAATTTCTAATATCCTAACATGTTACATTTAGATACTTGGGAAATATGTCAAAGTGATATGCGAAGGGACATTTTCTTCTGCTTATGTATCTATCTGAACATTAAAACTTGGTTATTAATATTTGTTTCATCTTAAAACCTGTTAATCAAATAATGTCTCATGTTATGGAGTAATTTGGAAAACTGGGTTCAGTTCAGTGGTTCAAATGAGATAATGTCTTTCTTAGTTACATTTGTGGGAATTATTTTTCTTTTTGTACTACATTGTTTAATTCATAACTTTCATTCAACCAGCTGTGTGTGTGTGTGTGTGTGTGTGTGTGTGTGTGTGTGTGTGTTAAAAACCTTAATTCCTTCAACGTTCACTTCACAAAGATATTTAATTCAGATAGTTTATTGTAATTAAGTTCTATTTTTATAATGAATCGTTCTCAAGACAGTAGAGGTCAAAATGCATATCGTTCGATTAGGTCTTATAGTACACTTGACTATGCAACTAACTTAATTTTATACTTCCTAAACGCACTTGTGAATGAGTCATTTTGTGGGACGAAAGCAACGGTGAGCTGATACCCAACTCGTTGACCTGAATCTTTAAGGAATGTAACAGTTTCACAATTTTAAATTTATAAGAATACATAAAATTTATGAAGATAAAAACCATCGCCAAATGACCAATCTCAGTCCATGAAAAAGTTTTATCAATTTTGAAAATATTTTATACTTGACATTGCCACACTGAGTAAAAACAAAATATGTCGTTATGAATGAGGCTAGGTCCAGGTATTAGTCGGCAAAAGCTAAAAAACGCAGTTTTACTTGAACCTAACATTACCGTACTCGAACCGCTCCACTAAAGAAGTACTTTGGGGGCACCACAATAGTTGTGATCCTATGTGGAAACCAGAGGTGTGTTGTTCGGTAAGAAAATCTCCTTATGCCAAAATAGGATGCACCCTTCTTTAGTGGTATAAGTGCTATCTACAGTCGGCCTTCATAAGGAAAGAATGCCTTTCGAAATAAGCATCATGTACATCAGAAACAAACATAGTTTGTTGTTTTGTTGTTTTTTTTTTTTTGTTTTTTTTTTGTTTTTTAAAAAAGGGTTTATTTGATATATGGGTTGGGAACGATAAAATCTGAACTGTATGTATTTGCGTGTGCGTGAAAGAGAGACAGAAAGAATAGTTGTCTGACGTCGATGTGCGGCAAGGCTAAAATTCAATAGAAATCAAATTTTCATCCAATTACCGTCTATGTCGAGACTAAAAGTATAATTAATAGATGTGTCTCACACTGTCACTTCTATTATTACACTAACTTTCATGGTCTCATGTTCAGATCTATGGAATGATACAATTCTAACATGAAACCGTTTTGTATCCCTACAAAATGCATAGACAAAAATATGTATTTATTTACCTTGTACAATAATTATCCCTTAGGAGACCCGCGTGTTACAAAAATAGTAACTCGATCAAAGACGCCATTCCAACCACATTACGACTGTTGAGATAAATAGAGCCCAAGACGAAGACATACGACCACTTTAGTGCTGTGCGAATAATGATCTGTCGGTGTAAATAAGCGAAATTTTTTATTATTCATGTCAGAATCTTCAAAATGAAATTTAAAAGTATTTATTTCAAAAAAAGATTCTTATTTAATGCTGAAATCGATTCAGTCACATAAAAATTGCAACACTGATCTCGGGTATTGATCTGATAAAAGATATACTCAATGAAATATTTTGTATTATAAATGCATTGAAGTCAGTAAGGATTGAGTATTAAAGAAAAATATAATTTACACACACACACACACACACACACACACACACACACACACACACACACACAAGACTGACTTGAACTGGTGTAAGTGTGTTACCGTAAAACATATGTCGCCTTTTGCATGCAACAACACCATAAATAAAGATATAGACCGGGCATCGGCAATCTTTCATAATTGATATGTATGTATGTATGTATGTATGTATGTATGTATGTATGTATGTATGTATGTATGTATGTATGTATGTACGTACGTACGTACGTACGTTCGTATGTATGTGCGTGCGTGCGTACGTACGTACGTTACTTAACTATACATGACGAGGTACTTTCAGTATATATGATTTTATGTCATGAACCCATGATGTGTATGTCTGACTGAATGAGAGAGAGAGAGAGAGAGAGAGAGAGAGAGAGAGAGAGAGAGAGAGAGAGAGAGAGAGAGATTTATTAAAATAAGTGAACGAGGCACCTACCTCTTTTAAGTAAGTTCACGTATATCGAAGCGTTCATAATAATATTACAATAATTCACGATAGCCAAAATATTTTTGATTCAATAAACCCCAATAAAATTCATCAATAACACACATTATGTTGTGCGATGTTATTTACTTCAGAGTATCACTGCTATCGATAGGCCGATAAATCAGCCCCATAACTATACTAATACGGACAGACGTTTTGGTGCCGATATCTATTATGCATCAAAACGTGCACAAATCTGTTGTTAATCTCGTCTCCACGCATCGGTGTATACTTTATGCACTCACCGTTTTTTCTCGCGGCTGTTGAGCTACCGTCTACTGATGGGTTCTTTTGACGATATGTAAATACTATTTCCGAATGAAATTTTATATTTGCGACTTGTTAAGCACGTGAAATAACAATCTTCTGTCCTGTGGCCATTTTGAATTTCGCGCTAGATATGCCTGTTCCCAAAAAACAGTAGGTGTCTAAACTGAATGCTCGTGTTTTCTGAAAAGAGTCGCATGCAAACAAATTGCGCATTTTAATAAACAGTTCACATCACATCCACCTATCGTCCATCAGTATCAACACACATTTGGGGATGGGGGCTGAACAATCGGACAATGCTATCAATAGAGGCGACATTAGTTTCTGAAGTAGTTTGAATCATGTCGGGTAAAGAAAAGAACATTATTGCTATTTGCTATTATGTCTAAGGTATATGTTTATTATACTGTCTATTTGTATATAATGACTTCCAATGAGCTCAGCAGAAATACATCGTTGCAAGCCGTGGCGATAATCAGCAACGCTCAAAACATACTTGGTTGTTCGTGAGATTTCTTTATTTTAATGAATGGTTAACAAATAACCGTTTACGCTTTTTAATTAGCAAATCAGCGTTTCTCTTCTTATTGATTAAATGGACACATTCACTCATATTTTAGACATTGTTACATACTGTTTGTTGTTCATGACGTTTTTGTTTGTGTAGGCCTTACGTATGCGAAATCAGCAAAAGTCAACACAGTCGAGGGTAATCAACGAGCGTCTCGGATTATCGTCTTTGCCCTCTGTTACGATTCAGAAAAAATACATTCTAAATAATTCTAATTGATAGAAGTACCTTGATTACATCAATATATTAAAAATGAGGTAAATTATTTATTTAAAAAGCCACCAAAATTATCAACTTAAATTTGGAAATCATATTGAAAACAAACCTTAAATTGCGAAAAAAAATCGTTTAAGAAAAAAAGAAAAAATGTAAGACATTAAACTTTAATGAACAGGTAATACTGGATTTTATTTCATTAAAAAATCATGTACTGGCATTTAAACTCTCCCGATGACACCCAACCCCGCATTCACCCGTTCTGGCTGTCACCCGGCTAAAGACATAAATGTCTGGGGCATGTATTTATAAAGGGATATCCACCTTCATGCAAAAATATCACTATCATTTTATTTTGTATCAAGAGTTTTATTTTGCAGTAAGCATACAGCAATACAGACAGATTGACAGTACACCGAGGGAGATGTCGCACTGAAAGCGTTACGAATCTTGACCCCCAAATGTAAATAATATAAACAAATTCCCCATTTGACTGAAATATATAAAGGTATGTAATGCATTTCTAACTAAGTAATTCTTCGCTATCGTTATTCCATCACGAAATGTTTGTTCTCATTTCGCGTGATTCTAGTTTGGCAATGTTCGTTGTCAAAATGACACTTTCTATTCGATAATCGATTAAAAAAAATAGGCACGCTTAATTTAGATAAGAATTTATACAAATTTAAAGATACATGGGTCTCATGTTTTTGGCTCAGTTTTGAGACTTTGTAAAAGTTAAAAACTGCTAAAATGTAATAATTGATAGCTTCCATGTGAGTGTTTTTATGAAATTATTATGTAGGAATGTATCCTACTGTGAAATTAGCATTTAAGAATGTATTACTAGCCACTTTAAAACTTCTGCTTAAAGTGTAAAATTATTAGATTACATCACAATACTACTCGCGCAGATCTGAGAATTTTGGAAGAAGTGCAACTAGTGTCTTACTCTCATTTCACTAGCTTGGATACTGCTTGTTGAAATACGTAGCTTATCTTCAAGGACACACACATACACACACATACACACACACACATATATATATATATATATATATATATATATATATATATATATATATATATATATATATATATATATATATATATATATATATATATATATATATATATATATATATATATATATACACATACATACATACATACATACATACATACATACATACATACATACAATGCATGGTTCCATCTAAATGGAGTATTTAATCATAGTGATACTGATTTTTCTAGTTCATGGTTATCAAAATTTAATTACGTGAATCATTTGCTAAGTTTTGCCGGTGAGACAACTGGCTATATACACACAGATATGCAAAACGTAGATAACGTGTACCCAAATATTACCAAACTTAACTTAGATAAACATTGTTGCAACCAAGTATATATGTGCGATTCTTATAATCGTTTTTCTTTTCCCATCGAGGTATGTCATTTCAAGAAATAAATGTCTTTGAAACTAAATAGGTGTTGAATGACTTAAGGAATTGAATACCTTTTTTTATTACATATATACTTGTTAATTCCCGCCAGCAAAGATTTTGATTAAGTGTTCTTCTCTGGCCAAACAAAAATTGAAAAGGTACTGCGGTGGCTCAGTGCTTAGCGTACCGGAGTCACGACCCAAAGGATGCGGCTTCGAATCCTACCGTCGGACCAGCCAACTTAGGTGTTCATGGTGGTCCCGCCAAAATGAATTGCGGATTAGGAAAGGTCTAATGCGGACCATAGCTTCGATCTGAGAAACTGCTGAAACTCAATATGAATTTTTTCCTCGGGCTATTGCTTTCATTCAGTCTTAAGCCTGCGTCAGTCAACATTGTTGCTAAACAGAGAAATTTATTCAATAACGTACAACTAATGTACAGGGATATTCAAGGTAGCTTACTTAGCGACCTCTCGACTTTGTAGGTGCTGTGAAGGAGTTTTACAATACATGTATTTAACACAAAGAAACCTATAAGTGGAAGCATACTTGTAAATTCCCTTGAGCTATAAATAAGATATTACGTTCGTTTGACGTTGTACTACTAATACGTTGCGGGAGAGATGTACTTACGCGCTTACTTATAACAACCGAGATGGTACAACTACAGTTTCGATATAACGGGGACGTAGATTTTCTCCCGTGCTCTAGGTAACATAGACCATTGTAATTAGGTTCAGACGAACAAATAAATAAGCCGAGAGGTTAAGTATATCAGGAAGATGAATTGTTCTTTCTAATTTATTACTGCGCGAGGAACGTAGTTAATTGTTTTTACTTGTGAAGTAATAGATGTACATTAAACATTTCAAAATGTGTACATGTACAAAACTATTTAATATGTTGATGCGTCACGTACACTTTTCAAAATGTGTACATGTACAAATCTCTATTACTTTAATATGCTGATGCGTTACCTACACTTTTCGAAATATTACGTGCACAAATTCATGTTACTTTGATGTTGTATTTTGGCAGCCACAATCGGCCAACGTACTTCACAAAATATGTACATATACAAAATCATGTTACTTAGATGTTGTATTTTGGCGGCCGCTATCGGCCATCGTAGAGTTAGGCATTGATGGCACTGTGCACCCATAATTAGGAATATATATTATTATGTGTCTTTTATAATTTCTAAGGTAGGAAATGCATAGGTATATTGTTGATGTTGACAGATTACTATATATATATATATATATATATATATATATATATATATATATATATATATATATATATATATATATATATATATATATATATATATATATATATATATATATATATATATATATATATATATATAATTAGGGATATGTATGTATGTATGTATGTATGTATGTATGTATGTATGTATGTATGTATGTATGTATGTATGTATGTATGTATGTATGTATGTATCAGAATTCGTACTATTATTGTTGTTATAGCCTCAATTATAGATCAGGCGTGTATGGAATATTTAGATGTGAGTGTATGAGTTGACCAAGGAAGTACCATTGTACCTAAATTCTAATCCACAGGAAGCGTTCCGAATGGGATCGGACACCACCCGAAGATTAGAGAAGAGAAGACGTGGAGAGCACGAAGAGATAGGCTGTTGTGCGTGTAAGGAGGGCAGAGAGTACGGAATGGAGGGTACTGGAAGGACCGACATGCAGGGCCAGGAAATAGAACAGGGGTACCGGAAGTACCGAAAGGAATAAGGTGGAAGTTACAGATGAATAACATAGAATGGACAACGGAAGGAAACCCTCTAACCTTTTTTTAGTAGTGTAATTATCGGAAGCAATTGCGTTGAAAATTGTCCTCTAATTGTGGAATACCTTGAAATAGTTTATTAAATTGTTATAATTTTCACATTATTAAGTTTATCTTATCACCTAGACCGTCGGCTTTGCTGACTGGGGTCTCGGAGCTATGTAACCTTTAAATTGTCCGCTCTTTTCTGGGTTTAGTAATAATTCCGTTGTGGGTGGTACGTGACAGTAACAGCTCGTACCATCCAAACCCTGGAAATTTTATTATATTAGCAGAGATTAAAACATTGGCGGTGTGTTTAGTCCATATCTTGAATTCACATATCAGTCTTCCTTTCTTACAAATGTTAAACTAAAATTGTCAGTTCAAGGTCCTTAATCCGAGACAACAAAGATTTTCTGGTATGAACTATCCAATGGCGTACGGGGACGAGAAGATAGGGGAGGACGGTCAGCCCCAGGTGACAGCAATAAATGGGTGGGTGTACTATTGGGAGATTTGAAAAATACCAGATCAAAGATTTCAAACCAAATGAAAAATTCGCTAAAGTAAAGTTATTACCAATTTGCTTATGACAGCACTCTGCTGTTTAAAATTCTACTTGCAAATATAATATATTTTTCTCTGTTTGCATTTTAAAATCATTTGTGAGGGTGCCAAAGGATGGATCCGCCCAAGTACCGAATACTTAGGTACGCCCATGGGACTATTAACCAGCATTATCGAAGTGTGTGTATTTTTGTAATGAGAGGGTGTGATTTTTAAAGTCTGACAATATGAACTGCTTTTTCACACATTCTTTAAATACTTTTTTAAAAATAATTTTAATGAAAAGGATATGCAATGGATATTCTTAAATAGAAAATATAACGTTGAAATCGAATCCTCCATGTTATATACTCAAATTGATTCTATTAATGTGTAATCCACTGCATATATATATATATATATATATATATATATATATATATATATATATATATATATATATATATATATATATATATCACACATTAGAGTTTGGAGACATTCACTGTTACAGGATTATTCTACCGAGTAATATCAGGAGCGAAAGAAAGGATGAATGAACGCATATATCATTGAATGGAAATGTATATTAATAGTCCATCAATAATTAAGTCCCTGTGTACAATATATATATATATATATATATATATATATATATATATATATATATATATATATATATATATATATATATATATATAATACATATGTTATACCGTATATAAAGTAAAACCCTGCAGCAGAGAAAAGACGTTAACTTGGTAGAATGTTGCGTACTGAATATTAACCCATGTTTAGGAAAGTCTTAGCCCATTTGAAACTTGGGAAACCACCAGCACTTTACCTGATCCGGCCGTGCATGTTCGAACAAGCTTTTTATCTAGGTTTGTAGATTGTTATTTACCTCAAAATAAAGGCTGTGGTATGCATAGTACCGATTATGAGAGAAAAGTGGTTTAAATTTAATTTCTATAAACATGCCTTACATTAGTGCAGGAATAATATATACTTTCAGCAGAGAGAGAGAGAGAGAGAGAGAGAATTTAAACCACATCAGCCCCATGTAGCTCCGCCCCCCAAATACGTCATAACGTCATAGCTAGTTAGGCGCACTCAATTATTTTCGTTACTGTTAATCAAACGTAAACATACTATCGCAAATACGTGCATGTTTCTACTAAAGAATGGTCCCAGTTGGGATGGTTTAAATGGTCAGGACTGGCGTGTCACACTGACCACCGAGAAAATCTGTTAAGAATCGAAAGAGATTTAACTTCAGATATTTCTGGAAAAAAGGTTCAGAGTAAGTATTGTTTGCATTCAGTCATATCACGTGGATAATTGTTGACAATGATACTATGGTTCTTTGCAACATCGTTTTCTTTCGTTGTTTCTTTCTTTAAAATTTGTTTGATGTGAATGAACAAACCAACAGTATGTCATACTTGCACTATGAGTTCTTTTTTATATTGCACAATTCTCGCCGAAATTGTGGACGATTTTAATGTTTTTTATGTTAACAATAAAAAAATAATCCATTACGCTATGTCCAAGAATTTTCGTTAAGAAATCAAAATTCTTGAGAAAAATGTGCGATCTTGTGCTGCTAGTCTGTGGAGATGTGGGACTTGAATAAACATACGTACATGCTTGGCACAATAATAATCAGTAACGGTCATGCAAGCATAACACAAATCACTTTGGTTATATGTCATGATTTGTTGGTTTTAGCGGTGCTTTTAACACATTACTGATTGTATCACGCTGATGAAATGGGAGCTAAGTGTCTTTCCCAACGACACACCGAGGCATCCAGCAAGGTTTGGCCTGGGCGGGTATCTAATCCGCGACCCTTGGATTACACTTCAGAATATGCATTTTCTTGTCAACTAGAAATGTATCCATGACAATTTCAACAAAATGTTTTCAATTTGGATAAAGCTGTGTTCTTGGTATAAATCAAATGCCGAATATTTTAACCCCTACATTAAGAATTGTAACTGCGAATAAAATTCAGGAAGGAACCTTCTACATTTCAAAGGTATTCCTACACTATTTACTTTCACATATTTTCAATTCAGTACAGGACTGTATATATTCATGTTTACGATGGTAAGGATGATTGTTGATATTTAATATTGTTGTTTTTTTTTATAGAATTAAAAGATTATTTTTAAATAGCTAAGAACCCAAGAAACTCCAAACAACTTGAAAATGTTTGGGTTTGTGTACATTTTCTTGTACTGTCCTTACTTCAGTATCTATCCAAAATAAAAGGTCCTTATATAGGAATGTATGGGAAAAATTCTCTGTCAATAATTGCACATAAAGTAACAGCTGAAACAGTATGAATAATTCATCAAATTTTTACATGTTGAAGATCATAGAATATTCTTCTCAGATGCACAAAGAAATGTACATAAATTCAATAAAGGAACAGAAGTCTCAATCACGTCATTTTACGTTAAAGCAGTCCCAGAGTTCATGGTCCAATTTGATAACGGCTCCATATTGGTAGCAAATGGCTGTCATAATGTGATAATGACGTCATATCGAGCTGTGCAATAAGAGTTAATTTTACGATTTTTTTAACCACTGTTTTAAATAAAGCGATTAGATCAAGAGAGTGTTAGAGTCACTTCTGATATCAATATGTCACTTGATCTTGTGTGTGACAAGCTTAGATATCAAGCGTCTCATGGGTTAATAATCGTTATGATCAATAAAGAGTGTTAGAGTCACTTCTGATATCAATATGTCACTTGATCTTGTGTGTGACAAGCTTAGATATCAAGTGTCTCATGGGTTAATAATCGTTATGATCAATAAAGAGTGTTAGAGTCACTTCTGATATCAATATGTCACTTGATCTTGTGTGTGACAAGCTTAGATATCAAGCGTCTCATGGGTTAATAATCGTAATGATCAATAAAGAGTGTTAGAGTCACTTCTGATATCAATATATTTTACTTCAGGGGTGCACACACTTTTTCAGCATGCCAGCTACTTATAAAATGACCAAGCCCAAATTATCTACCTACCAAGAAAATGCAAAATATATATAAGCTGACGTTTATTTTTTAATGCTACGCGATCTACTCATACTACCTTAGCGATCGACCAGTCGATCGCGATCAACGTATTGTGCACTCCTGTGTTTCTTGATCTTGTGTGACATGTTTAGACATCAAGTGTCTTATGGGATAATATTCGTAATCATAATCATCGGATTGATATTTCTTCAAATAAATGAAGATGTGTGTATTCAGCTTAGCATATTCGGCATTCTCTTGGCATTTCTGTCAGAATATGTAATGGATTTTTTTTGTGTGTGGGGGGTCAAGTAGTCTAGACTCCAAGTTATTCGTGCTTTGTGTAGTGAACAGTACTAGATGTCCCGCGGGGTATGTAACTTTAGAAAAATTAATTCACTTTTTCATTAATTAATAACTTAGCATGTTATTTTTCGTGCATGCTTACGTACCGTTACAGTTAGTATATATGATACCATTGATATTCGTGTGTCCTTTCCTACTTAGTTATGTTTCTCGATTAACTGCGTAATTGCTAGTCCTAACGTTGAAATATTGTCCTCACGTGACTGGAAATTCCAAAAAATTCCAATATCTTACTGTACTACATTTGTTCAGATTTATATGATGTAATATATACATTCGAGAAAAATCTTGTACATGTGTTGTTGTTAACTCAAGTTTCAACCATCTGCGATTATAGAAAAAAAAAACGCTAGATTTTGCGTTCACCATGTCGGTACGCGCGTTGTTTGACTGTGGGGCGGAGCTAGAAATATTTGTCAAGCAGTGACGTAGTCTGGTCCCCTGCTTGTTATGCTCCTTGCAACGCAGGGAGAATAATAAGCAGGGGACCAGACTAGCAGTGACGAGGTGCAAACTGAGGGTAATTATTAGCTTGAAAGATCAAATGTTTGGAAAAGAAAAACATTCAAGCGGAAGATAATCGTTTGCTATTTTGCAAGTTTGCAAGTATACATTTGTATATGCAAACGACACATCACATGCTGCAGCTTCCTTCAAACAAGACGTTAAATGTATTTGTGATTACGTAGCGTTCTTAGTATTTCTTTTCTTACTAATAATTAGTAAGTAATCATATGTGTGTGTGTGCATATATATATATATATATATATATATATATATATAGAGAGAGAGAGAGAGAGAGAGAGAGAGAGAGAGAGAGAGAGAGAGAGAGAGAGAGAGAGAGAGAGAGAGTACGGGTGATCTAGGCGCCCCAATACCTTTGGAGCCCAGGAAACCGCCCCGTGCGCCTCCTCCTTACCTTTATTACCCTACTGTGAACAGCTTAGGTGATTTACACTCCAATTTTGATAATGAGAGTGAGGTTTTAGATGTTTTACACACTTTACTCAGTAATATTTAAGATTTTTACACCAAATCTAATAAAGTTTGTTTATCCTTGCATTTTTAAAATTTTTTATATATATATTTCTAAACTTTTCATCAAAGCATTGCGTTCATAGAGCTTGAGAGATCAAAGTTTTCTTGTAGCTGGACCATACATCAACAGACGGCCATTTGGTGTTAATGATATATGCGTTTTAGTGTTTTATCTCCTTGCAGGAATTGCTGATAAAACTTATTTAGTATGTATCTCACAAATGTTCATTAATACCCAAACCCACCAAATCTTCAAGACTTTAGTATATGTGTATATATCACTAATCGAATCACTAAACTAGGGGTACAATTTTGATTTTCATATAAAATTGCCTAAAGTTATAAATCTGTTAAAGTAGAATATCAGAACAGCTTTGAATTTAATTATTTAAACTCACCAAATCAAAAGTGTATTCATTCTATCCAAATTCTGAGAGTAATATTAAATCATGCATAGACGCTTTACATTATTTGCAACCCATAATCTACAACAATTACTTTGGAATATCAGCACTTAAATCTATTTTAACTAAGGCATGGCACAAAAAAATCTGGAATGGTCACACAAACAGAAAACAAATCAACTTTATTAAGTGTCATGTTTTTCTCGGTATTTCACAGCGAGGCTCAAATTGACTTTACAAACAGGTCAAACATCATGTGGTTATCATCTCCTATTTCTGAATTTTTTTACGTGATATCTATTCATTCGCTCGAATCAAACTACTAATAAAAGGTTAATTTAAGTAATGAAATATTATTTTTAATTTGTTCACTAGTTACGGCTAACGTAAAAAAGGTTCTAAATTTTTGGCATGATACAAAGTCTTCTGATCTTGTCGTCCTTGAATTTATTCAAACTTGTCACTCTACGTATATTCAGTGTTTTACAGACAAATATTGGCCTCTTTGCGATAGAGTGGAGAATGAGGTGCCTTGATTAACATCGCATTTATTTGTTTTAGAAAGTGTATTAATGGAGGTACTCTGACAAAGTAATTGTGATGAGCAAGTGTGGATATATCGTTGTTGTGAGGTCTGAGTCTAGTTACAGAAATGAATTTTAAAATTCTAAAATAAAACATGGACACCTGTATATGGTGTAAATTTAATCTTACTTCACAATCCTTTCTTGACACGTTCCTTCTTAATTGTCAGGCTATAAAAGTATACAGCTCTCTAGATATCATCTTAAATAAGAATATTATTTCTTTCAGTGACGTCATGTCTAGCGTGTTTAGTGTGTGTGTGTGTGTGGAGAGAGAGAGAGAGAGAGAGAGAGAGAGAGAGAGAGAGAGAGAGAGAGAGAGAGAGAGAGAGAGAGAGAGAGAGAGAGATGGTCATCAGTTTGTCGGTGTCTATATCTGTAGATTTAACTTTACTTTTTCCATCTATAGTAATGAGTCACTGACACAAAAATAGTGTTTTTCTTCTGTATATTCATTGTATGGATACTAACTAAATCTATATACAATTGAATCCTTTACGTCCGTTCGTTCAAGTTGTTCGCTTTTATACGTGCTTTTATGTATTTGATTGGAAAATTTTAAAAGAACAACTCCACGTACAATATTGTTTATGCGTCTATTAAAAAAGTGGCTAATCAAATCAAGTTTATGTTAGAGTTTTAATTAGAGTTTGACTTTCCTCACTGTAATGCATCACAGTTCACATATACTCTGATTTATATTCCAGTTTTGTTAATATATGCAATGCATATAAAAAAATATGACTATATTGGTGATGAAATAAAATTATCAAAATTACTAGAGCTTTGAATTTAGACATTTTTCTAAATATGTTCTGTTCACGTCATAAACACTTTCAAATACGATTTTTCTTAATTGCAGAAGACTGGGATATGAGTTGGAGAATACCATGCAATGCCACTGAAGGTCGATTTTATAACGGAGGCAAGGTTTGTTCAAAGTGTGAAATATGTCCGGGAGGACAAGGTCGGGACATGTCAAAAAGGGTAGGTGCCATATTTATAGTTCAGTACACAAAATCAACATGATTTCTGTTCCCTGAACAACGAAAGACATAGTTTATTATCGAATACTTTCCTTCCTTCCTTTGCTTTCAATATTTGCAATATATTCTGTCACAATTGCTCAGTCCAGGTATTCAGGAAATGTATAAATTTGGGAATTATTATCGCGTTTGATGTGTAAACATCGCCGCAGGCAGTGTTAATCCCTTATGCAAGTTGTCAGCCTCCCAAAACAATGTAATAGCCGCTAGTCAAAGGCTTGTAGTATTCATACCCAGGCGTTAACCATCTGTTCAGAGATCAAAGGAAGCACGCAGGGTGAACGGAGCGTGTTCTCATCCGCCACGTGGACATATAGAGAGAAAACATTGTCCGATAAGTTTAATTAGATCCCTCTACAGCGACATCGAATCGGATAGAGGGTAGGATTAAAATTTAGATAGGAGTTATAGCCCAAACTCGCATTAAAAATATCAGTATACGTTTGCAGATTATAAGAAGTACATCTTGCCGTTTTATAAGAAGTAAAGATACTCCGGGGGTAAGCTACTCGTAATTTAGCTTAAATCTTAGGACCAGATTGTAAGAGAAGGAAAAGCTTCGATTGATTGATTGATTGATTAAATTTTAACGGCGCACCAGCACTTTTAGGCTATTTAGCGCCATACAGTAGGTCATATTTGTAAAAAGGTTCAATATCGACCAGCGATATAGTAAAAAATCCATAGTAGATAAATATAAAATGGTAAATGTTGGTAACAGTTAAAGATATTGGTTCACGATCAACGGGAGATGTAAATGATGTATCTTGATGAAAAGATGTAAATAATAGTTGGTATTGGTATTAGTTAAAAATTAGTTTGGGTAAGGTCATAAAAAGTTACAGTTTAAAATAAAGATTTACTTCCTTTAGGAACTCTAAAATACTAGTGATTTGAATAGTATCAAAAAGTTCCTGCATGTCGTGTACATTATAGTATTTATCACGCGTAGGTTGCAGGTCGGAACACGTGGTCATAAAGTGTTCAACAGTAAATGGTACATTGCAAGGAACGCACTCTGGTGGATCTTCACCTTTTAGTATGTGTGAGTGGGTAATGTATGTATGACCGATTCTGATTCTTGCAATGACAACCTCCTCCCTACGAATAGTTCTGTAGGAAGGAGTCCATTCTCCCAAGATTGGTTTGATGGCATGAAGTTTGTTATTGATTGCATCATCCCATGATACCTGCCACTTTTGACGTAGATACTTTTTGATACAAGGTTTAAAATCACAATATGGTAATTTAAAATCCGATGGTTCTAAAGATAGGGCCATCTTAGCAGCCCGGTCTGCTTCTTCGTTACCTCTAATACCAATATGGCTAGGTAGCCAACAGTATACTATATTGCATGAGGCACTAAGTTCAGAGTTTTTTATCAAAACATTCACCAATAGTGGATTATCTAGTTTGATATTGTGTAGCGCCTGAAGCACTGATAATGAGTCACAGAAGATAATACTATTTAGAATATGATTAGTTTCGATAAATGTCAGAGCAAGGTCTATTGCTCTGATTTCCGCTGTAAATATGGATGCATCATTTGGCAAACGCTCTTTGGTTATGTGTTTGCCACTGACGAAGGCTGCAGCAGCCTTATCAGCAACCTTTGATCCATCAGTATAAAATCTAGCATAATGTGTAAATTCATTGAGTAGATCATGATAAGAATTCAAGAATAGGATAGGGTTTGTCTCAGATTTTTTCCGATCGTGTAACGTAAAATTCACTTGGGGTTGCTTAATGAGCCAAGGTGGTGTTTTCGAGACAAAAGTTTTCTGGATTAAAGATAGATTACATTTGATTTGGTCAAAGCAGGATGATATTCTAATACCAAATGAAGGTATAGCATTTGGTTTATTTGCGTATAAAGCTTTGTAATTTGGATGAAAAACGGCCGAAAAAGCTGGGTTCAGAGGGTTGGATCGTAATTTAAGAGCATAATGTGCAGAAAGCATTTCTCTGCGATGCGATAAAGGTGGTTCATTCGCTTCCGCGAGAAGGCTTTCATACGGAGATGTCTTAAATGCTCCTAGAGCAAGTCTTATTCCCTGATGATGAATTGGGTCAAGCATTTTCAAATAAGACTTCCTAGCTGAACCATAAACAATGCATCCATAGTCTAAGATGGAACGGATAAATGTTCTATACAAATTAAGGAGGACTTTTTTTATCAGCACCCCAATCAGTGTGAGCAATTACTTTAATCAAATTTAAGGCTTTTAAGCATTTAGCTTTCAAATTCTTAATGTGTGGTATGAATGTCAGCTTTTTGTCAAAATGAACACCCAAGAATTTTGTTTCCTCAACAACTGGAATAAGTGTTCCATCCAGCGTGAGTTTAGGGTTATCATGATGTCTTCGCAACTGACAAAAATGCATGCATACTGTTTTTGATTTTGAAAATTTGAAACCGTTATTACTGGCCCAACTTTGAATCTTATTGATATTTTGCTGTAGTTGCCTCTCAATTGTATGCATGTGTTTTGAGCGATAACAAATTAAAAAATCGTCAACATATAATGAGCAGTCAACACCGGGAGCTAAGCATTTGGTGATACTATTGATTTTGATGTTAAAAAGCGTCACAGATAAAATACTGCCCTGGGGCACACCCATCTCTTGCTGGTGTGTATCGGAGAGGGTAGAGCCCACTCGAACTTTGAATTCCCTGTCAGAGAGAAAATTAGAGATAAATGAGGGCAGACGGCCTTTGAGACCCAGATCGTGCAGGTCTTTTAGTATCCCGTACTTCCATGTTGTGTCATAGGCCTTTTCTAAATCAAAAAATACCGCTACTAAATGTTCTTTTTTGATAAAGGTATCACGAATGAATGTTTCTAGTCTAATTAGATGATCATTAGTACTCCGTCCATATCGAAAGCCACTTTGGAAAGGAGATATTAAATTGTTAGCTTCTAAGTACCAGAGTAGTCGAGTATTGATCATTCGTTCCATTGTTTTGCACACACAGCTTGTCAGTGCAATTGGTCGGTAGCTGTTGGGGTCTTCGCTATCTTTACCGGGTTTGGGAACTGGTATTACAATTGCTTCTTTCCAGTTTTTGGGTACATTACCAATAATCCATACATCATTGAAGAGTTTCAAAAGAGTTTTTAATGATGATTCTGGGAGGTGTTTCAAAAACTGGTAATGTATTTCATCAGGCCCAGTGGATGTATCATGGGCCTTATCTAAAGCCTCCCTAAGCTCCGATAATGAGAACAACTGATTATAATTTTCCGAGTTCTTGGATGTGAATTTTAAACGTGACTTTTCTTTTTGAGCTTTAAGTTTTTGGAAGGCTTCGGTATAATTAGATGATCATGAATTTTTGGAGAAACTGTCAGCAAGAGTATTTGCAATGTCACGTTTTGAATTAAAGTTGTTATTGTTTAGTTGCAGTTGTCGGAGAGGGTTTTGTTTGTTCTTTCCGTTTATTTTGCGTACAGTATCCCAAACCTTCTGAACAGAGGAACGAGAGTTTAAAGAAGTAACATATTTCTTCCATGATGCTCGTTTACTTTCCCTGATTGTGCGACGAGCTTTGGCTCTGTCAATGCGATATACAGCTAAGTTTTCGGGCGTCGGATGATTATTAAATTTGTTTAATGCTTTTCGACGTAGTCTAATGGCTTCCGTACATTCCTTAGTGACCCAAGGTTTTAAGATTCTTTTACAGTTGGTAGAGGACTTGGGAATAGAGTCTTCTGCAATTTCTATTAGAATAGATGTAAAAAGCTTAATGGGATCGCTAACATTGAAAACTGTGTCCTCATTCAGCCTAGTTTTGCAGAGTATTTCGAACTTGACCCAGTCGGCCTTCTTTAAATTCCATTGTGGAATTACTTCATCAATTGTAGAGTTAAGATTTACAAGTGAGATTGGGAAGTGATCGCTACTGTGGAGATCATCAGCGACCTTCCATTCATAGTCCAAAAGCAGCGAGGGAGAACAAATTGTCAAATCGATGCATGTGTATGTACCCGTGCCTGGGTGTAGGTATGTAGGTATTTTGGTATTATAGAGACACAGATCGTGTCTAGAAATAAAGTCTTCAATTTTGTGACCTCTATCACTTATATGATTTGATCCCCATAGAATATTATGGGCATTAAAATCGCCGAGTAAAACAAATGGTGCAGGAAGTTGTTGCACAAGGGTATCTAATTCGTTTGGGACTAGGTTAGTGTTTGGTGGTAAGTAAATAGAACAAAATGTAATCACTCGCTGAAGAGTGACGCTTACAGCAATGGCTTGTAAATTTGTGTTTAGAGGAATGACCTTATGAGGGGCTCTATTGTTCACAATAACAGAGACTCCCCCTGAGGCCCTGTCAACATTCTGAGAGTAGTGGTTAAACAGGGAGTACTTTTTAAGTGTGATGTTGTCTGTAGTTTTCAAAAATGTTTCCTGAAGACATAGTACTGCAGGATCATGTTCATCTAAAAGCAGAAGAATATCATGGTAGTTGGCTTTAAGTCCTCTACAATTCCATTGTAAAATGGTGTTCTTCATTTCAGCTGTATATTAGACCTTTCGAGTGGCAAATAATTTGGTTATTTATCTGGAGGAAGTACGGGGGTGTATCTTTTGTTATTGGATCTGGAGTTACCCTGAGGACATGAAGCAAATTCCTCCGCATCCATGTCCTCTAGGTCTTCAAACCTGTTGTGTATTTTTATAGGGTCATCAGAACCTTTTTTATGTCTATTTGTTTGAAGCCTTTTCTTGCTATTTGGTGATTTTGGTGGTGAGGTAATGTTGAATGTTGTTTGCGTCGATGTAGAGTTTTTCTGCGGTCTATAGTGTGGGATGTTTGAGTCAGCATGGGGTTCAGGTGGGTTTGTTTGAGTTTGTGCATCTTTCGTTGCTTTCTGGCTGCTCTTTACTACAGTTGAGAAGGATGGGCCGGGGAATGATCTAGCTTGAACAAGCTTCCTGGCCTCTGGATAGGGAATATTATTAGTATATTTAATCCTCTGGATTTCCTTCTCCTGTCTCCAAGTGTCGCATTCCTTGGAACCAGCATGATGTTCTTTGCCGCAGTTTACGCAGTGCGGAGTGGCCTTGCACTCTGATTCCCGGTGGGAGGAGTCGCCACACCGGCCACAGATTTGGCTTCGAGAGCATCTGTCTTCATGATGGCCGTATTTTTGGCATTTGTAACATCGGAGGGGATTTGGTATATATACCTCAACCTTAACTTGTAAGAAGCCAACCTTTACCACTTTAGGTAATATGGGCTTATTAAAGGTGAGTATAATAGTGTTGGTGTCCTGCAGATTGTTGTTTCGTTTGATACGAATTCTACGGACTGCAGTGACACCTTCAGTTTTCATGCCCTCGACGATGTCCTTGTCGCAGACTCCAGCAAGGTCACGGCAACGAATGATGCCTTTTGATATATTAAGTGTAGAGTGGGCGGAGCAGGTTACTGGAATATCGTGAAACGATTTAATTTTCAGTATATTTTCAGTTTGAGCTTTGCGCTCACACTCTACAAGTAGGTCACCTGATCTTAGCTTTTTCACACTTTTTGGCTTGCCGACTAATCCAAGTATAGTCTTTTCGACTATAAATGGTGACAATGTGGCAAGTTGTTTTGTTTCGTCTTTTGAATGGATGACCATGAAGCGAGGAAAGGATTCCACACTACATGGTTCATCATCCGACTCTGATGACACAGTTTTGGTACGTTTGGGAGTTTTTTTTAAATTCTCCATGATGGCAGTTTGAAAGATTCAGCACCCGTGCTCCCCACCCACCAAGGAGCCCAACAAGGGGACACTTTTAAAGTGCCAGGGATACACAAACACCATACTCAGTTGGTAAAATTACCTTTAGTTGACCCTGAAGTTGCCAATTTCGAAGGTCAGTAAATTTACCCCCCGATTGACCCGTTAAGCCACCGCCTTCTAGGAAGTCTTCTAAGATTTAAGAAAGGGGAAGATATAGGAATAGAATATAGGGGCAACGGTGGTATCAAGCGAGATACAAGAATAAAGTAAAAGGAGGTGAGAGAGATAATTAAGACTTCCTAGGGCTCGGCGTGACCAGCCGATTTGTCGAGACCGGGCCCATCTCAACCACCCGTCTTAAGTGAAGTAGAGGCCAAAGTAGTGTGTTGCAACTACCAGGATCCTTTCCTCCTCCGTTACGGGTCGCAACCCACGGCAAACAGGTTGCCTCTACTTAGTCGCCTTTTACGACACGTGGCGAGGCACGGCGGGCCAATTCTACAACCCCGAACCCGCAGGGGGAGAAAAGCTTCGAAAAGGTCTGAAACTTTTCGGGGACAGAACTTCCGGTGCAAGTTAGTAGTCCCGAGTCTATAAGAGGGAGACTAAGTGAGACTGGCAGTATAGTCGGAGTCGACAAAGTTTAGTTGACATAGAGAAGAGGGAAAGAAGGTGCAGGAGGAGGAAAGTAGTCTGGAGGAGGAAATAGAGGAGGAATAGAACCTTGGAGGGAGTCAGGCAGGAAGAGAGGGAATTAGGAGATAGAGCAGAACACAAAGATGAGTAGAACACGACAGATGGAAATCTCTCACACTACGAATCAAATAATGCGATAGGCTAGTAAAGTTCGAGAGGAAGAAATGTATTTGTGAAATTCGAATTATTGACCATTTAATTGTTATTAATCTGATATTATTGATCTTCACCCTTTTTGTAATTTCAATCATTTAACCGTCGGCATTGCTGACTGGGAGCTCGGAGCTGTACATCTAACTTTTAAATTAACTTCCAACCAAAATCGAGCCTGGGTGGGACTTCTACAATAGTTTCAACAAATATTGGAGGCACCACAATCCTTCACAATCAAAATCCTACATTGTGAGCAACCTTTACATTCTACAATAATGCAGGACATATCTTCAGTGTCAAATACATGAACTTGATTACATAAATATTTATTTTCAGGGCACTTACAACACTGTAAACTTGCCATCTTGCGCATTGTTGTCTTCGTAATCTTGGTATAGCTAGCATGAAATGAAATTAATCAATGTAGCAAATATTGAAAGGAATTGCACAAGAACTATGTGTTGGGTCATTTTTTCAGGCATCTATGATTGAGGAGACAGTGAGAAATTTCAAAGTTATATAACTTTAATGAATAAATATTTATATAAAGAATAATAAACTTTTTTATATGGGACAATTTCATACAACAGCCGTCTTGCCTAACTTTCTTACGGATCCGCCAGCCAAATGCTTTAAACATGTACAGTCATACAGAGAGACATACTTAAATCACTTGCTCTATCTAAAACAAAGAAAAAAGATACAAATTCCAAAACAATTTCTACAAATTTTCTTAATCGCGTCTTTGGTATTTATCACTTTTGGGTTAATGGCGATATGATCAATTTCCGGATATAGACAAAATTATTGAGTATGTTCATACATAATGTTGTCATCGAAATTATTAAAAGAATGTTTAGTAGAACCAACAGTTGTATTATTATCAGAAAATTGATACGATATAACATTTGTCTTTTAAATTTGAATTCTTCGTCGGCAGTCACTAGCAAAAACATGCAAAATGACCAATATCGCAAGTAAAACTTCAAAATGTACAACAAAAAACACTGATCGCAATTTTTACAGGTCCTCAATACCTCAGAAACGCATGGAGATTTAGAATGTATTGAGTGTGAAGTATGTCCTCCAAAAACGTACAACAATGGTGGTAGAGAAGGCTGCAACAAATGTCTTGACGACTGTGCTGTCCGAAATCGCCATGACTGCCCTGAGAAAGCGACACGGCTATGCGGAGAATGTTTAGATGGGTAGGTCTTCTGTTTTATCTTGTTGGTAAATAAAGACTATAATTATTAAATTTGTGTACATCAGTTTTTTTGTACATATGTACATATAACAATCGACAGTTATCAAATCACAAAATGTAATGACTGTACTCTTTCTCCAACAACTAACCAAATACTAACATTCCGTTATTGAAATGACATGTCTCACCAACATGGTAAGTTGTAATAAAGTCAAACGATAAATTCATTTAAATAACTTTCTATCGGTAACAATTAGATTTAGTGCATGCATGATGATACAGTTAGACACCTTAAAGAAAATGAATACAGGTTTTAAAATACTGTATTAAAAGCTGGTAATGTATCAATTGTAATTACTGCAAATTTTATTTCTTTAGATACTTTGAAGATTACCAGATAGATGATAATCCCAGCACGTGCATTCCGTGTACCGAAAAAGAAAAAACCATCATTCCGGCATGTGCTAACTTAACTACTCCTGCGCCATCAGCTATCAACACTACTCATCTGAGCTCCAAAGCCACGACTTATCTATACGTAGAAAACAGAGCAATAACAAAGGATAACCATGTCTTTAGAGAAAACATTCCAGTTCAAAATAAAGCTGTCGAATCAAACAACGGTATGTGCAGTGACGGTCGAATCAATACAATAAATAAGATATTAATTTGTCAACAAACATATACTTGTATCGATGTCCATCCGAATTACCATAAGCAGATATCAAGTTTAATAAGGTAGATTACGGAAGCATTCTCTGTGCTTTGCTGTGAGAATGCTTGTTGGTGTATTTCATTGCTGGTTGGCTTTGCATTTTCATCTTTCGAAAACATATCGTACAATACTACAAACTTGTGCATTTCACCGATGCCTAAGAAAAAGTGCGCACATCAACGTATATCCTAGACATCAGTGAATTCCATGCAAAGGTTGTCATTTAAAAGTTATTTATGAGAGAGAGAGAGAGAGAGAGAGAGAGAGAGAGAGAGAGAGAGAGAGAGAGAGAGAGAGAGAGAGAGAGAGAGAGAGAGAGAGAGAGAGAGATGCAGTCATCTCAGACAGACACGAGTTTTCCTATTGACACAGGGCATATTCCCTTAATTACAGGGATGTACATGAAACATACTATTCTTTATCATTACAAAATATAGATAGAGAACTAAGTTAATATACAACACACGTAAGTACTGATTCATCAGTCAAATAAAGTCTTTTATAATCCTGAAAGTGATAAATGTCATTCTGTATATATCTTAATTGTCCCTAACACGAAACACTGGGCTTTATCATATTGCCAAGTAAAACAAGCGAACCTGAAATTGAATGATCATAAAAAAATATAAACTTTTATCAGTGAAAAAAATCTCCATTAAGTTGGACAGTTGCATTTTAATCAGGCTGGCCTCCTAATATGACTGCACAGTGTGAGAAATGGTTTAAGGTATGTGTCTAATGGGAACTATTTTTTGCGGAGTTTATTTTTGATGCTGTATTACTGACTGTCTCTTACGTTAGCACGTTCCACATATCTTATCATACGTATTCCTTTAAATCAAACTAATTTGTTTTTTGGAGAATGTGTTGTTTGGAATAATCCGAGTGTAAATGAATGCGCGTGTACTGAGTTTATAGTATTTGTTAAGAAGAAAATAATATTAAATACATTTCCAGTTTAAAGCTGATTAATTATTAATACTTACAACCACTGCAAACCCATCTTCGCTGGCTAAGGTTCCGATATAATAATCCCACATACACCCTAGTGGATGGAACAGATATATCAGTGCTTTGTCCTAGCGACAGCTATTGGATTTTATGAGTTGCCTCCCTTGGTATGTACTTCCAACTAACCAATAGCTTGTAACAGCGGTGTATTGCACATCGGCCGAAAATGGTGGAGGCAATTGACAGAGAAAGGATACTTTATAAGTTTAACATAGAAAGTACAGGTGTATTTGAGTGAAAGGTAGTTTTACAAACACGGACCGTCAGTGGAAAATTACTTATGTATTAGCACATTCCAGTTGTGTGCGCCTCTTGGCTCGATCATGTAAGAGCATCATTCAAGCTTTAATAACTTCATTTTGACTGAAAGCTTTGACTTGCTGCCGAATCCAATGAAATTCACAACCCCGAAGCAGAAAAATATCTGTTCGATCCGCCAAGGTGTAGATGTGTTTATCATATCGGAACCTTGGTCAGCGAAGATGCTGAAAACCCTGCGATGTAAAAGCAAAGAAAGATAATTGTCTTAGTTTCGTCCTCATCATTTTAACGCGTCTTAAAACAGTAATCCGGTTGAGATATTGTCACGTTGTTGATTGCTAAAGTTCTAAGACAAATTTTGTCATGTTACTGATTGATACAATTCTATGATATAAAACTTTAGAGCACTGATAAGTTCAATTTTCTCTCTGAGCCTGTTTTTTCTCTTAAGCATTGTTATGTGCAAATATGATATGCGAGAATCTTAATTAAAGGACACTTTCTCATCAAGGACAAAATTGTACAAGCTCCTTTATTAAATTTACCTTATGTCTCTAGTTTTTTATAATGGACACCTGTTCATATAAAAAAAACTTGAAGTCCCATAATTTGTTGGTTATAAGCACGTTTAATGGTAATTTAAAGTAAATTAATAGGAAACTTAACATCTGCTCAAGCTTTCAGACTCACTATAATTATAATCACTTTTCCTACAGAAAACTTACCTACCCAGAATGGTATTTGGTTCCTGTCTTTGCTTGGACTGTGTACAATTATTACTGTATTAGTTGTGTTCTTGACGATATGGGTGATCTGTAGATACTATAAAAAGAGAAGACAAAGACTATCTGGCACAGATCAAGGAAATAGAACAGGTATGTCTGAATGTGGTTCGCTAAAACAAGCCATTAAATGTTATGAGGAGAACAGAAGCAAACAATTACACTACATAGAGAGTCATACACTTGTAAAACTTTATGTGAAACATGGTATTTATTCTATAACTTTCGTACAGAATGTCTCATGGATAAAAATATGATACGTTCATTTCCTAGAGTCGCTAAATTTTCAAGACGACTTTTTCTGTCACATAAAAAACTGGGGCTTGATGTTAAGAGAACTCAAAGATCTTGTTAAATTACGTGCAAACCAACATAAGATGTATTTAATTACAAATCAAGTATGATGATCCTGTGGCAGCGACTATCTAGATATCGTGTACCTGTTCCTCTTTGCATCTTTGGGATCAATTTTACGTGTCAACAAAGAAATTAATGGAAGATTATGATGGAAAAATGCTGAGTTGTCTGACGTCATTACTTGCGTTACAGTGATATCTGTGAATCGAAAGTACATATTTAGCTAAGATTCACAACTGAAACGAGTAAAAGTGCCTTGAGTTTTCTTGCTATTGAATGTTCATTTTGACTCCAAATATTTCCTTTCGAGATGATGAGAATAAAAATGGTCAGATTTTGTTTCTTATGTGATTTGCATGCCTTCTCTCCCCTCTCTCTCTCTCGCCATACATACATACATACATACATACATACATACATACATACATACATACATA
Source organism: Potamilus streckersoni (assembly GCA_016746295.1). Classification (NCBI taxonomy): domain Eukaryota; kingdom Metazoa; phylum Mollusca; class Bivalvia; order Unionida; family Unionidae; genus Potamilus; species Potamilus streckersoni. Next base: position 96,613 of record JAEAOA010000188.1, on the reverse strand, counting down.
CATACATACATACATACATACATACATACATACATACATACATACATACATACATACATACATACATACATACATACATACGCACTAATGACTGAGTTATACACAGTGTCTCGGAGGTGGGACCACATGGAGTCGATGGTGTTATCAGATGTCTTTTTGGTGAGAGCTTTCTGCAGCTTTCTGATGAACTGCTTCGTTATCTCTGGTTTGTTTGCACAGCACGTATTTATGCGTGAGCGGCCATTCTTCTTGACGTGGTGTTGCTTTTTGGGTATTATTCGCACCTTTCTGGCTACCAGGGAGTGGTCCGTGTCGCTGTCGGCGCTGTGGTAGCTGCGAGTGAGGAGGACGCTGTCCAGTTCCGCACGCCTTGTGAGGACGAGGTCTAGTTGGTGCCGGTAGCATGAACGTGGGTTTATCCATGACACCTGGTGATTTTCCTTGCATTTGAAGTAGGTGTTGGTCACGCATAGGCTGTGTGAACAGTACATCTCCAGCAGTCGCTGACCGTTCTCATTGATCTTTCCCCTTCCATGAGTACCGAGACAGCTGGGCCAGGGCTCGTGGTCAACATACATACATACATACATACATACATACATACATACATACATACATACATACATACATACATGCATACATACATACATATGTACGTGCGTGCATACGTGAGTGCATACGTGAGTGCATACATACACACATACATATAAACAAAAATTTGTTCTTTGGGAATGATAAAAGTATTTTAGACCCCTCATGACATGTAGGATTTTAGTTGATCATCAAAATTAGAAAAAAAATTATTTAAATCATATAAAACGAAATAATTCACAAGAATTGTAACAATTGATTAAGTGAGTTCTGTTTTACATATGGCAACAAACCATGTCCTATTTGTCCAACATTCGTAGCTTCCAGGTCTTGGTTCACGCCTCGAATGTATTATGATAAGTACCATTCGAACCATATCTGCTTTTGACGAAACAATGCTTCACCGAAACGTTGTGAATAAATTAAACTATATTTTTTTCCACAATTTCTCAGCCAATCCTACTGTCAACCCATTTGCAGAAATAGCAGAATTGGTCCGAAAAAGTTGCAGTTTTTATCTTGTGAAAAATGTTCCCGAAAATAGAACGCATCATTTTTTTTAAAAACAATTACTGCGCCAACACAATTTGAAGCACATTTTGTTTAGCTGAAAAATTCGAGGCTGTCCTGTTGATTTTCCATATTGCACATGCACAGCGAAATCATGTGACGTCAGAAATGATAGCATGACGTTAAATGAGTCAGCACATAACTGTTTTAAGGTTTTTGACATTGTCACATACATAATCTTACAATTTAAATCATTACAAATAAATTTTATGAGAAACCTTCAATATTCTTCATCTTGAGCTCGAAAAGGTGCTGTATAAACAAATTATTCATAAATTTCACTTGAAATGATTACTAATTAAACATATTCTGTATATCAAATATTAATTTACTTTAAGCCTAAAATCCCTTGAAATTACTTAATATGATGACAGGATTTTTATTCATAACTTTTTAATATGATATGTTCCCTGTCATGACCCATAAGCGTTTGTGATAAATGTTATAGCTCTTCACAATCTTTCATTCTTGTGAGTAGAAAGAATTTACGCCTTTGTGTATTTGTTTTTCTTTTATCACATTTTAGGGGTACCAGCTGACACTTCCGGAAATTCGTTTAATAGCTCACTCTTAGCAGGCGCTTCCGGAAATTATATTGATGGTCCACTCATTGCAGGCACTTCCGCAAATTCGTTTCATAGCCAGATTCAGGCAGGAACTTCGGGAAATTCAGCTGATAGCCAGCTCCTGGCAGGCACCTATGGAAATATAGTTTATAACCCAATCTTGTCAGACAATTCTGGAAATGGCCCACTCCTGCCATGCAATTTTAGAAATCCAGTTGATATCCCGCTCCTGGAAGGCACTTCTGAAGTTTTAGTTGGTTTTCCACTCCCGGATGGCGCGTCGAGAATATCAGGTGATAGCCCTCTCCTGGATGGCAGCAATAGAAGTATAGATAATGGTCCTTAACACAGAAACTTCATATATGAAGGGAAATGTCAAAATTGCTGTTACAGACAGCCACAGGGCACTATTTTCTGAAGGCCTACAAATATGAGCAAATGTTCATAATGTTAAAATAAGAAATATTATATCAAGAAAGTTGTAAACTTTATCAATATTTCAATTTTTGAACAAGCGCCTTTCTGGTAAAAACGGTGATTTGCTTCTGAAAACAGTAAAGTCAGTAAAATAAAAAAGCTGATAGATTTATGTTCTTTTTCATGGTTTAATCAATATTCAATATAACGGAACTGTTCGGTCAATACCATATGAAAATATATTAAAAGTAGTTAATACCTCATTGAAATATTTACAAAAGATGTTATGCATTATGTTGCTTCCATCGTGATCTAATAATTACGTTAGTTCATAATGGAAAAATGGAAAAAAGTCAAATTGCCCATTTTCAAAATCTAATTGAAATTTACTGTCACAAAGTCTGAACTTTAATCAGCATTGTAAAAGTAATCCATCACAATATATGAATCATCGTAAAATATTACATAAGAATAGTTAGTACCGTAAAGTTTTTTTTTTTTTAAAGTGTGTTGAAGGTTAACGTGGTAAGCAAATACGAAATTATATGAAATTGTCTTATGGAATATTTATGTGGTCATTTGAAAAAACAAATAGACAAACTCCTTTATATCCTAAATATTTGCGTAAATTGACCGTGAAGATAAACAAGAGGATAAGTATGATCTGCATATTTAGGGTGAAGGACATGGAATAAACTCAGCTTCACTAATTAAATACAACTGAATCTTGCCTTGCTTTTTGAGAGACATTAGAGTGACGAGTACATTCCGCCACTGCAGAGCTGTCTCTACCGTTCATTTCATTATTTCATTTGTGGTACTCTGTAATCTTATTACTTTTAATTTTAACTGTATTTGAATATTATTTTTATGGAGATATTGCATAATTCATCAAATTGAACGTGGAAACAACTATATATATATATATATATATATATATATATATATATATATATATATATATATATATATATATATATATATATATATATATATATATATATATATTGCATTGTGCACTTCAAAAGTTCTTATAAAGTGCTCCAAAGAATATAATCCGCCAGTTCAGATACTTAGCACGAAGCACTGGAAGAAAAAAAAATACAGCCAACATTTCAAAACTTTATTTAATTTCTTATTCAGCTGACGCAAATAAAATGGCATTCGATGATTTCACTTTCGTAAACGATCTGGAGACAGATACCAATCCAGGTAATGTTCAAATCTTGTAAAAAAAAAACAAATTCTTCAAAAATTACTTTCTTATTTTTGGGCAGTCTGACATTGGAGTGATTGTATTCAAGCTGAATGTAAACACTTTATGCAAGAACTATACTAATTGGCTTTGAATTACCAATAAATGGTAATGCGTGATAAAATAGTAGTGACTATTTGCAGTGATATGACCTTCTTAGACCGTTATGTCTTGTCTGCCTGCAAAGGACGTGAACTTTAGGAATGAATACAAATAAAACATCCAACTATAACAGCATCTACTTCCAGTTTAAGTGCTCCCATTGAAATTGCTTCATTTTTGACAGGGTAAACATTGTTCCCTCTTTCAGTTCTAAAGGGAATGGATCGGAACAGATGGATTCATCGACAAGAACTGCTGAAGTCGAATATATCTATCCACCAGCTATGTGCCAAAAGATGGATAGCTTTAGACAGTGATTACCCAGTGCTTTCTATGTCAAAGGAAGAGGTTGAGCTACTGAAAAAGGAAGCCCAAAGCAAAATCTGGACACCTCAAGAATTAAACTTCCAGATTCTCTCAAGATGGACACAGATTAAGGGAAATCAAGCCACGGTCCAAGCTCTTTGTGACGCTCTTTTCACAAAAGAGCATTATGATATTATAGAGGACATTATGATAATTCATGAAATGAAATTGAATTAAACTTACGCCATAAAAAATAACAATTGATAGTTTTGTCTACACGTGCTTTTCAAACTTCTGTTAGACAAATTCAAAATGACGTCTGGAGTATAGGGAGCCCCTATAGTACTGACGTGAAATCATATATCATCAGTTAGTCAAATGTGTTAATATCTCCGTGTGTGTGTGTATGTGTGTGTGTGTGTGTGTGCGTGTGTGTGTGATTAAAGATCTAACGTAATAGATTTTTTTTACTGAATCCATTCTTGACTTATTTAGTGAAGCTGACTATACATTTTGAACAACCAGTCGTTATGTTTACTTAGGGTACACAAAAATGTATGAATGTAAATTGATTATGATATTTAAATCTTTCAACATTCATACTGTACCACCAAACACATGCTGAAATTTTGTCTTACCCTCTTCAACTTATTACTGTAGGTAATAAACGTGTGTTAAAGTTTTAGGTATAGATCATGCATTTTTTGTTTCCTATGTATCCTGTAACTGTCATACCTTTCTAATCATTGTAATAGGCTTGGTAGTGCTGCACACCTTTTAACCAAATGTGGGTTTCTTCAGGTTTGTTTGTACCCACAATTTATTTTTCCGATCATAATTTCATACGGATCAGGATATCGATATATCAATTAAGATTTTCGTTAATAATATTGGTGGAACCTAACTTAGAGGTTCGACATACTCAGAAAACACGTGAAGAGTGTCTCATGTGTTCTTGGTATCAACATTTTAAAATTCCAATGACTGCTGTGTCAGGAAAGAGATATATAAAGAGTATCTTATATGTCTCAACAGGTAGACCATAGACGTGAATTTAGGTCTATAGAAATATGTCATTGACTTTTTTATCTGCAGGTAGGTTATAGACGTATTGATGTGTCTTTCTTAGTAGGTCATATACATATTTATATGTCTCTATGAGTAGTTTATAGACATATTTCTATGCCTCTGTATGTAGATAAAAGACTTATTTCTATGTTTCTGCAAGTAGGTTATGGAAGTGTCAATATATCTATAGACGTATCGTAATACATTTGGATTATATATCTGTCAATTTTAAGGATTTCTTAGATTTGTATGATTACTTGGTTAATTATGGGATTTAGGTGCTGGGGGACATAATTCTTTGTCCGAATAAATAGCTAATTAATAACAGGAAACGTCACAGAGTGCCGTGTTGGTGAGATTTCATGATGGCATGGTTTGGTTTGTGTTAGTTCATGGTTAGAGCAGCATAAGCGTGCCTGGAGCTCAGAAGTCCCCATTAAAATCTAATAGTTTGTTGATTTTGTGATTCCATGTGCAGTATTTACAATTGTGGACTGGTAAATTGCTCAATGGAATAAACAAAAAGGCATTGTTTTGGCGTTTGGAGGCGTCGTTTACTGTTGCTATGATCGTAAATATGGTGTAGAGATCGAGGCGAAATATGTTTTAAAATCATGATTTGACTGGTCTAAGGTAGCATATGAAAAATAGTTCAATGTATTAGTTAGTTCAGTTGTATAATTTCATGGCGTGAATCACTGTCGATACGTTACGGAAATGTAAAGAGGAGAACCATGCAGGTTTGTGGTCAGCAATAAAGCTGTGAAGTTGTGAGATTTGCGGTCATGTAATCGAGAAAAATAATGTATTGCCTGGGCGCGTTGAAATGTCTAGCTTACAACAGTAGTTGTATAGAAGTCCTTGAAAAACGGGTAAACGAGTGACTTTTAGCATGATTTCACTTCGGGGTTGAAATCCCTCTTAGGTATTACAGTATTTATATGTCTCCATAGGTAGGTCATATATATATATATATATATATATATATATATATATATATATATATATATATATATATATATATATATATATATATATATATATATATATATATATATTGATAAATACTTAAAGCATTTTATGGATCTCGTGTTATTTATTATAAACATATCTAGAGTATCTAAAATGTCTCAGTAAATTGTGTCATATCTTGATATGTCTCTCTTGGATATGTTTTGAGTATGTAACATCTCAGTTTTGAAAGATATGTATATCAATAAACATTGCTAATTAGTTTTTGTGCTCTTTCTAATCGAGTGTTAATTACGCTTTTAAGTTGTGCGAACAAAACGCGTAATAGAAACTTTTGCATATAAATAATATGACTAGAAAATGAATCCATGGTTATAGAGTGCACTAGAGCCAAAATGATATTTCAGCATAAAGAACTACAATATTTCTACTAGTTCTGAAAAATATCTTCTGTTTGTGCTCCAAATTAAGATATATTTCTTATTTCTAATTTTTCTTTGTATAGACGACATGTAAAAAGAGAACAAGCACAGACAAATGTTTTTCAAAAGGAAATTAGGTTGCAAGAAATCCATCTGGGTAGCAAATACTAATTATCGTTACAATATGTACTGAGGGATGGGGCTTAATCATACACAAACTGACTTAAACGTTCGATAGCTTGTTTGTAAAAGCGCTGCAGATATGTGGTTGACTGAAAAGACATTTTATCAAGGAATATAGTTGACTTGTACAGTGAATTCAGTTAATGTGAGGGCAATTCCTAACATAACATCGAATATTTAATTTTAGATGTACTTGTAAAATTAGTCATTCTAAGCTTCATATGCAATACTCAGTATCAGACCTACTTGTAAGTTTCGTCATTCTCAGCGTGACTTGCAATACTCAGTATAACACATACAAGTAATATTTGAAACGCAATGCTCAGTATCAGATAAACTTGTAATAGGTCGTCCTTGTAAGCTGTTTGACACGCAGTATTCAATATCAGACATTTTTGTAAGATTTTTCTTTCTTTTTGTTATCATAGTCATCTATGTTATTGACATTTTAGTCAGAAAGTGTAGGCAATAGTGGACATTTTACGTTTGAAAAGGCCAATACTTAAAGAAATTAGTACATTGCTGAATACATGACATAATTGTCATACAGCTTGCTGGGAATTTCGTAAGGTTATATAAATGAATTTAGAGTTTTTGCTGAGTACATGATATATTTTTCATACAGCATAGTAGATACATTTGGCACTGTCCTATTTTATGTCATATACTGTTGGCATTGTACTATTTCATGTCCTACTTTTGGCATTGTACTATTTTATGTCACATACTTTTGGCATTGTACTATTTCATGAAACATATTTTTGGCATTGTACTATTTCATGAAATATACATTTGGCATTATACTATTTTAGGTCACATACTTTTGGCATTGTAATATTTCATGTCTTACTTTTGGCATCGTACTATTTTATGTCACATACTTTTGGGATTGTACTATTTCATGTAACATACTTTTGGCATTATACTATTTTAGGTCACATACTTTTGGCATTGTACTATTTTATGTCACATACTTTTGGCATTGTAATATTGTATGTCATACGTTTAGCATTATACTATTTTATGTCAGATACTTTTGGCATTGTACTTTTTCATGTAACATACTTTTGGCTTTATACTATTTTATGTAACATACTTTTCACATGCGACTGAATCTTTCTCCATTTATGGGTGATTTCTGCACAATGACTCCATCTAAGTACTTCCGGGATGGATTTTCTACAGAAAAACCCTCAGCGATGGAAAAACATCTCCTTGAAGAAGATGAATGTTTTAAATAAAAACAAAACAGCAACAAAAAAGACTTCAGTAGATAATAAAAAACTGAAAGAAAACCTTTGAAAAATTAAAACAGAATATCCAATAGCACAATTATTACAAGTAGGGTACGAGAGCCTCCCTCAATGGTCTGAAAAGATCGACCAGGGAGAGCACCCTCCAAAACAATGTTATATTAAGCTTAAACCTGAAAATGAATACGCCTGAATAAATGACAAACTATGAATATTAGACTTAGAATTTACACTCGGGAAAATTTCAAACAATGATTCGATACGTTAAAGGTACAAATGAAAAGACTATTCATTCAGCTTGATATTGGTTTGTACCTTGGTTTTAGAAATGGGTGTTGTCGACATTTTTCTACATGTATCCTATCCTTCTAACGTGCCCCTTGACTCTATTTAAAAAGTCTTTGGGTCTAAGCAGATGCATGTAATACGAGCAAACAGGTTAATTATGATTGCTTACGGCGATAGTTGGTCAGTAGCAAATATGGATTCCAGTCAGATGGTTTGTATTATTAGTCAGTTTTCGTTCCTCGCCCCCCCCTCCTGGAGTTTGAATTTGGTATTGAGAAAGCATTGTACTTGCTTGATGACACTAACGTGAATTTAATTGTTGAATTGAAATTGTTGGCAAATTCAAAGAATTGTTTCAATTTATCGCAGTATCAATCCAAATTGAATCATTTTCATTAATGAATCTGTACCACCTTGAGGGTCTAGGGCGGTGCCTGATCGAGGGCTTGTTCCTGCCTCCCCTGGCACTAAGTGAAAGTATTGGAATATGAAGGCGCAATTGTTGTGTGTATTGTATATTCATTAAATTCCAGAACTGTTCAACACAGCATTGTGTCACTTTAAAACGTGACATAACACCATAGCGGTAACTGTCTCAGATATCTATATGAAAAATGCTTCTGATGAAATAAAATATGCACAGCTGCTTGGTGGACTCCAATTCATTCATTCAGAAGCACAGCTGTCTCACTAATATGCATACATGTCGCCAACCAGTGCTCTCGGCATACTTAAAAGGAGTGATTAAAAGCTGTGCCACATTAATATATTCAGCCAATCAGACGCACAATCACGTTAAGGGAACTGTCATATGCAGATCGTTTGGGATAGGGGTGGGTTTCAAGCCATTTTCAGCACATGATAGGCATATACATTGCGGCCTGTATATGTGCTAAAAGAAGAACCCGGATAAACCCCGGCAAGGAAATCCCCCGAAGGACCACCGACCCACAGGAAACTACTGGCAAGCTTTCTCACATACCAATATTTGCCAAACATAATACTCGAACCTATGCGAAGAGAGGTGAGGTGGCAGTAATCCGTAAGGGCGACGCATTAGCCAGAGGGGATTATTTATGCTAATACTATAGATACAGATTAAATATAAACATTTCTTCAATAATTGCTATAATTTTACAAAAGTCTAGAAAGTGGTATAACTTGGCAGCTGGTAATAATTTACCTCTCCTGCTTGGAGGAATGAATTGAGTTTTTAATCAGAGTACAGTAGAAAAAATACGCGTCTCTTTAAATAAATGTTCCAAGGGACAAGAGGGTCCAGAAATTTGTGAGACCTGTATCGAGAAAAAAGATAGGGAATTATCTGATGATAAGCGAAATAGCTTCATACTGTACCGCAGTGGAAAGAGCAATCTGCAACCAAGTGGTTGATGACCAGGAGAAAGAGAGAGAGAGAGAGAGAGAGAGAGAGAGAGAGAGAGAGAGAGAGAGAGAGAGAGAGAGAGAGAGAGAGAGAGAGAGAGAGAGAGAGAGAGACCGATCACCAGTAATTTGGAGAAAAAAAAACGGAAGCACAAGGTACTACTGTCATGCCAGTAATTTGAGTTCGATCTGTCAATCGATCACCTGATGGAATTTGTTATATCACTATAATAGATTGGCTAATGGAATTTCGCTTAAATTTGAAACTGTTTTTGAGAGAAAGCAAATCATTCACATGCCATGTTCGTTTTTTTTTTAATTTCTATAATTGAATAAAATGCCGTATTTTATATATGGGGTCTCCTGTCATTCTATTTTGTATCTCTACTAAGATCTCTGTTATTTCATTCCTTAATTTAATTTTTTATTGTTTACTCGATTCGAGCAATAACACGGTGTTTCAATGTCTCCTAGATAGCGATAATAAATTAAAAAAAAAAACCACAAGGAGTGTTTGGGAGAGGGAGATGGAATGAGGTGGATGTTGAGAGATTACACATATTCACCACCTCCTGTCATATATAAATAGGATAATGTTTTATTTTCAAATATTCATATAAGTTGCAAACAGTAATCTCTACAGATTCACGTCATTTATGTAAACCCACCACACATTTATTATATAAATGTAAGATGGACAACTATCCATTGCAAATCATTTGACTAAAGGAATGATGATATCTAGAGTTGTTATTATTGGCATTTCATACAAGCGATTGCGAAAAATTTGATGCAGACAAGGTTGATATCCGTATGTGATATAGCAGCATTTCATACAATCACTTACAAATCATTCGCCAAGGACAAGGTTGATATCCTTAGATGATACAGTGGCAACGCATACAACCGACCCGTCAAAACGTTTATGAATTTGTTACATATTTCTATTAGATAAAAGGAGGTTTACCGACTCCGATCCCGTTCTTGTCCGTTAACTTTACCTGAAACTCTGAAACATATGTATAAATGATGAATCTCCCTAGGAGTGAATCCTAATACCATGCATATCATATCAGGAACATTTAAATTGTCCACCCTTTCCGGGATTAGTAATAATTCCGTAAGGGGGAAGGGTACGTGATAGTAACAGCTAATACCATCACAGCCCTGGGAAAATTTGCCTACATTAGTAGCGATTTTATATCGTTAATTCACATAATAGTCTTCTTTTCTTACAAATATTGAACTAGAGTCGTCAGTTCAAGCTCAATAATCCCGAGACAACAAAGATTTTCTGGTATGGACTATTCAGTGGCATACTAATGGAGGGGGCTTGTCGGGGACGAATAGGGACGAAAGGGCGGTCCTCCCCGGGTGAGAGCCAGAAAAAGGGGTGGGTGTACCATCGGAAGAGTTGAAATACCAATGCAAGATTTCAAACCAAATTAAAAATTTGTCAAAGTAAAACTTATTTCCAATTTACTAATGACAGCACTGTACTGTTTAAAAATCTACTTGTAAATATAACATATTTTTCTGTGTGTTTACATTTTAAAATTATTTGTGGGGTTGCCAAAGGATGGATCCGCTTCAGGCACCAAATACATAGGTACGCCCATGGGATTATTAGACTATTAGCCAACCTTATCGAAGTGTGTGTAATTTTTTGTAATGAGAGGGTGTGATTTTTAAAGTCTGACAATATGAACCGCTTTTTCACACATTTTTGAAATACTTTTATTTAAAATAATTTTAATGAAAAGGATATGCAATGGATATTCTTAAAGCCAAATTATAAATCTTGCAATCCACTCCTCACTGATGCATTAAAAATTGATTATATATGTGTATATTTATTACTGTTACAGGATTATTCTTCCGAGTCATACCAGGAGCGAAAGAAAGGTTGAATGAACGCATACATCACTGATTGGAAATGTATATTAACAGTCCATCAATAATTAAGTTCTTTTCTACAATATATATCTCCACTATGTTACACCGTAAACCCTGCAGCAGAGACAAGCGGTTAACTTGGAAGAATGTTGCCTACTGAATATTAAACCATTTTCAGGAAAGTCAGTGCCCTTCTGAAACTTGGGAAACCACCAGCACTTGTCCTGATCCGGCCATGCGTATTCGAACAAGCTTCTTTATCTAGGTTTGTAGGTTGTCATTTACATCAAAATAAAGGTTGTGGTGTCTATTGTACATATATGAGAGATAAGTGGTTTAAATTTAATTTCTATATACTTGCCTTACTGTAGAGCACGAGTAATATATACTTTACACACAGAGACTATATATATATATATATATATATATATATATATATATATATATATATATATATATATATATATATATATATATATATATATATATATATATATATATATATATAATCCATTTCAGCTCCAATTAGCTCCGCCCACCAAATACGTCATAACGACAATGGCGTACTCAAATTATTTTCGTTGCTCTTAGCGAAACGTAAACAAACTGTCGCAAACACGTTTGTATAATACGTGCATGTTTTCAATATAGATTGGACCCAGTTGGGATGATTCAAATGGTCAGGACTGGCGTGTCACACTGACCACAGGGACGATCTGTTAAGAATCGAGAAAGATTTAACTACTAGATATTTCTTAAACAAAGACTCAAAGTAAGTACTGTTTTGCATTTGATCATATCACCTGTGTTAATGTTGACAATGACACTATGGTATTTTGCAACGTCATGAAAATCAAAATTTGAAGACTTGCAAATTTTTTTTCTATCTTTTTTTCTTTAAAAATTTTTTCTTGTCAAGGACAAACCAACAGTACATCATACTTGCACCTTAAGGTTAATTACATTGCACAATTCTCGCCAACACTGTGGACGATTATAATATTATTTATGTTAACAATAAAAAAAAACTAATCCATTATGCTATGTCCAGGAATTTTCTTTGAGAATCAAAATTCTTGAGAAATATTTCCGATCTTCTGCTGCTAGATTGTGGAGATGTGGGACTTGAATAAACAATCACACATACCTGGCACAAGAATAATCCGTAACGGTCATGCAAACATAACACAAATCACTTTGGTTAAATGTAATGATTTGTTGGTTTTAATTGTGCTTTTAACACATTACTGATTATACCAGAGAGCTAAGGTTTGGCCTGGACAGGTATTGAACCCGCGACCCTGGATTATGGGCCTAATTATAATTCAGTATATGCATTATCTTGTCAACTAGAAAGGTAGCCATGACAATTCCAACAAAATATCTTCAATTTGGAAAAGGCTGGGTTATGGGTGTAAACAAGAATGCCATATATTTTAACCCTTAAAATAAGAATGTGAGTCAGTAACCGATTAAGATGTTTAACATTGTATATGAGATTAAAATTCAAGAAAGAACAGCACTTTCAAAGGTATTCCTACACTAATTTACTTTCACATATTTCCAATTCAGTGAATGACTGTGTTGATATATGCTTACCATAGTAAGGATGATTGTTGGTATTTAATGTTTTTTTTTTAAAAAAATGGTTTTTTTTTTTAAATAGCTAAAGATCAAAGCAATCCCAAACCACTTAAAATTGTTTGGGTTTGTGTACATTTTTTTTATGTTGTCCTTACTTCAGTATCTATCCAAAATAAAAGGTCTTTATATAGGAATGTATGAGAAAAGTACCCTGTCAATAATTGCACATAAAGTAACAGCTGAAACAGTATGAATAATTCATCAAATTTTTACATGTTGAAGATCATAGAATATTCTTCTCAGATACACAAAGAAATAAATGTACATAAAGTCAATAAGGTACAGAAGACTCAATCACGTCATTTTACGTTAAAGCAGTCCCAGCGTTCATGGCCCAATTTGATAATGGCTCCATATTGGTAGCAAGTGGCTGTCATAATGTGATAATGACGTCATATCGAGCTGTGCAGTAAGGGTTAATTTTACGATTTTTTTAACCACTGTTTTAAATAAAACGATTAGATCAAGAGAGTGTTAGAGTCACTTCTGATATCAATATGTCACTTGATCTCGTATGAGACATGCTTAGACATCAAGTATCTCATGGGTTCTGATATCAATATGTCACTTGATCTCCACAAATTCCACTATCATGCTATACTACATTTGTTTAGATTTATATGTTTGCAATATATACATTTCAGAAAAATCTTGTAATTGTGTTGTTGTTAACAAAAGTTTCTATCATCTTCGATAACAGAAAAAAATAAACGCTAGATTTTGCGTTCACCATGTCGGTACGCGCGTCATTGGACTGTTAGGCGGATATATAGAAATATATGTCAAGCAGTGAAGAGGTGCATACAAAGGGTAATTATTACCTTGAAAGGTCGAATGATTGAAAAAGAAAAACATTCAAGGGGTAGGTAATTGTTTGCTATTTTGCAAGTATACATTTGTATATGCAAGCGACATATGCTGCAACTTCCTTCAAACAAGAAGAGTATATGGCGTACGATGAGACGATGAAGGCCCAAAGTGGTATAGGCGCTCGAATACCTTTGGCGCCCTGGGCAACCACCCCGTCTGCCTCCCCCTTACAATTAGTACACTTCTGCGGACAGCTTAGGTAATTTATCCTCCACTTTTAATAATGATAGTGAAGTTTTAGATGTTTACACACCTTTACTCAGTAATATTTACGATTTTTACACCAAATCCAATGAAGTTTGTTCATCCTTGCATTTTCTTTTTATTTATTTCTAAAGTTTTCTTGTAGCTGGACCATACATAAAAAAAGCCTGCCATTTGGTGTTAATGATATATGCGTTTTAGTGTTTTATCTCCTTGGAAGAATTACTGAAAAACCTTATTTAGTATGTATCTTACAAACGTTCACCACTACCCCAACCCACCAAATCTTCAAGACTTTAGTATATGTGTATATATCACTAATCGAATCACTAAACGAAGAAATACAAGTTGTTTATCAAATAAAACGACCTAAAGTTATAAATTTGTAAAATTAGAATATAAGAACAGCTTTTAACATAATCATTAGGCATGTAATTATCAAAACTCTCAAAAACAAAAGAGTATCCATTCTATCCGAATTCTGACTTTATAATTAAATCATGATTAGACACTTTACATTTTTTGCAACCTCTAATCTGCAAAAATTATCTCGGAATATCAGCACTTTAATCTATTTTATCCAAGGCATGGAACAAAATAATCAGGAACGGTCACACAAACAGAAAACGAATCAACTTTATCAAGTGTCATGTTTTTTCTCGGTATTTCTCAGTGAGGCTCAATTTGACTTTAAAAAAATGGTCATACATCACGTGGTTATCATCTCCTTTTTCCTAGTTTACTACATGATATCACTTGATTTGCCTGGATAAAACTGATAATAAGAGGTTTAATTTCAAGTAGCAAAATATTATTTTTAATTTGTTCACTAGTTAGGGCTAACGTGAAAGAGGTTCTATGTTTTCGGCATGATAGAAGTCTTCCGATCTTATCGTCCTTGAATTCATTCAAACTTGTCTCTCTACGTACAAGTGTATTCAGTGTTTTACAGACAAATATTCGCTCTATGTACAAGTGTATCCAGTCTTTTACAGATAATATTCGCTCTACCTACGAGTGTATTCAGCGTTTTACAGACAAATAAATATTCGCTTTGCGTGCAAGTGTATTTAGTGTTTTACCGACAAATATTCGCTCTACGTGCAAGTGTATCCAGTGTTTTACAGATAATATTCGCTCTACTTACAAGTGTATTCAGTGTTTTACAGACAAATATTGGCTCTACGTACAAGTGTATTCCAGTGTTTTACAGACAAATATTCGCTCTACGTACAAGAGTATCCAGTGTTCAAGTGTTTTGAAGACAAATATTCGCTCTATATACAAGTGTATTCAGTGTTTTACAGACAAATATTCGCTCTACGTACAAGTGTATTCAGTGTTTAACAGACAAATATTCCTCTACTTAAGCAGCAGAGAGGATGAACAGACAAATTTGCCTGAGACATTATTTTTGAAAATTAATGGTTCCTACGAAGGCTGAGAAAAAACGTTTTTGCCTTAATAGTAAAACTTTCTTTAATTGACCAGATTTTTTGCTCGATTTATTCACGATGAGGTCACTACAGGTACGTCCTTCAGCCTCTCTGCTGCTATAAATTAACCAAAGATTTTATCTAAACCTACACGATACCTTGATCTAGGATCATGTAAATTTATCGTTATAAATCCAAAAGGAACAGCTTGTGATTTAAAAAAGAAATTTTTAAATTTAATCATATTCATGTCCCCTGAACACCAAGTATAATAAATATTTTGCAAAGTATAATTATCTACGCCATTAAACACAACCAAAATATTACAGTTATCTCTGATCACCTTAGGTATCTGAGTATATCTCTGAGTAACATAAATCACGTCAGTATTTTTATGTCTTCCTCGAGAAAATATTCTAGCTGGATTGGATTGTTTGTCCAGCATCACATCATCATATACCACAAGGTTATTAATGAATCCATCCAAGTCATCTACGGATGGAGCTTCATCAATATCGGTAATAAAATCAATGATATCATGTTTGTCCAGTAATTTCGCATTTTGATTAAAATCTTTAAGTACTTCATAACATCGTTGATCATCTACAGATGGCGCTACTAAATACAACTTATTCCACTTGAGCCATCGCATTATTAGATTAAGCAATAATTGCGTCTTACCAGATCCAGAAGGACATATTATAATAATTCTGATAGAATTTGGTAACGCTGGATGGTGCCTTACTGGCTCTTGTTTTCGTGTCGCAGAAAAATCAATTATATCCATATGATAATACTATGAGTTCATATTGTGTTCGATGTAGAGCGACAACACCCACAGTTGGATTGACAACGATAACAACAAAAAATAAGAGACGCGCACTCACAGGCAAGTGTGCAAAATGTGGTACAAAAAATATAAATTTATTTCCGCGTCGCAAATAGTGCGTGGTGGTGATATAGCCGCTTCATTAGGGAAATTGCCAGGAACTCCATGGGCAAAATATCCTGGTGAGAAACACCTTGCCGGATATAATTATTGTGGTCCTGGAACTCGTATCGATATCAGACTCTATAACCAAGATCGATCAAAACCTGGAGAGTATCCAGTAAATAAGATAGATCAAGCGTGTCACACTCATGATGTATCGTATAAAAATCCTGATTTGAAACAACGGCATCTCGCAGATATAAAGTTGATTCACGCATTAAATTCTATACCTAATAAATCTCTCAGAGAATCTCTCGCTAGCTTTCTGATAAAATCTACTAATAATGATAGGAGCTGGTAATTAATCAACTGATTATTATAATGGAATCTATTTATTATTCCCCGAAAGGATATTGGCGAGGTAAGGAAGCGATTAGCAAACTTGCCGCTTTAACAAAAGTTTCACATGATGCTGCTGAAACGTGGTTAGCACAACAGGCAATATGGCAAATCTTTCTAAATCGACCTAAAAAAAATTCAATACGCACATTTCGATGTCAACGTTCCTAATGAAGTTCATCAAGCGGATATCTTATTTTTACCACACGATACCATTAAAGCAGGTAGACGTCAACACACATACAGATACACTTTAACCGTCGTTGACGTTGCGAGAAGATATAAAGAAGCGGAGCCGCTATCAACAAAGACAACATCTGAAGTTTCATCGGCGTTTAAAAAAAATTATCAGCGAGGACCATTACAATGGCCAAAACTACTACAGGTTGATCCTGGCAAAGAATTTCTTGGTGCAGTATCTTCGCTGATGAACAAGCACAACGTTAAAATCAGACAAGGACACACGGCGATTCATCGTGATCAGGCAATCGTTGAACGATTAAATCGAACACTTGCTGAATGATTATTCGGGTATCAATATGCAAAGGAAATATCTGCTGACTTTAAGACAAAGGATAGATCTCGTGAATGGGTTGCGAGGTTACCGAATGTGATAGCTGCGCTGAATAAGGAAGTTACTCGTGCAACTTTTATGAAACCGTCTGATGCAATCATAAAAAATATATACCGATAAAACGTAAATCTATTTCTCAACCAGTTCTAGGCAATGTTACGGTTAGATATTTATACCAACCTGGCAAACTCGAAGGAGGTAGAAAAAGGGCAACTGATCCTATTTGGAGTGTGACCACACACAAAATATCCAGCGTGGTAAGGTCCACAGGTAGACCTGCAATCTACAGATTAGATTCAACGTGGATTTGTACGTGAACAATTACAAATAATTCCTGAGGATACGCAATTACCACCGAGTACACTTTTATAAACTCGCAGCTCCTCGACGTCGATTACATTCCAAACAGGTCAGCATCACCTTTTCGCGCGTGTGACCAAGACTACTATTAATTTTATCAACGGTAAATTGTCTTGGGTTATTGTTCGAATAGGGCCACATCAATATTACGTTGCAATTTGCGCAATGATTATTTTGTCGTTGTTTAAACATCATAATAATATCCACATCTATATCAAACTCGCGATTATTTTTTTTTGTCACACTGCTTATAGCTGCATAATTTTTTATTGATATCGACATTATTAGTGATTTCTTCGGTTTTACGCAATCCATGATAACCCGTTTTAGTTGTGATAGTCTACTAACTCGAGATACTGCGAGATAAACTAAATTTGACCACTCAATACGATCATTGACTATCCAAACTTTAGTATCAGTGATAGTTAATCCCTGTGACGAATGAATCGTTATAGCGTACCCTAACGTCCATGGCGATTTATCCATGTTTAATGCGCTCTCGACAACATCAACAGCGACAAGGACAATATCATTTAACACAAGATTTTGTATTCGGACAGTGTCTTCACTAGAAATCTTGACCTCAACATTTTGTTGTCTAGTATCGGTAGGGCGATAACACAACGGTACAGGTAACTTTGGAAATTTTTCCTTGTGTAATGCATATAATTTCTTTTGTAGTTCGTCACGAACTATTTTTCTACTGGCAACTATCAAATCAGTATGTTTCCATAGGGTCCAAAAATCATTCATGGATGTTTCTGGAATTATCTCACGCATTACTTCACACTGTATTTTATCTGGTTGTAGTTGTATTAATCTTTTGAATTCTTTCAGCGAGTCATCAACAGCTCTGTGATCATCAGATATTTCTTCGTAATAATTTACATTATTCTTTAACCATTTATGTGGAGACTGCCCAACAATGGGTGGTGGTTGACCATGATCACCACACATAATCACAGCAGTATTCTTTAGTAACAACCGATCAAGAAATATTTGTAATACCTCTAGAGGCACCGTCCATATCTCGTCCCATATGATAATTTTAGGTATATATTTTTCACCCTTTCGAGAGTTTGTGCGTTGGTGTTAAGACAATCATATCTAAACTCATGAATAAGTTAATCGAGCGTGTTGTTTTACCTGAACCTCCACATCCATTAAGATAAACGGTCTTATGTCTACATACAGGATCATAGTAGGATGGCGCAGATGATTTGGATACTTTATTATTTCTGTAATATGTTTCCTCAATTTCAACATCGGCAGATTCACAATAACTAAGTATATTTTCTTGTTTTGTCCTCTGCGTTCCCCATTCACCATTACCGAGATTTAATGAATCTATATACTTTTTGTGTACATAAAATGAATCTGTAGCGACTCTAACAGCGTAACCAGGAAATCTGTTTATCATCGATAATAGATTTATCGAAACATAAGCTAGCATCGAAGATCTTAGATGAGTAAACTGCGGTGACTCGCCATCAGTATAGCTTACAATGGTACCTAGTTTTGTTTTGTCTGATAAATAAACATTACATCAACTTATAAATGTGTCTTTCTCCATCGTATCAGCGATTATGAAATCGAGTTCAGCATCGTCCATGATCAATCTTGTACAAGTTCGTTTATGATCATGTGATCCTCCTTGTGTAAACTTACCGATTATTTTTCTGCCGAGATCTTTTGCAAATTTCTCATCGTGTTTAGCAGGTTCTGGCAACCAAACTTGCTTTTGCACGCAATATGATATAATAGCTTCAGATACCTTCAACGATACTAAAATTCCAACATCGATCAGATATCTTAGCAGAACTATTGGAGCCCAACATTTTTCTGAAAAGTGTTTTCCGAACCACGCATAAACAATCATATGGAGACCTTCTCTAAGCTCAAATGATTCTACATGAGCAAATTCTGTTAAATCAAACTCTGGTAAGGGTCCATTTATCGCAACTCTGGTCATGTCATGTGTAGAATGTCCAAATCTATTAAAGTATTCAGAGCACTCTCCATATCCAAGAAAACTCCCAGGATAACACGCTACCATATCAACTGAGATAACGTCTTTGTAATTATATGTAGTATTCCACAATCAACCGTGTCCGTATTCTATACAACTTTTCACGACATCTTCAAGAAATTCTAATCGTGTCGGTTTCCACGAGTTTTTCTCCTGAGCGAAATGAGCAGCAACCGATGGTATGGTAAAACAATTACTTAGTAATTGTCTAACTTTGACATCAGAAGTATATTTCAGCGCAAGGTTTTCCATTTCTTTATAAAGAGATTCTGTACGATAAATATCACCGTTAAACCGTACAAACTGATCAGAATGATCACATTCAGAACTCTGAAACAACCACACAGAAACAGGGTCACGTATGCTAATATCACCTATGGCATCGAATACATCATCTTGGTAAAATCTAACCATTCTTTCTCGTGGAAATACAGTTACATCATCAGTCCATGCATGCGAGTTATGATCAATAATATTAATAGGAGCTCCTCTAGATTTATATTTTGTTTTGTGTAAAATCTCTCTTGTCAACGTCTTTACTGTTATTGGAAATCTTAGTAACGTTTCTAAGTCAGCAACGTCGCGGATAGACGCTCCAGTGTCTTTAACTTTTACAGCCCACATATTTATTTTTTTACGCCTTAAATCTGTTCAACCGTTTCACCGTATCGCGTTTGTGAAGTGTTCTATAACTCGCTTTGCCACACAGTTTATTCTAGTCAAGGATAACAGTTTCATTTTCTTGAGATCCTTTACGTCAGGTTTATCATGTAATGGATAGAGCGCGTACACAACAGCAGTTACTGGATAAGATCGCTCATAATACGGCTTGTCTATTCTAGTCAGAATTCCTGGTTTGGAATTCTTACCAAGCATAATATTATTCCCTGACTTCTGGACGGATTCGCGATTGTCTCTGATGATTCAAATATCATCCTCTGTATTTACAATAAATTTTACTAAAATAATATATTTTCGAACATCGAGGTAGTCAATGATCTCTCCACCTCGTTTGTCATTCATAACATAGATATCATTTTGAATCCTGAATGTGGACCACACATGAACCGCACCATCGTCTCGGAACTCCTTCGTGGCTTCACTAATGCGTTTAGTTATATCAGGATTCGTTAAAGCTAGATCGTGCATTGAGAAACTAAATTTGTGTATTCTGTCAAGATCAAAACTAGCTGCTGCAGGCTCAATTGAGGATAATTCCTGCATATTATAATTAAGGCAAATATGTATCTAAATTGAAGTATTAATCGTTTATTCAACCAAATCACAATTGCCGCTGGCTTAAGATTGGTTATACATCTCCGTGTAACAAAAATTGCGTAAATGAGTTCTGTAGTTATCACATGCAATGCGTGAGAAATGGGAGTCTAGAACCTGCACCGAGTATGCTGTGTGGTGCTGGTGTGCGTGGAAAGACGCACCTTTGCGCGCAATGTGGTGGTAAAAGATACAGAGAGTTAAAAAGATATTACGATAAAAAATATAACTCTCAATCTATCATAAAACGCGAAGATTATCTAGCTAGATTTTCAAATCAATGATTTAAACAAATAGTATATACTATATAAATGGAGCAAAATGAGTTTGTGCCTCATCCAATCATAACCAACTATGAAGCAAATCGTAATGGAATCATTAGGAATTGCAGATTGAAAAAACCTGTCGGTAGTGTTACCAATGCTGGTTATCCTGCGTTTAAAACCAGCGAAAATAAACATTATCTATCACACAGATTTGTAATTGAATGTTTCTTGGGACCGATCAAAGATGGGTATGTAGTTGACCACATAAACGGCAAAAAAACTGACAACTCAGTTCAAAATTTACGTATTATCACGCAAAGTGAAAACTGCAGGTTTGGAAACACAGGTTTTGCAAGATATACTGTAAAACCTGTCAAATCCGTGAATAAAGAATCTGGTGAAGAAATTGTGTTTAAATCAATTGATTCAGCTAGTAAATATGTTAACATAGCCCCACCCTCAGTGAAACGTTCAGCTGATGGTGTTATCAGATATATTTATTCCAAAAAATTTTTGCAAAGTTTTATGTTTCAGTACTTAGATAATTAAGCGAGACTGGGACAAGCATAAAACTTTTCAGTCATTGTAGTTGTTGTTATTATTTAGTTCATTCAGGAAATATTATAAGATTGTACTCCACAAAACTATATTCTATATCATGAAACATATCCACTTAATCAGTTTTAATTATTTTATAAAGTTTTTAATTTTGTTCGATTATTATCAAATTTGTCGTTTTTGAAGCTCTTTTTCAGGCATTTTAGTCGATTTTATCATTGCTTTTTGTGAATTCGCTAGTTTTCGTTGGGTCAAAACCCCAGGGATGTTAACGGGAATTAACATTAAGTTTTAAATTTGTTTGTCAAATACTGGTTCTTTCCAGTTCTTGTGCTCGTATTGTATAGATTTGTATGATCATTTTACTATAAATTATGATAAAAAAACGGAGAAAACCAGAATTTGACAAACAAATTCAAAACCTAATGCTAATTCCCGTTAACATCCCTGGGGTTTTGACCCAACGAAAAACGAGCAAACTTAACAAAAGTCTTTGTTCGCACACGTAAAATCAGCAATTCTTTGAATGACAATCACTATATACTAATGATTGATAACATAGTAACGTTTTACAAACCTTCCAGTGGTCTTTTCAATGCTAATTGGGCAACTCTTTACCTACTGATAAAATAATGCTTTACCTATTGTTTATGTAAAATCCGCGTACAGCATTCTTTGTCTATATACATAAAAAGCACGCGCAGGATTCACTAGTGCATAGTCGATTAGTGATTGGCTAGCCAAGCTCGCTGTATTAATTAGATCCGTTGATATTGATTTTTAACGTAGTTATTTGTGTACGTGTATTTTAATAGCATTTACTTACTCATTATATAAAATACAAGACAGTAAATAAAATACAAACAGATAAATCTCTGTTTAAAGAATCGATTATATATATATTGTACATATTTGTATTTTATCGTAATTAAATACACTGAATTCTAAGCTCGCTGTGTAAATTAGGTCTGTTCTCATAGCGTAGTAGAACGAATACAATACATTTCAGTTTCTGAACCTATAATGCGTTGTGCACAATAAATACACTAAATATTGCTTATGCGGATTAAATGTGACTTTATTATTATACAACACAAAAGATGTTTAAAATATATGCGTGTGCTTCAAACAATATGACAGATTTCTGCATTATAACTTGCCGTATGTGTGACCCAAATTCCTAAATGCGTAAAGTTATTTTAAGAACAAACATCCGGTTTTGACCTGGTAAACACAGAGACTTTAACAGTATATCATTTATGTTATGTAGAATTAAAAATATATCTTTAATGTTTGGAAACTGAAAAAATAAAATGCCAGAAATTGTGATTTCTGTTAAAAAAAATCAAACACTATAGTTTTTAAAACTACTGTTGTTTAGTTAAGTATATATTTCTATAATGTATCGATAGTCGAGAGGTTTAACATAATGGCTGCAGAAAATTGCGATTGGGGTTCGAATCTTATGAAAGGCAAAAATTTGTCTATGGGAGAGGGCGATTTTATGCTCAAGAAAAATTATTTATTTAGTGGGGCGACCGGCCGAACCCATATATTTGTGAACAGAAATTAATTCACCCACCCACAACGTCAATACGTTGTAGTGATAGTTTTCACACTAACGGATTTGATATTTGGGGTGGGTTTGCTAGTTTCTGTTCACAAGTAGAAAAGGCCTTCATTATCATTATATCATTATCATTATATGTTATGTTTTTGTGCCGTCTGTACCGTCCAAAAATAGACCAGTAGGAGGTAATTTAACCCTGTGACCTGCTAATGGGTATCCAAACAGGGGTCGATTTCAAGAACACAACTAAAATAAAACCTAATGAGGTTTTCCAGGTCACAAAGACCATTAAGCCTTCTGAATTTCTAGACTTTCGATATAAATAATCTAGAATCTCTTGCGAGAGCAACAAATGGTCGCAATAAAAGACCTACACTGCAGACAGCCCTCTGAAGTTTCTAACATTTCGTCTTATAGTTAGAAACTTAGTCTTGGGGGTAATATCTAAACAAAAATTCAAAACCTCATTAGGTTATCTGATCAACTAAAGGTTCTACGCCTTGCCCCTAATTAACAAATCAACCACATGACCATCAGTGATTTTTCATGCTCATACAATCAGTTTATATAAATGTGTACTGTCCCTTAATTAACAAATCAACGACATGACCAACTGTAAATAGTCATGCTCAATGCTCATACAACAATCAGTTTATGTAAATATGCCGTCCGAATCAAAATCACACATCCAAAAAATCATTGTATATAACCATCTTCATCTCCCAAAAGTCCTCTATATGAGGACAAATATTTTTATATTATATTATATATATATATATATATATATATATATATATATATATATATATATATATATATATATATATATATATATATATATATATATATATATATATATTATAATGAACACTGAAAATATAAATGCAATTGTTTATGCTATTAAAAAATTAAGAACTAAGAAGAACTAATTAAGCTTAAGAACCAAAACAGATTTACGCTATCTTTTGATTACAAACTGATGAAGGAAATACAAAATGGAATGTTAAAGTCACTGGCAACAGTCACTGATAATCAGATAAAATTATTTGTACCTCTTTCAAAACGCTATTGACAAAATCAAGTAAGAATTATCTCATGAATACGAACAGAAACATTGATAAACTTTCGTATAAGACAGTTAAGGGAATTTTTTGTAAATACGAATGAAAATGAAAGTAATGAAAGTAATGGAAGTGATGGGGAAGGGCCTATTACTGTTATAATGGCAAAACAAAACCATTGGGAAAACTAATGCATATTCTGCCTAGTAATATATATATATATATATATATATATATATATATATATATATATATATATATATATATATATATATATATATATATATATATATATATATATATATTAACCTACAAACAAAACAAGTATACTTGCAGACCAACTATGCATTTGTGGATGCTTTAATATCAAAGAATACAGACCAACCTTTCATTTGTGGATACTTTAATATCAAATAATACGGACCAACCCTTTATATATCAGGTACCATAGACAAGTACCAAAGATATTTATTTTGTTTCGCATTTGGCGCATTACGATCTCTCGTACAGATTTATATTCATAATTTCATTTCTTGTGTCCAAGATGTGATTATTTTAGTCTGTAAGTTTGAAGTGTATTCTTGATAATAACGGATTATGAACACGCAAGTATACGGGGTTTATAGGTTCTGATACAATCAACCACCCGGGCGGATCGCGCGGTGAAAATGTGTATAATATGTATCCCTGCTGTGCCTGACTAGACTTTGAAAGATCTATTTGAAAACTTCCATCCACAACGTCGCAAACGAGATTGAAAGCGATTGTTGTTATGTTTACAATGCCTGGTGATATGTGTCTGCCAGCACCAAACGGGATGTTGTTATGTTTTAGTATAGACGGTGGTGGGGCTAATTTTCTCCACGATTCAATTACTCCTGGATAATATTCTTCAATAAGATCACTTAATGATTTCTTCATTTAAGCGTTATTTAGATCTGGTATAATAAATGTTTGTCTTTTTCTTTTATTTTATAATGATTAAGAAATAATTGTTTAAGTTCAGGATTTGTGTAACCATGTCTACTATGATACGTTGCAACGTTTATAATGCTTCGATTGGCGATGTGTAAATCAAATAAGATACCATTTAAGTGTTTTATTAACTCGATTATATACTGCTTTACATTATTATCATAATGCTGTGATAATGAAGTAAGTAAATTTCTTAAATCATTAAACGTTTTATCGTATTCAGGCTTGAGAGTATCTAAAAATCTTTTAATAATTATTTCATCAACAATGTCTTTAGTATGTTGCGTCTTGGGGTCCACGATAACATTAAATGCTGATCTAGTTATCTGTGGGATCCTTTTACCGTCAAAATCGGTAAAGTAATGATCATTATTGTTTGGATCAAATTAAAATTTTATATAACGCCATGGATTTTTTTTCTCGATATTCTGGATCTTTAATGAATTTTTCTTTACTCGTTTTAAACTCATTTTTAGTTGGTTCTGAAACTCCATTATAAACTGGTGCGACCTCAGGCCATCCTAACACTGATCTGATCGAACTCTGATAGATATCTACGAGGTAATCAGGGGAATTTTCTTCAATTACCGCTGATAGTGTTGGTTCGTAAACAGTGATAGCTATCTTTGATTCTTTACCTGTGATTGATTTTATTCTGCGTTGGAACTCGTCATTAATTAATCTCCTCTATTTGATAAATACCCGTTAAAATTTCAACAACTTGCCAATCAGGTGTTCCATCCAGTTTATTCTTATTAGCAAATACCAGTGAATTTTTTGCTGGTAATCCACCGAATGGTTTCGACCTGATATTTGGCCAGCTATTATAAACGCGGAGTTGGGCCAATGCAATTCCACTTGTTGGAATTGCAGTTGGAAAGTTAACGCTAAATTCAGGATTGGTTGAACTTACCGATATCATAGTAGTTTTAGATTGTGTCGTATTAGTGACGATATGTTGCAATAATTCCCATGACGATGTCAAGGACTCTGACATTATTGTTATCGTTATTATTTAATTCTCAATCTTTCCGCTAATATCCCTAGAGAATACGTTGCGAATGCTTCATCGTAAATTTTCATTATCGTTACAAACTCCTCATCAGATATTTTGCCATCTCTGAGGTAAAAGGAAAGATGCGAGCATAATTTAGTATAGGCGGCTGTTGCTGTGTGTAATTTCATCATGTACTCGCGTAATTTATCGCTCGCGCATGTAGATATTTTCTTACCGATAATACTAAGAATACCTGCACATGTTGTCGTAGAAACGATAATCGTTAAAACCGCAGGAGCAGTCATAGTTGATAATAATAATCCGGTTCCAGCAACAACAGCAGAAACCGAGTAAACGACTATGTCAATAACAACTATGCGTCTGCGATATTTATTACTTTCAACGTGTATTCGTCAATGATATTTCTGAGTTCAGTCTGACACTTACACGCCTGATTATATATGTGACGTTGAACGTCAATGCGTGAATCAGTCATTTGATTCATTATACCTAAAGACATTGTCATTTAATTAAGTAATTATTTAAGGAGCTATAGTTACAAATTCCAGACACCACCAATAATTAGAGGATGCCAAATTTCTATCCTATGATTCCAACGTGAACGTTTCTTCAGAATCTTTTTCTAACATTACAGATACGGTTCTAGTCAATTTATTAGCTAATGGAGATGTGGTAAGTATCCTAAATTCTACACCGCTAAACACAGACAACCTATATATACCAGCGACCTCCGCGGTTTGTTTGATGGTTTTGTTTTGTTGTGTCCATGTAGTTGAGCCTGATCAGACGACGTACACGATGTTGATAATCTGTTTGTGAGGAATGTTAATCAGGCTCGTTTTCTGAATAATATCCGGAATTCCAGTAATAATATCATTTAGTTTCGTATTAATGTAAACGAGTTTTATGTCGACGGTTGGTGGATCTGTTTATGTTTCTGCGAAAACTTAGAAACGTATTTACGTGACCGGTAAAATCAGGTCTTATTGTGGCTATTTCATTGTAGATCGTCGTTATTGCTGTCACATTATCGTTATTGCTATCGTCGACGTATTTTTTTTGTTGTTGCGTCGTTATCCGAAGGTTGGGTTTCCGAGATAAGTAATTTGTTTCCTTGACATTATTATGTCACCAGATAATACGTCGCCGGTTTTCTTAACATAGTCGTTAACCGACTTACCGGAATCCTTTATTTTACCTTAATCAGCAAAAGAAACGATATTATTAGTAACCGCGGTGGGAATTCGTATAAGTATATCCGGTAGTTGTATGTTGCTCGTTTTTAATCGTCCTTGTTTATCTTAAAAAACGACGACTTCATTTTGATCCACACTCGTGATATTTAATAAATCATCGAGTTCATTTCTAAGTTGATCAAGAGTTGCGTATTTAGATAAGTCGACGATCTTATCTTTTTTCCGAGATCTTCCATAAATATCATGAGTGTCTGTTCAAATGCGACATCTTGGTATACTCATGCACGACTTTATAAGGTGGTTTTGTTGATTTTGATATAGCATCAAGTACATTAAGTACTTCTCGACCACATATTGGAGGATCAGTTATTGTTTGTGTTGGTAGCGTTGAATACCAGATCGGAGTAATTTTATTACTGACATAATGAAGAAACTCCTTTGGTGGCGCTAATCCATATGAATCATAATAAACAATTCCACGTGGATCAATTGCATACGCTACCCAATGCGTGCCAGGTTCAGAGTTTTTATCAAGATTAATAATACCAGTTTCAGTATTGTTAGGTTGTTTTTGTAATTGATCGCGTATAAAAACTCCTCTAAAGTTTTTTATATTTAGTCGCTTGGCTGTATCGAGTAAATCAAAATTTGATAGTGGAATTATCATCGAACTGTTCCTAGTCTTAAACCTTTTTCCTTACCACGAGGGCGGTGTTCCCGGAAGTCTTAGACTTTTTCCCTTTTTTGATTCCTTGTCCTGTTGTTTTCTTTAACGCCATTCCAGTAGCGGTTCCAACAGCGCCTAACGCAGCAGCTTTTGCAACATCTGGGACTGCAGCGGCTATTAATGCTGGTATAGCTGCGAGAAGTGGAAATATACCACTCGATTTAGCGATGTTTTTAATAACCGCTGCAGAAAGATTAAGTCGTAACCCGGTCTTTAATCGCTTGGCTTTATTAAAGTGATTATATTGACGTTCGGTCAACGATAGCTTATTCGGACCACCCGCGAGTTGTTCTCGCTTTAGTGATACTTTTGCCGCACAATTATTTCTTATGATGATTGTAGTTTTTTAATCTGACCAGGAGTCAGACTTACACTAACGTGATGATATGATATTATTAATATTATGAGCGATTTAATTACATGTTCTCTACTGGGGCATCAACGACTCTCATTCGTCCACCTGCACCTTCGAGTAACATTGACTTATCGCTGAGTATAACTGCGATTGCTCTGTAATTAGGAATAGCTACAGCATCTCTACTAACACGTGATCTAAAGTGTATATCAACTACTGATTGTCTGGTTAAATCTAGATGTTCTAGTGAAAAGTAATAAATCGGATACAGCGTTGTAAAATCTAGCTGCGATATTTGTAAACCAGTATCAACGTTTAGATCTCGTCCCATAAACGACATAAGACCATAATACGCACGTGCTACATGATTTTGATCGAAATTCAACAAAATATCCTCAGATGGTTCTTGATGTCCATTTATCCTTAATGAAATAACAGAAACACCGAGTTTATCAAATATCATGATACTACGCGTTTGTTCATTTACTCGTGCAGTATTTTGAAGTGCAATAAATATGTGTCTTGGTGCAGAAACACCTTGCTGAGAAGCTATTTGCCATTTGAATAAACCGTTAATTGTACTTTAAACACTATCTGTGGTTGTTGTGAACCATGATAACGCTGATATACCACCTTGAATCATGAAAGATAACAACGCATCTTCTTTAGATACTGATGGAGTCATTATTGACATCCAAAGGGAAAGTTTTGTAAGAATTACTCTACCAGCATCATCATCAGGTCGCCAGATTGCATCATTATCTGTGCTTTTTCGTACAAGTACAACTGTATGTTTAGCTCAGAAAATCACTTTCCTAACACTCCTACAGAATCCAAAGATATGTGATAGTGGAATCGCACATGAAAATTTCTACTTCCACCCTGCAACATCGATCGACGTGATGTGAATCCCAAATTGAAATTTGCATTGGCACCATGCACCATAAACTACAGGAGCAACATCAGCGTCAGCAGCATCGGCAAAGTTTCTTGGTCGTCTTATATCATATGATACATCATTAGGATGGTCAGAAGTGTCCTTGGTATACATCATTGATGGACCAGCTGTTCTTGAGTAATCGTCGCTGTATTTTGCAAGACCAATTATCGTCGTGGCAACGTCGACGTCTTTCAGAATTGATTCAATATTTTTTCCGTCGATCATATACGTAGCGCTATCAAACAACGCCATAATACCATTATTAACAAAACCAACACTAATATCGGCTACATATTCAGTATTATCAGCTTTCAATATTTCACCTTTGACTTCAATAAAAGCTTCAGCGGGTAAGAAATATATACTTGTATCCTGAACCTGTAGTTCGATTCGTCCACGCTGATTTGGCATTCGTACGTCATAAGAATAATACTGATAATCGCGCACAGACTCATCTTTGAGAACTGGTGCGTCCATGTCAAACGCGGGGTCAGAAATACGCTTGAACATCTTTATTATTATCATCTTCGTCTAACACGAAGACCACTTCGGGAAGTGAGACCACTTCCTGCTATCAGACTAGCAGTTATATTTTTTTCCTTTTCCGACATTGGTACATCAGCCAACTCCGCTAGTTTTTGATTAGCGGCTTGATTTATTATTTTACTTACACTTGCGGGCATCACGTCAGTGCTAGGTAATTTCACTGGTTGAGGTCGGACGGGTTGTGGTCTGCGTATTAATCGCGTTATTCTATCTTTGATCGCTGAGAATGCTTTGCTAGCAAGGTTACCAGCAGCGTCTATACCTTTTTCACGAACAACATCAATAGCTTTCATTCCTAGCTGTTTTGCAATCGATATTGCTTTTGGGGTCATTCTTCTAAACAGACCCTGAACAACATTGCCTAGTCCATCTCCGTAGCTTGCTCTGTATACAGGTAATCGAGAGTTTATTACCCTGACCATGGTCGGTCCACGTTGAGTACCATGCACGATCATTGTTATTATTAATTGACTTTATCACTAATTGTATCGAATCACTGTGACTTAGTCACTATTATAATCATCGGCGATTTCATTAGTGAGGGATCGATATACATCAATATCCATAATACCGCCACTAAATAATCGTTTGCAAATATTAGCTGCTTCATTAATAATTTCTGATGAATTATTACCAGCTCGTTTTCCTCCGATGAGGATTTCTATTCGATCGACATCAGCAATGACATTATTGGGACAAGAAATATGACCACTTCCTAGACCACTTCCAGTTGCACCAGGAGGGTCTTGAAATACTTCTTCTTCCTCTTCACTTGGTTTCGGTGATGCTTTTTTACTTGGTTTTGATGGTGGTTTTGGTGATACTGGATAATCACGAAGTGATTGCTCAAGTGGTTTTGGTGTTTTTTGTCGTTGTTCTCGTCGTTGTTGTATCTCTTGTTGTAGTGGTGATTGTAGTCGTGGTACTGGTCCTTCTGGTATCTTAAGTTCTGGTGATGATGGTTCAGATTGTTGTAGTAAATGTTGTTGTTGTTTTGGGGGTAACTGAATAAGAAAAATATACTTATCTATTGCATGAATATACTCAATATATTTTGGATCGTCGTTTCGAGCTTGATTAACGTTATGGTGAATGCGAAATATCCATTTATACCAATCTTTGCGACCTACAGCATCATCAGCAGATTCAGGTTTTAAATATTATTCTCAATTATTATGACTTCTCACAGCACTAGCAGCTAATTCTTTTACGCTTTCGATCTGTCTGATACCATTAATGGCATCTTCGGTAAATTTATCATTTATATTAATCCTACCTCGCGCTTGTCCTGGTATTTGTTGAGTATCACCTTCTGCCTGGTCTGCATCATCAGGTATTTCCGAAACTGGTATCACTGCAGCTATTTCGGCTGGAAGGTTTTCAATAATCTTTTTTGTTTTCTTAGTTCTTTTTCTATTTTTCAGTTACTTCAGCTGTTTTTTCTAACACAGGTTGAATACCTTTAGTGGTCTCAGTGATAGGTTTAAATAATTGTTTTGTATCCTCCTCAAATCCAACTTGAGATTCTTGACGCGATTGTAGTTGTTGCTTAACAGAATCACGAACAGGTAGATATTTTTTAATTGCATCTAGTCGCTCTCGAGCTAATTTAGCTGAGTGTGGTTCTCCAATACTCATTATTGATAATATTTATATTGGCTGTTTAATTCATAGCAGCAGAGAGGCTGAAGGACATACTTGTAGTGACCACATCGTGAATAAATCGAGCAAAAAATCTGGTCAATTAAAGAAAGTTTTACTATTAAGGCAAAAACGTTTTTTCTCAGCCTTCGTAGGAACCGTTAATTTTCAAAAATAATGTCTCAGGCAAATATGTTTGTTTAGCCTCTCTGCTGCTTCTTACAAGGTCATATTGTTTACAGACAAATATTTGCTCTACCTACAAATGTATAGTGTTTACATACAAATATTCGCTCGACGTACAAGTGTATTCAGTGTTTTACTGACTCTTTGTGATATGATGGAGAATGAGATGCATGCTAACATCGTATTTATTTGTTTTAGAAGTGTGTATTAATGGAAGTACTCGGACAAAGTAATCGTGACAAGCAAATGTGGATGCATCACTGTTGTGAGGTCTGAATCTAATTACAGAAATGAAATATAAAATTCTAAAAAAAAACTTGGACACCCGTGTACGGTGTAAATTAATCTTATTTCATGATCCTTTTTCGACTCTCTAAAATGTCAAACTTAAAAAGCATATAACTCTCTAGATATCATCTTATATTAGAATATTAATCCTTTAAGTCATCTCCATGTCTAAGGCGCGCGCGTATGTGTGTGAGAGAGAGAGAGAGAGAGAGAGAGAGAGAGAGAGAGAGAGAGAGAGAGAGAGAGAGAGAGAGAGAGAGAGAGAGAGAGAGAGAGAGAGAGAGAGAGAGATGAACTAGTCTTCAGGTTGTCGGTGTCTATATCTGTAGATTTAACTTTACTTTTTTCATCTATAGTAGTAAGTAACTAAAAAAAGTAGTTTTTCTTCTGTATATTCATTGTATGGATACTGACTATAAACCTATTGACATTTGAATTACTTTCGTCCTTTGTTAGCTTTTATACGTGCTTTTATGTATTTTGATTGGTAAAATTTAGAACAACAACTCAACGTATAATATTATGTATCCGTCCATGAAAACAGTTGCTAATCAAATAACGTTTATGTAAGAGTTTTCATTAGATTTTGACTTCCCTCACTGTAATGCATCACAGTTCACATCAGTATACTCTAATTCATATTCCTGATTTGTTAATGTATGCAATGCATGCAAAAATGTGTCTATATTGGCGATGAAATAAAAGTAAAAAAAAAATTAATGAAAAAAAATTAATGGAGCTTTAAATTTTCAACTTTTTTCTAAAGATGTTCTGTTCATGTCATAAACACTTTCAAATACAATGTTTCTTAATTACAGAAGACTAGGATATGAGTTGGAAAATACCATGCAATGCCACTGAAGGTCGATTTTACAACGGAGGCAAGGTTTGTTCAAAGTGTGACATATGTCCGGGAGGACAAGGTCGGGACATGTCAAAAAGGGTAGGTGCCATATTTATAGCTAAAGTACACAAAATCAACATGATTTCTTTTCCATGAACAACTAAAGACAAAGTTTGCTATCGAATACTTTCGTTCCTCTACTTTTAATATTTGCAATATATTCTATGTCACAATTGCTCAATCCAGGTTATCAGGAAATTGTAAACTTGGTTATAATTATCGCGTTTGATAGGTAAACATCGCCGTAGGCAGTGTTAATCCCTTATGCAAGTTGCCAGCCTCCCAGACAATAGAATAGCCGCTAGTCAAAGGCTTGTAGTATTCGTGCCCATAACGGGGCGTGTTCTCACCCGCCACGTGGACCGACAGCGAGAAGACATTGTCCGCTAAGTTTTAAGTTTTATTGGATCAGTGCACAGCAACATTTACTCGGAATTAATATAAAAGGTGGGATTAAAAGTTAGATCCGAATTATAGTTCAAAATCGGCAGTAAACTTATCAGTATAACTGGACAAATTATAAGAAGTAAACCTTGCCGTTTTATAAGAAGTAAGTATACTTCGGGGGGAAGCCACTCGTAATTTGGCGGAAATTTTAGGACCAGATTCTAAGAGAAGGAAAAGGTTCGAAAAGGTCAATAGCTTTTCGTGAACAGAACTTACGGTGCAAGTTAGTAGTCCCGAGTCTATAAGAGGGAGACGGAAGTAAGACTGGCAGTACAGTCGGAGTCGACAAACTGTAGTCGACATAAAAAAAGGTATAGAAGGTGGATAATAAGGAAAGTAGTGTGGAGAAGGAATAGAGGAGGAGGAGGAGGAGAAGAATCTTGGAGGGAGTCAGGGAGGAAGAGAGGGATTTATGAGATAGAGAAGAATACACAGATGAGTAGAACACAAGGACAGGTGGAAATCTCACACAATAAATCAAATGATGCGATTGGCTACTAAAGGGTCGAGCGGAAGAAGTGTAGTTGGAAAATTTGAATTATTGACCATTTAATTGTTATTAAATTGTTATTTTTAAACATCACCCTTTTTGCGTCTTTAATCATTTAACCGTCGGCATTGCTGACGGGGAGCTCGGAGCTGTACATCTAACTTTCACTAAATAAACTTCCAACCAAATCGAGCCTGGGTGGGACTTCAACAATAATTTCAATAAATATTGGAAGCGCCCCACCCATAATCCCCCACAAACAAATCCTCACAATGGGGGCAACCTTACATTCTACAATAATGCAGGACATATCTTCATTATCAAATACATTAACTTTATTACATAAATAAATTATTTCCAGGGCTGTTGCAACACTTTAAACTTTCCATCTTGCGTGTTGTTGTTTTCAAAATGTTAATATAGCTGTCATGAAATACGGCCAATAATGAAAGGAAATGCACAAGAACTATGTGTTGAATCATTTTTTCGTCAGGCCTTTATGGTTGAGGAGACAGTGAGAAATTACAACGTTATATAGCTTCAATGAATAAGTATTTTATGTAAAGAATAATAATCTTGTTTTTTATAAAGAAGACAATTTCATAATACAGCCATCTTTCCTAACTTTCTCACGGATCAGATAGCCAAATGCTTTAAAAATATACTGATAGACAGACAGACAGACTTAAATCAATTGCACTATCTAAAACAAAGGAAGAAGATACAAATTTCAAAATTATTTCTAAAAATTCCCTTGATCGCGTCTTTGATATATATCACTTTTGGGTTAATGGCGATATGATCAATTTCCGGATATAGACAAAATTGTTGAGTATGTTCATACAGAAAGTTGAAGTTGAAAATGGGAAAGATAACTTTAGCAGAAACCAAAAGTTTTATTATTATCAGACAATTGATACAATATAACATTTGTCTTTTCAATTTGAATTCTTCGTGCGCAGTCACTAGCAAACATATGCAAATGGTAAATATCGCAAGAAAAACTTCAAAATGAGCAATCAAAAATACTGATCGCAATTTTTACAGGTCCTCAATACCTCAGAAACGCATGGAGATTTAGAATGTATTAAGTGTGAAGTTTGTCCTCCAAAAACGTACAACAATGGTGGTAGAGAGGGCTGCAAAAAATGTCTTGACGACTGTGCTCTCCGAAATCGCCATGACTGCCCTGAGAAAGCGACACGGCTATGCGGAGAATGTTTAGATGGGTAGGTTGTCTGTTTCATCTTGTCGGTAAATAAAGACTATAATTATTAATTTTGTGTACATCAATTTTTCTGTTTATATGTGCCAGTACCAATCAACAGTTATCAAATCACAAAATGTAATGACTGTACTCTTTCTCCAAAAACTAACTAAAAGCTAACATCCCTTTTTTTGAAATGACATTTCTCACCGTCTTGGTAAGTTGTAATAAAGTCAAACGATAAATTCATTCAAATAACTTTCTATCGGTAACAATTAGATTTAGTGCGTGCATGATGATATAGTTGGACACCTTAAAGAAAATGAATACAGGTTTTAAAATACTGTATTAAAAGCCGGTAATGTATCAATTGTAATTACTGCAAATTTTATTTCTTTAGATACTTTGAAGATTACCAGATAGATGATAATCCCAGCACGTGCATTCCGTGTACCGAAAAAGAAAAATCCATCATTCCGGCATGTGCTAACTTAACTACTCATGCGGCATCAGCTATTAACACTACTCATCTGAGCTCCAAAGCCACGACTTATCTACGCAGATTTAAAAGAGGAATAACATACGATGATTATGTTTTTAAAGAAAACATTCCAGTTCAACATAAAGCTGTCGAATCAAACAATGGTATGTGCAGTGACGGATGAATCAATACAATAAATAAGACATTAATTTGTCAACAGAACATACGCTTGCAACAATGTCCATCCGAATTAACATAAGCAGATATCAAGTTTAATAAGGTTGATTATACAGACTTTCTCTGTACTTTGCTGTGAAAATACTTGTTGGTCTATTTCATTGCTGGTTGGCTTGATTTGACGGCATTTCCATCTCTCGAAACTACCAACATGTGCACTCCACCGATACTTAAGAAAAATAGCACACATCAACGTATATCCTAGACATAAGTGAATTCCATGCATATGTTGGTATTAAAAAGTTTTTTATCACAGAGAGAGAGAGAGAGAGAGAGAGAGAGAGAGAGAGAGAGAGAGAGAGAGAGAGAGAGAGAGAGAGAGAGAGAGAGACTCACCTCAGACAGATACGAATTTTCCTATTGACACAGGGCATATCCCCTTAATTACAAGGTTGCATATGAAACATACGATGCTTTATCATTACAAAGTATAGATATGGAACTAAGTTAATATACAATACACGTACGTGCTAATTCATCAGTCAAATTAAGTCTTGTAAAATCCTGAAAGTGATAAATCTCATTTTGTATATATCTTAATTGTCCTTAACACGAAATGCAAGATTTTATCTTATAGCCAAGTAAAAAAAATGGACCTGAAATTCAAAGATAATAAAGAACATTAACTTGTATCGGTGAATAAAATCTCCATTAAGTTGGACAGTTGCATTTTAATCAGGCTGACCTAATATGACTGCACAGTGTGAGAAATGGTTTAAGGTATGTGTCTAATGGGAACTATTTTTTGCGGAGTTTATCTTTGATGCTGTATTACTGACAGTATCTTACGTTAGAATGTTGCACATAATATCTTATAAAACGTTTCCATTAAGTCACTTAAAAATGATTTTTTGATAATTTCTTGTTTGCAGTAATCTGAGTATAAATGAATGTGCATGATCTGAGTATATAGTATTTGTTAAGAAGAAAATATATTACATACATTTGCTGTTTAAAGTTGATTAATTATTAATACTTACAACCGCAGAAAACCCATCTTCGCTGGCTAAGGTTCCGATTTGATAACCCTATATACACCCTGGCGGATAAAATAAATATAGTAGTGCTTTCTCCTATCGACATCTATTGGATTATATGAGTTGCGTCCCTTGATATGTAATGCCAACAAACCAATAGCTTGTAACAGCGGTGCATTGTACATCGGCCGAAAATGGTGGATGCAATTGACTGAGAAAGGATACTTTATAAGTTTAACATCGAAAGTATCAATACGTACCAGAAAGAAGCCGTTACAGGTGTATTTGAGTGAAAGGTATTTTTACAAACACGGACCGTCAGAGCAAAATTGCTTATGTATTAGCACATTCCCGTTGTGTGCCCGTTGTGAGCATCATTCAAGCTTTAACAACTTCATTTTGACTGGAAGCTTTGACTTGCTGCCGAATTCAATGAAATTCACAACCCCGAAGCAGAGAAATATATGCTTGATACGCCAAGGTGTAGATGTGGTTATCATATCGGAACATTGGCCAGCGAAGATATTGCGATGTGAAAGGAAAGAAATTTAATTGCCTTAGTTTCTTCCACATCATTTTAACGATTCGTAAAACGGCAATCTGATAGACATATTGTCATTTTACTGATTGATAAGATTCAATGATATAAAACGATAGCGCACTGGTAAGTTCAGTTTTGTCTCTGAGATATACAAGCATCGTAAATAAAGGACGCTTGTTCATCAAGGTCAAAATTGTATGAATTCCTTTATTAAATTTGCATTATATCTCTAGTTTTGAATAATGGACACCTGTTCATATAAAAAAACCCAACATATATTGAAGTCCCATGATGTGTCGGTTATAGACACGTTTAATGGTAATTTAAGGTAATTAATAGGACACTTAACATCTGCTAAAGCTTTCAGACTCACTATCCTTATGCTCACTTTTTTTTCCTGCAGAGAAAGCGCCTACCGAGCATAGTTACGTGTTCCCGACTTTACTTGCACTGGGCACAATTACTACTGTATTAGTTGTGTTCTTGACGATATGGGTGATCTGTGGATGCTATAAAAAGAGAAGACAAAAGCAATCTTGCACAGATCAAGAAAACGTAACAGGTATGTCTGAATGTGCTTCGATAAAACAAAGAAATTAAATGTTATGAGGAGAACAGAAGCAAATAATTACATTGCATTGCGCGTCATATACTTGTAAAACTTTTATGTAAGACATAGTATTTATTCTTTAACTTTTGTACAGAATGTCTCGTGGATGAAAATATGATACGTTCAATTCTTAGAGTCGCCCTAAATTTTCAAGACAACGTTTTCTTTCGCATAAAAAACTAGTACTTGCTGTTAAGAGAACTCAAAGCGCTTATTAAATTACGCACAAACCAACCTAGGATGTATTTAATCTCAAATCAAGTATGATGAACCATTGCCAGACACTATCTAGATATTGTGCACCTGAATCTCTTTGCATCTTTTTGATCAATTTTATGTGTCAAAAAAGAAAAATCAATGATCGATTATGATGGAAAAAATGTTGATGTGTATGAAGGAATTACATGCGTTACAGTGATATACGATAAACGAGAGTACATATTCAGCTAAGATTCGCAACTGAAACGAGTAAAAGTGCCTTGAGTTCTCTTGCTATTGAATGTTCATTTTGACTCCAAATATTTCCTTTCGAGATGATGAGAATAAAAATGGTCAGATTTTGTTTCTTATGTGATTTTCCCCCCTCCCCCCCTCTCTCTCTCTCTCTCTCTCTCTCTCTCTCTCTCTCTCTCTCTCTCTCTCTCTCTCTCTCTCTCTCTCTCTCTCTCCATACAAACATACATATGTGAGTTCGTGCCTACTTTCGTACATACATACATACATGCATGCATGCATGCATGCATGCATGCATGCATGCATACATACATACATACATACATACATACATACATACATACATACATACATACATACATACATACATACATACATACATACATACATACATACATACATACATACATACATACATACATACATACATACATACATACATACATACATACTGATAAAAAATATTTTTAGACGCATCATGAGAGGCAGAATTTTAGTTGATCATCTTATTTAGATAAAATTTATTTAAATCATTTAAAACAAAATTATTCACAAGAATTGAAACAATTGATTAAATAAGTTCTGTTTTATATATGGCAACAAACTATCTCCTATTTGTCCACCATTGGCAGCTTACAGGTCTTGGTTCATGTCTCGAATGTATTCTAATAAGTACCATTCGAACCATATCTGCTTTTGACGAAACAATGTTTCACCGAAACGTTGTGAATGAATCAAACTATATTTTCTTTCACAATTTATCATCATATCCTACTGCCAACCCAGTTGCAGAAATAGCTGAATTGGTCCGAAACGTTACAGTTTCTATCTTGTGAAAAAAGGTCCCGGAAATAAAATGCATCATTGTTTTTCTGTAAATTACTGCGCCAACATGATTTGAAGCACATTTTGTTTAGCTGAAATATTCGAGGCTGTCCTGTTGATTTTCCATATTGCACATGCACAGCGACACCATGTGACGTCAGAAATGATAGCATGACGTAAAATGAGCTAGCACATAATTGTTTTAGGTTTTTGACATTGTCACATACATAATCTTACAATTTAAATCATTACAAATAAATTTTATGAGAAACCTTACAATATTCTTCATCTTGAGCTCGACAAGGCGATGTAGAAACAAATTATTCATAAATTTCACGTGAAATGATCACACATGAAACATTTTCTGTACATCAAATATTAATTCACATCAAGCCTAAAGATCCTTGAAATTACTTAATATGACGACAGGATATTTATTCACAACTTTTTAATATGAAACGTTCCCTGTCATGACCTACAAGTGTTTGTGATAAATATTAAATCTCTTCACCATCTTTCATTCTTGTGTGTAGACAGAATTAACGTCTTTGTGTATTATTTTCTTTCGTCTCATTTTAGGGGTACTGAGTGATGGCCCACTCCTGGGCGGCAGTAATAGAAATAAAGGTAATAGTCTTAACACAGAAACTATAACTTCATATATGAAGCCAAATGTCAAAATTGCTGTTACATGCAGCCACAGAGCACTGTTTCCTTACAGCCTACAAGTCTGAGTTAATGTTCAATAATGTTAAAAGATAAGGAATATTATATGAAGAAAGTTTAAAAGTTTATCAATGTTTCAATTGTTTAAAAAGAGTCTTTCTATTAAAAACAGTGATTTGCTTCTGAAAAAGTAGGGTCAGTAAAATCAATAAGCAGATATATTTCTGTTCTTATTCATGATTTAATCAATGTTCAATATAACGGAACTGTCCGGTCAATACCAAATAAAAATATATTAAAAGTAGTTAATACCACATAGAAATATTTACAAATAGTGTTACGCACTCTGCTGTAATAATTACGTTGGTCTATAACGGAAAACAAATGAAAATAGTCAAATTGCCTATGTTTCAATATCCACTTGTATTTACTATCACACAGTCTAAACTTGAATCAGCATTGGAAAAGTAATCCTACCCAATATATGGAAAAGTAATCCTACACAATATATCGAAAAGTTATCCTGTATAATATATCGAAAAGTAATCCTACACAATTTATCGAATAATCCTACACAATATATGGATCATTGTAAAATATTACATAAGAATAGTTAGCACCGTTTTTGAAAAGTGTGTTAAAAGTAGACGTGGTAAGCAAATACGAAATTGTATTAAACTGTTTTATTGAATATTTATGTGATCATTTGAAAAACCAAATAGACAAACTCCTTTATATGCTAAATATTTACGTAAATTGACCGTGAAGATAAACAATAGGTTGAGTGAGCCTTCCATATTTAGGGTGAAGGGCAGGGAATAAACTCAGCTTCACTAATTAAATACAACTGAATCTTGCCTTGCTTTTTGAGAGACATTAGAGTGACGAGTACATTCCACAACTGCAGAGCTGTCTCTACCGTTCATTTCATTATTTCATTTGTGGTTCTCTGCAATCTTATTACTTTTAATTTTAACTGTATTTGAATATTATTGTTATGCAGATATTACATAATTCATCAAATTGAACTTGGAAACAACTATATATATATATATATATATATATATATATATATATATATATATATATATATATATATATATATATATATATATATATATATATATATATATATATATATATATATATATATAGTGCCTTGTGCACTCAACTTTGATAGTGTCAATTTAACAAAAGTTCAAAATTGCTTATAATGTGTTCCAAAGAATATGATCCGCCAATTCTGATATTTAGCAAGAAGCACTGGAAGATAAAAAAAAAATGTACAACCAACATTACAAAACTTTATTTTCTTTTCTTATTCAGGTAACGCACATAATGATGATCTAACTACAGACATCGATATGGAGACAGATGCCAATGCAGGTAATGTTCAAATCTTGTAATAAAATTCTTCAAATATTACTGTCTTTTTTTTGGGCAGTCTGACATTAGAGATATTGTATTCAAGCTGAAAGTAAACTCTTTATACAATAACTATAATAATTGGCTTTCAATTACTAATAAATGGTAATGCATGATAAAATAATTAATAGTGTCTATATGAAGTGATGTGAACTTCTTAGACCTTTATGTCTTGTCTGCTGCAAAGAGCGTGAACTTTAGGAATGATAACATCCATTTTTAAAAACATCTATTTCCAGTCTAAGTGCTCCCATTGAAAATGCCTCATTTTTGACAGGGTAAACATTGCTCCCTCTTTCAGTTCCAAAGGGAATGGATCGGAACAGATGGATTCATCGACAAGAACTGCTGAAGTCAAATATATCTATCCAACAGCTATGTGCCAAAAGATGGATAGCTTTAGACAGTGAATACCCAGTGCTTTCTATGCTAAACGAAGAGGTTGAGCTACTGAAAAAGGAAGCCCAAAGCAAAATCTGGACACCACAAGAATTAAACTTCCAGATTCTCTCAAGATGGGCACAGATTAGGGGAAATCAAGCCACGGTCCAAGCTCTTTGTGACGCTCTTTTCACAAAAAAGCATTATGATATTATAGAGGACATTATGATAATTCATGAAATGAAATTGAATTAAACTTACGCCATAAAAATGACAGTTGATTGTTTTGTCTACACGTGCTTTTTAAACTTCTGTTAGACAAAAAGGTTATTAATCTC
Organism: Potamilus streckersoni; assembly: GCA_016746295.1. Taxonomy (NCBI): domain Eukaryota; kingdom Metazoa; phylum Mollusca; class Bivalvia; order Unionida; family Unionidae; genus Potamilus; species Potamilus streckersoni. The sequence continues at coordinate 54,310 of JAEAOA010000188.1, read as the reverse complement.
AAACAATGTATATATATATATATATATATATATATATATATATATATATATATATATATATATATATATATATATATATATATAGTATGCACCCTGTATCTTTGAGGCACCACTCGACTTGCAAGAATCATTTTCTTTTAGAACAAAATTACACATCTCGCGGTATAGTAATGCTATAGTATTCATTATATATATATATATATATATATATATATATATATATATATATATATATATATATATATATATATATATATATATATATAGGTTGGGTGAGGTAAAGTTTTACAAAGCTTGTCGCTTTTGCTTCTTTTTACCTAGTTTATGACCATAGAGTCGTAACATGTTTTCTAAGGAGTGCAATGTCCTAAGTATTAAAAGCGCAATGTCTTCGCAAACCCTCAATATTTTCTAATATTTTACTGAAGCTTTGTTGGCTACATATGCCTGTGATATACTGTACAATTTATTATTTTTAAACTAATACGTGTATTGCAGTATTCCAAATGAATTTTTGTACCATATTTGTGATGGACTGGAATAATCAATGTGGAAGCTTGCAGTGATTACTTTCTAAATTTCGAACATGTATCTAAGATCAATGGTCGTCCGAGTTCCATAATATAATTTTACTTTTCCTGAAACACTTACTTTTTATATTTAAAATAAGACTGAAATATTCATATCAAAGAAATATATTTACGCTTCCTACTTACTTTATCAGACCACTGAACTTCATTATCAACTACGCAAGATGTCAATTGGTATGCACCCGCCTACCCGACAAATCCGCGGTTTTTATATTGTCACGTGTTGGATAGTTATATTATGCTTATACCTGAATAAATGATGCACTCTGAATATTAAACACCCAGGAAAATTTCAAACAACGATTGGATACGTTAAAGTTACAAATATAAAGGTTATTCATCAGACAAAGCAAGTTAAAAAGAGGTCGTTTATAACTATCTTAAAGCCCGCTTTTAATTCCTACGAAGAAATTAAAGCACAGAAAACATAGGAGAAATGTGGTGACCAAAAACACTGTATCGCCTCTATAGTAAGTGACTAAATTCAATCAAATGTATCCTCTAAGAAATCACTACATCCGGGTGAAATATTATGTTCAGACAAAACTTGAACAGCCAAGTGTCCTCATAGATATAAGCAGAAAACATATTTACAGAGATGAAGCGATGATAATAATAATTAATAATAATAATAATAATAATAATAATAATAATAATAATAATAATAATAATAATAATAATAATAATAATAATAATAATAATAATAATAATAATAATAATAATAATAATAATGAAGTATGCATGTTATAGAGGTCACTTGAAATGTGTAAGGAAAAGTAAAAAAAAAGGAAAATGTTAATAGTGGTGACTATGTTTTGTTGTTGAATATATATTTTCTAGTTTGAATCGAAATTCCTAGATAGGTATTTTTCCATGTTCGTTTTACGTTGAACCACCTCCAACTCGGGTTTGACTAAGTGTGCACCTCAATGGATTGTATCAAGATATCAATTTTAAAAGAAAGAAACAATAACAGTAACTTGTGTAGAATATATTGAAATTTATAAGTTATTGAAAGACAAAAACCTGCAAATTTGAAGGAAATGCTATAATATTGATTTGGATTGTGAAAGAAGCATGGCCCAATCAATAATTCATAACCTGAATATAATGGAATGTTGAAATGAATTCAGATTCAACATTATCCTTGTTTTATCAGCACCACTTGGTAATGGAAAAAGCCTAATTAATAGCCGAGTTCGATAGTTCAACAACAGATAGAAGCCTCGAATAACGTTACTGTCGCACAATTCAATCAATAAAACTTATTAATTGTGTTGTGATGCTGGGAACAAAGTAATTGATGATCAGTCTAGGAAATTAGTTGAGTTTAAAAGTTCCGAACGTGAATGACCACTTACAATTAGGAAGGTTATAGACAATGTATGATTCAAAAGGTCGTTCACTTAGGAAAATTACTGACCACGCACACACACTTTCTCTCTAAAACTTGATATAAGTTTAAAGCTGTCCTTGACTATCACGCAAGAACATGCGTGACATTTTTAGAACATAGGCATAGTTCATTAGACAGACCTCTCTGACCTTGAATGAAAATACTGATGATCAGCAGCTTCCAAGATATAAAAAAGGCTCTGAGCTGCATTGGTCTCAGTGCAATTTCAAGCTCAGAAGAGTGTCGTGTCTATTTCTTACAGGTAAGAAAATTATGCTTTATACTCGCTCTTAAAAGTTAAAGATTTTATAGTAAGTTGTAATATCCTTCTGAATTATATTTATTTTATCAATATAATGTAATAGTGAGTTCTCTTTTCTAATATGAAATATTTTACCGATTTGATATTTTACAGAATTGATGTTCATTGTATTTATAATGTAATATTATTGAGTTTCCTTCTTCCACAATCATAATGTAATGAAATATTTTATAGCTTCCATGTTCATTAGTATTTGTTTTAAATAATTACTAGCTTCATGTTATAATCTAATTGAGAATAAATATATATTCTTTAAATAATAGGCATAACACTTACAGATCTTTTTCAGGTCGTTACCTTACATTAAATAGAATAAAATACATTTATTACAGTTATTGAATTTTAGGCTCTTTGAATATTTAAATCACTTGTATTCAAAAATGCAGAAAAATGAATGGACAAATGAAATAGTAGATTGTGGAAGAACTATTTAATAAGTATTGTAATATGTAATGTATGTAGTTTCAACATAAATAAATTTACATGTTGTATCTTTAGTTATATATATATATATATATATATATATATATATATATATATATATATATATATATATATATATATATATATATATATATATATATATATATATATATATATATATATATATCAATAAAGTGCGATTTCACGCTCAGAAGAGTGTCGTGTCTATTTCTTACATATTCTTGGTACCTTCTCGTAGCCAAAGCTCTCCTCACAAAAAGATGTAACCATATCTACACCATTATATGAGACACCTTATCTTTAAGAGAGGCGAACTTCTTCTTCTTCTTCTTCTTCTTCTTCTTCTTCTTCTTCTTCTCTCTCTCTCTCTCTCTCTCTCTCTCTCTCTCTCTCTCTCTCTCTCTCTCTCTCTCTCTCTCTCTGATCAAGAGTCAAAGCTTCTCTTAAAGTAGCGATAAATCCCTTCTCATAGCCAGAAATGAGACGCAGGTTATGATGGAAAACATCTAAACATCAACAGAGACTTTTCTCATCATAATAGATTGCACATAATATTTCGTTGAAATGTAGTGGTGGTTTTTGCAAAATTTGTATTGTCAGTGTAGCTTTTTGGTTGTTTATCATTTTTGTTATGCCGGCAGATTCGACAGCATTTTGAACTGCACTTTTCCTGCATTTCGGGATGTTGTTTATATTTCTACAACAGCATCCGAGTTCTGGTTGCTTTTTAAGGTTACCCTGTTTGTTTAACCCCTTGAAGTCTAATCTCAGGCATGTGTTTGCAGATGAATCAGCCCTTGCATATAAAATTATATTTATCTATTTCGGAGGTGCTGCCTGGATTAATTTGGGTTCGTATTAAGTGATCTTTGTAGGTGTTTGATATCTATGTTATAGAAATATAGGCATCTCTTGAACTTTATTTAGAGGTCGTATATCTGGGGCATTGGGGAGGTATGTTTATTGCCTGATATTGTTTTGTACCTTGTTATTAGGATGGTGCTGTCGATATCTTTCTACGTATATCCTATCTTTTTAACGTGCCCCTTGACTCTATTTAAAAAGTCTTTGTGTCTGAGCAGATGCTTTTAATACAAACAGGTTATTTATGATTGCTTACGGGGTAATTGTTCAGTAGCAAATATGTGGTTTTTGTATTATAAGTCAGTTTTCATCCCCCCTTCCTGGAGTATGAATTTGGTATCCGAGAAAACATTTTACTTGCTTGATGACACTAACGTGAATTTAATTGTTGAATTTAAATTATTGGCAAATTTAAATAATTGTTTAAATTTATCGCCAGTTTCAATCCAAATTGAATCATTGTCATTATGAATCTGTACCACCTTGAGGGTCTAGTGCGGTGCCTGACCGAGGGCTTGTTCCTGCCTCCCCTGGTTCAAAGTAAAAATATTGGAATATGAACGTGCAATTGTAATTAATTTCCAGAACTGTTCAACAAAGCAATATTCCACTTTAAAACGTGACATAACATCATAGCGAGGTATCCAATAGCAAGGAAAATGATGGTGACTGTCTCAGGTATCTTATTGAAAAATGCTTCTGAGGAAATAAAATATGCACAGCTGCTTGGGTAGACTCCATTTATTCAAAAGCAGAGTTCTCTCACTAATATGCACATTAAACCACTTGGTCAGAGTGGATTATTTCCACTGATACTCTATGTGTCTGATAATAAAAATAATTAGATGCAAATTAAATATAAGCAATGTTTCTTCAATAGTTGCTATAATTTTACAAAGGTCTAGAAAGGGGTATTTCTGGAAATGTTAATTTATGTGATATTGTTGTAATGGTGCAAAATTGTGTATAATAATTTTAGAGATGATTTCTCAGTGCTTTATTTCATGGTCAGCGTGACGCTAAATCATTAAGATTGACAACGTTATGTATTGGCCAGGTCCGCTATAACTTGGCCGCTTGTAATAATTTACCTCTCCTGCATGGAGGCATGAATAAAGTTTTAATTATAGTTCAAAAATACGCGTCTCTTTAAATAAATAGTCCAAGAGACAAGATGGTCCAGAAATTTGTGAGACCTGTATCGAAAATAAAGACAAGGATCTATATGATGATAAGCGAGCTAGTGAGGAAATAGCTTCATACTATACCGCAGTGGAAAGTGCAGTCTGCAACCAAGTGGTTGACGACCAGAAGAGGTTAGGAGAGAGAGAGAGAGAGAGAGAGAGAGAGAGAGAGAGAGAGAGAGAGAGAGAGAGAGAGAGAGAGAGAGAGAGAGAGAGAGAGAGAGAGAGAGAGAGAGAGAGAGGCCAACCGATCACCAGTAATTTGGAAAAGGTGAATACTATCATGCCTGCAATTTGAGTTCGATCTGTCAATCTATCATATGATCGAATTTGTTATATCATTAAAAAGGAAAGTCTAATTGAATTTCGCTTAATTTTCAAACTCTGTTTTGGAGAGAAAGTAAACCATTCACATGTCATGTTCGATTTTATTTAATTTATGTAATGGAATAAATTGTCGTATTTTACATACGCGGGATCCTATCATTCTATTTTATATCTCTACTCGGATCTCTGTTATTCCATTCCTTAATTTCATTTTTTTATTTTATTGTTTGTTCGATTTGGGCAATAACACCGTGGTTAAATGCCTCATAAATAACGATAATAAAAACCATAAGGAGTGTGGGGGGAGGGGGATGGGGTGTGGTGGGTGTTGAGAGATTACACATATTCACCACCTCCTGGCATATATAAATAAGATAACATTTTATTCTCAAATATTCATATAAGTTGCAAAAAGTAATCTTTCTACAGATTCACGTCATTTATGTAAACCGACCACACATTTATTATATGAAAGTACAATGTACAAACTATCCATTGCAAATCATTCGACTACGAGAAGGTGCTATCTAGAGGTGTTTTTGCTGGCATTTCATGATTTGCGAATAATTTGATGCAGAGAAGGTTGATAACCGTATTTGATATAGCAGCATTTCATACAATCACTTACAAATCATTCGACAAGGACAAGGCTGATATGCTTAGGTGATATAGTGACACGTCATACAACCGATCTTTCAAAACGAATATGAAGGTGAAGGTGTGTTTGCGAAGATGTATAGAGGAATTGGATAAAAGAAAGGGCAAATCTGTATTACTCAGACTAAGAGTAATACGATTCGTCAACAGCCACCACTCCCTCCTCACTCCGAGTTGATTGGGAACTTGGATCTACTGGGGGTTTTTTTAATAAATGTGCGCAGATTTTTCTTTTATTTCATTAAAATATAAATTTAACAAACAGAAACACATCTTCAAATTCGGTAACAGGCTTAATCAGCCAGATGCCATATTATTCCATTAATACGAGCAGATCCCGCTGGTAACTGATTCATTCAAGATATAGTGACGATGTCATTTTTTGTGGTGATTAACGACATTGTTCAGCACATTATAGGCTATACATGGCGGCTAATATATTTCGGCAGAGAAAGAACCCGTGAAGAGCTGCTGAGCCATGGAAAGCTACTGGCAAATTTTCTAACATATCTAACTTGGTCGAACACAGACCTAGACTCACTGGGACAGAAGCGAGATTTATGAGTGATTCGTGGATGCTGTGGAAATATTTCATGAACGTACAGTAAACAAATGTCATTTAAAACTCTCTTTCTCTCAAATATAGTAAATTCACTTCAGTTACAACACAATGTGTATGAAAACTACAGTTTAAAGTAAAGAATCAATCAATCAACCAACCAACCAATCAATCAATCCTCCTTCTATCCTTTATTGAATCAATTTTCAAATGTATATTAATAGTTGTGCAAAAAAAATTCCTGTTGTACAATATACGACAGAAGGAAGCCAAGTGAAACAATGTATCAGTTAATAGCACAGAAGAACCGCTCCGGTGTCTTAGTGGCTAGAACGTCCGCCTCGGATGCGAGAGGTCACGGGTTCTAACCCCGTCCGAGTCATACCAAAGATTTTATAAAATGGTACCTACATCTGCCTCGCTTGGCTCTTATCATTAAGAGGTTAGTATTAGGACTGGTCGGACTGGTGTCAGGATAATGTGACTGGGTGGGATATCATGCCACATGTCTGCAGCATGATGCCTCAGTGCTAGACATCGCTATAAACTGTCACACTGCAGATATCGTAGCGATAAGACTGAAAAATTGTTAAAGCTACGTTAAAAATCTAAATCACACACACACACACACACACACACACACACACACACACACACACACAGTTTTCCTCTAGGTTATTGGGTCACCTATAGTGCCATTGACGACTTTCACGTGGCAGATATTCCCGACCTTATTACACTTTATATGTCAGGATGATGCAATAATTTGATCGTGTTAATTTAATAAGTTCATGTTGTTCATTGGAATATCCTTAAGGGAAAATTCTGTATAGATCACGAATCGGTTGTTTTGTTTTTCTATCTTTTCTTTTTCTTTCAGGGCTGTGTTTGATACAATAGAAATGGTGATTTTGCATTGTAAGCACACCATGACAATATTTAACCCAAACGGAGCCCCGCTAGCTGAGCCTCTAAGGCCAAACAACGGCGCATGCGTATAATTGTGTTTTACACACTGCCCGACGTAAACAAACTATCGTAATTCATTTAGTAACCCGTGTGGCATGGTCGCTGACTGGAATGGTGCCAGCTGGGATGTATCGAAGGGTTGGCATTACTGACATGTCACACTGACCATCGAGATAACCTCAGAAAAAGTTTGAATCTATAGATTTGACAACGAAACACCTTAGAAGTAAGTACATTTATTTAATCAGTTTAACGGTTGGTCTATGTGATTTCGCAATACCAACATGTACAAAAAAGCAAACAAAAAAAAAAAAAAACGACACATTACTTTCTCTTTTAAGTATTTGGTGTTTGTTATCAAGAAAACATTACTCCATACGATTTTTAATGTCACGCTTATCAACATAGCACAATTCCTGTTAGAAGCGAAGACATTTCTATTCATGAAACTTGCAAGAACATCTATCACATGCAACTTTTATTTTCTTTTCCATCAAGCTTTTCTTCAGTCTTATAGATAATATATATATATATATATATATATATATATATATATATATATATATATATATATATATATATATATATATTTACGGAATCAAAATGCCGTGGAACCACGTTGCCTGTCTGTTATTAACCTCTCGTGAAGACATATAGCTAAAACGAATATGTACAATGTATCCTCTCTTCTTAGCGCTGTCCACTCAAGAACATCGACAAAGCAAATTATTTCATTTAACTTGCATTAACTGACTTGTCGATCATCAGACTATGTCCTCTCAACTCATTTAACAATGTCCTCTCAACTCATTTAACAAAGTTCCCCCTCTCCCTTTCGAAGAATGCACAAACACACACACACACACACACACACACACACACACACAGCTGAACCTTGCAAAGGTTGTCTGCATTTTAATAGAATTTAAAGACGTAGTCCAAATATTAAACTGAACTCTACGCCAATAGGCCTATATGTAGCATATTACCTGCTACAAATGCACATATCAGAATGTCCACAAATGAATTAAACACGAATAAGGTTTGGTTCTGATAATTTACTTATAAATATATATCCGAATGTTGAATGATTTGACACCTAGACGAAAAAAAAACTATTCAGCAAACTCTTTGACTCATTTAACATTTCAATAGACATTGAAAGGTCAAGAAAGTTAAGTCCTACTAATTTAATAAATTGACAATTTTCTTTGCACCTTCTCCTGATTTGCTGAGAGATATTCGTTTTAATTTTACCGTATTATATTTTTAGCGTGCCTTGGACGGAGCCAAATGCGTATCTAAGTTATTTCTATTGCTTGTACTTCACTGTAACAGTTTATGACGTAAACCGTCATATTCCCCATGTTTACATATTGTAATAAGCAGATTGGTTAAAATTCAGGGGTCACATGACTGAAATTTGTCGCTTCATGCTGCACTACAGTTGTCAGTAAATCAGTATTATCCTATAGACATGTACATGTACTTGCATAAGTTTGAGACACTCGTGTTGTTCACTAACTCTAGCTGTATCAACTGAGACAAAATAAGACGGACTTTGTGTTAACAATATCATTTCGTACGTTTTTTGAAGAAAATATATGTATGCGATGTAATACAAGGACTTCTCACATGTCCACATTGGTAAAGGGAGACTTGGACTGGACGTAGGTAAGATGTATAAGTGATCCGTAAAGGCGAGCGCCTTAGAAAGGCTTAGACCATTCGACCACCTTGTACCATTCGTGGTTGATTGATGTATATTAATCAGCTAACAAACTGATTCAGCGACTCAAAACCAAATTACCACCAAGTCATTATTTACATGATAAATTGGTTAATCACTAACAAATTTGTTAGTTTTTAATAATCTCAAAGTTTGAATGTCGGGGACATTTTGTTATCGTCTATCGGTCCTAGGATGTATCCCAACGTAATATGACGTCGCAATGCACGAGACTTAATAGCTATTATGTCCATACGGTAAGCATTTGAAAGAAGGCGATATTCTTAGTTCCTTAATCAGTTTCAATGGGCCTGGTTCTAAAAGTAAAATTACAGTATACTCAGTTTAAATTGCATTTAAAATTTGCTGATCATTACTTACCCAAGTTTTTGTATGAAGCAACACAAATATTCATAATATATAGGACACATTGTTGTGTTTGGCCGCTGGATTACAATTTAAGGTCAGGTGTGGCAATATGGGACGCCTGGGTAGATGGTTTAAAATATGATGTAAGGGCGATCTGATAAGAAGATGGCGGGCCACTGGTGTTGCACAAATTAGTGATTTTGTGCCAAACAAAAAAGTGTGCCCTAATTAACTTAGTTAAATTCATCGATTACAGGTTTTAGTGTTTACTGATAATGTTTGCGCTCTATGTTGAAAAAAGACGACTACAGGATGGTGTTGTAAAAAGTCCTAATATTCGTTCTGGAAAAGAAAAACACCTTGTGCAATTCTATTCAGCGGTGAAAGAAGTTATTGCTGTGGTATTTTGTAAACAAAAGTATTGCTTTGTTACCGAATATTTATCGGAGTTTACTCATAGTACGGAACACAGTTTCGTAGTCGTGCAACATTGATGCTCAAGATAATCTTGTTAGGGATAATTTGCACATGCACTTGTACGTCATCGAACCATTCCTGTTCTAAATTAAAACAGTTATACAGATTGCCCAATCAACCAATCAACGATACACGTTCTTTTCGAGGCCACATAATTATGAATAGCTAACTAAAAGCACGGAGAGAGCTCTTTTACTGTTTGATTTTCAAAAAAGTACATCTGTTAATCATCCTATTTTATTCAAAATGAAATGAAGTTTAATATATAAATTTTGAAATTCAGTAAAACTCTGATTTTGTATAGCTTGAAAATGATAGGTTTTCTTAATAATGTAACCCTGCAAATCAGCATATACAGTGACGCAATCATAACTGACTTGTAAGAGAAACCGTTGACATATTAGCCTCGGGACCGTTCATTTAATATACTTGTCACGGTGTGGGGTACCAAATAGCTTTTGAAAATATTTTTGATTTTCACAAAAAGTACTAATTACATACTTTATATTAGCTAAAATAATTAGTTATCCTCGAGTAAACAAAAAACAAATATCCCAGCTCGAAATAAATCTGCGAAATCCCCCCACCCACCCAAAGAGAAAATAGCAAACAAATTAAATGGTCGGTCCCTTATATCTTACATACATTTTCTGCCATCCACCCAACCCCACATCATTTTCAAGACTTAATTACAGATGCATAAATCAATGACTAGAAATACATTAATTAGATAAATAAAGCTAGAAATATTAGAGGTAGAATATGAAACACAAGTGAGTTATGTGCTATGTAATCATGAAAACTCACCAAAATGAAAGTGTATCCATTATCTCGAAAGTTTGAACGTTTGATACACATAAACACAATTTTCATTATTTTCAAGCCATAATCCACAACAAAGAACTATGAATTTCACTACTATATTGTATTGCTTCCAATAAATAGGACACAAACAATAGTTAGTGATCTTAAAAACCTACGACAAGTAGTTATTTTCAAAATGTCAGTTTTGCCCATATGTCGCAATGGCTGCCAAACTGGTCTACCAAACTTTATAAATAGGTTATACGCTGTTTGTTTATTTATCTTTATTCCAGATCACACATAGCGGCGTAGCAACCGCCCAAATTGCGGGGGTGTAGGAATGGGGAAGTGTGGTTCCAGGCCCAAAGGTTTAAATGAAACAACCTTTTATTTGGCGTGGGCGAGAATTAAATTTTGTGGGTAGGCCTAGAATTTCTTTGTTTTTTTTTTTCTCAGCATCAAATATTGTGGCATATAGTAATTTATAGGCACATTCTTGCCTTTTTAGGGTTGATTTAGAGAATGCGATACATCACACTACATTTCATTAATTTATCAAAGTGCATAACTAGAAATACTAGAGCAGTGAAAAGACTGCGAGAAGCAAACGTGATTGTATATCTGCTGTGAGGGTAGGACCTAGATGAAGAAACGAACACTGAAAATCTAAGACATAGTGACATAAGTATCCAAATTGTTATTAATGCTCATATCTAGCTTAAATTATTTTTTTCTCCATTATTTATCCATCGCAAATACAGGAAGATTTTCTGTGATAAAAAAATAAATCTTTTCAGTTGTCTCCAAGTTAGCGTATAAGCATAATGACAACTAGATAAATCGTTAGAAAAATAAACTAGTTGTAGTTTAAAGGTAGCAAAAAAAATGGGTATTTAGGGAGTTTGGAACAAAGACACAAGCTACCAGTGATCGGTGGTAACTTTTTGTAGCAAAATTTAATCGATTTACACACAGAAAAAAAAACCCCTGAAGATGGTTACAGGTTATGGAAGAATATGTAGCACTGTACACACCACATAGTGATACAACCACATCTTCAACAAAAATTGCCAGAACGAAGTCCTATGTCACGAATATCTAGACCAATTACAGTGCCACAATCAACGGTGGCAGCGGTACCAGAATACGAAGAACAGCAATTACCAGTGCAGCTGACAGCAAAACCCCAAAAGGGAAACGGTCTAACCAACCCTGTACCCAAGCGACAACCCAAACGACGACGTTAGCTGAAAAAAAAACAACCAAACCAAAACCCATTTCGAAGAACTCACTGACTGAGGCTTTTGAATAACAACCCCCCAAAAGGAAGCGGCTTCGGTGGTTTGCTTGACCCCAACGATCTTGCGGGTCGATTGGAAACACTTTTGGGATCAGTTCGTGCGAGCAACAGAGCAATGAAGTCATTAATGACACTGAAAAGATTTTTCAGCGGTTACTTACATATTGATCGTCTTGACAGAAATGCACATCGTGCGATGATGTATGGACTTGTTCAAGACTCTCATAATGTATATGACGAACGAGATTCGTTCACCGATGATGAATTCTGAGGCGGATGAAACATTTCATGGGAAGACAGAGTATGTGATTCACGAAATCTATGCTTCAATGCAACAGAAGCTGTCTCGATAGCCGCTCAGCATTAGGAGATTAGTGTTAGGACTGGTACGCCTGTTGTCAGGATTATGTTACTGGGTGGGACAAGATGCTTCATGTCTGCACATAATATCCCAATGATCGACATCTTAGAGATATGGCTAAAATTGTTACAATACGTTAAAAATTCAAATCACACACACACACACACACACACACACACACACACACACACACACACATTAGCATCATTGCAAGTATATTATAGCTGGCATAATATCCTGTAACAACCTTTTGGTGGTCTGCCCGCGAACAACACAGCTGTGTTTTTATCAGATCGTGGAAGAACTTCAGATTCTGTGGAACTTCCTTCAGATGCATACGATATTACAACAATCAATGATGAGGTCTGCCGAAGAATTTCGGTGTTGACTGGCAAGAACTTCAAAAGTTCTACTCGTGAACATGAACCCGCATTCAACCCCGTTATTGCCATTTTATCTCCACACTATACCCTTAACATTTGACAGTTTTCGTTGTAACAGTTCTTGTTTGGCCCAAAGATAGGTCCCAAATATACAAATTTTTAGTGCAGATCTGGATATTATATGATGGTTGACATTGTGAAAATTACCTCAGCGAACTTGGATAATTTAACCTGTGACGCCATTAGTGACAGATATTAAAGTAGGTCTGAAACGAAAAGAGTATTTGTTCAGGGATATATTCTGTTTTGGTTTTCGGCTAACGTTTAACCATGTGATATTATATCGATTTAATCCGCAGCACCCGTGTCTCTTCCATGTCATTAATAATCGGTTGACACGTATTTTTTCCTTGTGGACCAAGACGGTCCCGTTGTTGATGTACGCGGAATACATTGACGGTAAAAACTGTATATTAGAGATCGACCTGACATTTTAATAATAATAATAATAATAATAATAATAATAATAATAATAATAATAATAATAATAATAATAATAGGTGGCGCTCACCAGTTATTATGTACTTTTGAGAGAGTGATGTATGTAAGATGAAGTTGTTTGCATTTTAAACATGCATAGTGGAGAGAAAGTTGGCATACCTATAAACTACTTTCATGTAATGTGGCTGAAATTTCTTTGGATATTGTACTTTTGGAAATTTTAAATGATCTTAGAACATTGCTAACTAAAATGACTGTTCTCTTGTGCTCCAAAAATCAACCTGAATTTGTCTAAAGTACACTATTCTTGGCAGCTATTAAAATATGGAAAATGAATTTTGCCAAACTAGACAATACCAGCTTCTAAAAGTGCAATGAATGAGTTACCAAATACATAAAATGTAAAAAAAAAAAGTTATCGGCTCTATTGTTTACAATTTACCTCTGAAGTTCGAGATGTGAAAATAAGCAAGTAGAGCTAGCACTTTTTTTAAAGGTGCACATCTGGAGTAAGGCCAAGCTGTATACTCACTAACCCATATTACACACATCAATCATACATCAAAATAAAGGAAATTAAAGGTTCTTTGAACAATACCTAAGATATACAAAGTCTCTTTTAAATAGCCAGTATAACTAGTGAGGAGACCCGGGGAAACTCTTTTTCTTTAAAATTCTAATTCTATGCTAAATACGAAACTGTAGAGCGCCACATTTAAATAATAATAATAATAATAATAATAATAATAATAATAATAATAATAATAATAATAATAATAATAATAATAACAACAATAACAACAATAACAACAACAACAATCATTTGTGGACGTGAGAAAACCCATGCACGTTACATATTACGGAACTGGCTTCATTGCTCTTGTCTATGGATTATTTGCAAGGCGAGTCGTGAATAGAATTAAAAATGATATTGTGGATCGATTGAAACAACTGGGATTTCAAGCAGCTCAGTCGCTTTGAGATCAATTACGACGATAAGTAACACAAAGTACCCTGAAAAACAGTTACCCGCGTTACTAACACGAAATAAATGCCGCCTGTAGTCAGTAAAGTCATTAAGGAAGCTACTGAACAATGATCATCAAATTGGGCGATTGCAGATTTAGTAATGGGGAGTGGAACTGTCTCACACAGGTATTAAATAAAATATGTAGTTTATAGTCTCGTTATGGCTTTGTTTAAAGTTATATCAGTATTTGTAATGAGCATGTGTGTTAGTGGATCGAAACCAACGACATTCTCAATATTATTCGTACCCAGCCAGGGATCCTAATCAATTAAAATTAGAATTGCAAGTGCAAGACACGTCTAGGATTTATTTCCATGCGAGGCCTTCTTGGTAGTTGAAGAAAGACTCGTACAAATTAACAAAACCTATTATCTTGCCAATGCCACAGTTGGATTATTTGTTAACGCCTGAATTATGGTGTTGTTTAACCGTGTACGTTTCTCCATCGAAGGCAATGCATCGTCGACATATATTTTCATTCACTGGTTGATGCGGCTAGTGCTTATTATACTTTCTGACAAGACACTGTTGTTGTACGGTGCTGGTGGATAGATCGAAATGATCGATAGACCTGTGGAAAATTGATAATTAAGCATGTAACGTATTTTAATAATAATGCTCCATCACGAAATGATGGTTGGCTTTAGTGAGAATCAGTTTGAGAAAAAAGACGCAATCAAAAACAATTGTGGAGTCACCTTGAATATTTTTTCCGGCAACATAAATTGGAAATGTACTCATGTGATTGACCGCAACGCAGCTGGCTCATCTTAATGCAACTAAACGCAATAATACCTCTGTAACATTAAAATTATCCATGTCAGAGACCGAGATGAAATTAAATTCGAAGAAATTAGCTTTTATCTTGACTTAACTGTCTATGGCGTTTGTGTTTAAGATTCGATTTTATCATTTTCAAATAATTAATTGACTCTGACAGTAGTGATGTGGTTACGGAATTTACAGACGGGGTGTTCGATCACCTGGCGGCAGATGTTAACATCGATAGCAAGTTTACTTCACGTTAGGAATATCTGCGTCAAAGTGGTATTACCAAACCCTCGTATGAATTTTCATCTAATTTTGGTAAGAGTCTATTAGAAATACCATTTGGAACCACCCTGATGTACAATAACCAACTCAGTTCAGCTTAGGAAAATCGCACGTGCAAGTGAAATCACCCAAGCATTTACTGCAGCAATATATGCAAATCCTCTCCGGGATTATTTATACAACGGCGAATTACCATTTTATCCACTCCAGTTAAGTTCATCAATGAATATTTTACACCAACCTTGACTGAAGTGAAAAGAGAAAGATTTTGACAGTTCTTCAAAAAGGACGCACTTGTTCGGGTAACAGTTAATGGGCAAAAAGACGATCGTTAGATGTAAAATGCGCTCCAGATCACCGTGGTTTTAAATGAAACAGGCGCCACTCCATACCAACGCACAGTCATCGTACCAGTAAAAAGGTTCCTGTAATTTGCTAGAAATACGTGTGCGTAATGCGCCAGCGCTTGATGATGAGACCGGAGAAGTTCTACTGTCATACAGTTAAAACATGCGATTGTATTATTAATAGAAGAACTTTAATGGACCCTCAATCTTACCGACGTGAAAAAAAATATTCGAAGCGAAAAACAGGTGCGAGAGAACCAAGAGAAACACTCTGATCATGAAATACAAACACGCGTGTTTGATCGTAGGTGTGATTTGCTGTCTTGATGCGCTAGCTACATTTGGTCTTGGTGTAACAGATACCATTATAGGTGTACCAATCGGTATTATTGTCGGAGACTTATTGATGTCTCTGGTGGTGCCAACAAGTTAATTTTGATGTGATTATATTCAGGAGTACGCACCTATTTATAATTATTAGCAACTGCACAGAGCAGTCTCAATACGGCCAGTAAACTATTCAGCTGCCATAGATGATAAAATAAACAGTGACGTTGAGTTTGAAGCTGCTGACCGAAATGGAAAATCACAGACCGTTGAGAGCACATGTAAGAAACGGCGCAGATTTGCTAACATTAAAAGTCGAAGGAAAAAACAGGTACTCTTCACTAAGAGAACTGGTTATCGATTGAAACAGCAGCTGTCATAGTGAGTTGTTTAGTAGTATTGATCGGTTTCGTATGCAACCAGTAGTATCAAATGGCGGGTCTGGTCTTTGTTTGGAAACTCTTTGGTCACTGAGATCTAGTGTAGACTCTACCACCATGACTTGGTCACATTTGTGCAAAACAATTTGTAAATTTGTAATGATCACGTGTAGGCAATGGGAGTCATATGGAGGAGTCACGGTACTAATTCAACTATTATAATAAACATATGGAAACACCATCATATTTAAAATTCAATAACTTAAAATTTATGGGTACTGATGATCGGACATATATTTCTCCATGCACAACTATCCTTGGTGCAAGCTTCTGTGTGGAGAACACCATATGAGCCGCGGCATTTTCTTGACCTACATGTGCATGAAGTCCATGTTACTGATTCAGCACCAAGCGAATCAAGTGCTACTTTCATTATTGAGTAATCCTAAGTCAAGTCTTTAAAAATACTAAAATTGCATCAACAGAAATTTGTCTATATTGTTTTTTAAATTTCACATAGGATAAGCTTTCAAACGATATTTTTAATAAAATTTAACTTTTCATTATTAACCAATTGTGGACCACCAAACCAGTATATACTCTATTATTTCTTCACCCATTTCTAGACTGATTCCCAGTTCTTCCATTGAATTAGTACCGTGTGTCCTGGATAGTCTTTGATGGGTGTCAGTTACCGAAAGGGACATAGCATAACCGCTTCTGTTATACTGCTCTGATATATGTTGTATGTAAAAGGTAATTGACTTTTAAGAAATCTTCGTTGCCATAATTTGCAGATTTATATTTACTTTTCCTTCATACTGAAAGACGATGAATTTATCTGGTATGATGCGTTATATCTAAACAGTTGAAAGTTAATGTGTATTTGAATACGTTCTAGTGTACTTTATTTATATTTATTACTTTTTTCGTCAACATTTCACATTTCACATATTTACATTTATAAAATGTGTAAGGTCAGTTGGTTCTGTTTGTGTTTGGTATGTTTGTGTGTGTATTTCGCACTATCAGATTTCGAATAATGGCTTCATGACTTCATTAGTCGTATTTATTGAACATGTTATAAATAATTGTGCATCAGCTTTAAAATGGATATCAAGATTTACCGGTACATATATGAAAATGGAAGGGAGAAGAGTAAATATTTTATTAACTTCTATAGGATGCGCTGACTTTCTCTGTTTAATTTACTTTGAGAAGTCACTTTTACGGACAGTGAAATTATCTATACCGGTTATAGAGCGAAATTCTTTACTTAAAAACACTCCTTTATAAATATGTGAATTAATATGGAGTTTTCATTATTCGCAATGTAATCATTATTCATTTTAACCTAATAAAATATTTCAGATACGAAACTGTATCATTATAAATAGTTGGACATGGGCAGAATGATTCCACCGTGCAATGCTAAAGAAGGCTGGTTCTACAAAAAAGGCAGATTTTGTTCCAAGTGTCACAAATGCCCCGGTGGGCATGGACGGGACATGACCAAGCAGGTGAAATATGTTATCATTAAATACAACGGGTCATCACAAAATGTATTTCTGTTCCATCCAACTCGCATTACTAAATAATACTTTCTTATCTGTATTTAGTATTTTAAGATATTTCACAGTAATACCGAAAAGTGTTTCAGTATCAAATCCACCAGCAATGCAAACAAACAGAATAACATTACAGCCATGAAAACAAATACAATAACATTACAGCAATGAAAACAAACACAAGCATTATTGTTATTCCCAACATACTTATATCAATCTATATACCTAAAATAAATTCTTTGACTACCACCCCCACCCCACCCCACCCCACCCCACCCCACCCCACACCACCCACACACATACACGCATTACACATAACCGAGAATGAAGTACGTACTTTAGCCGTGAAATGGAATGGAAATCGTTTTTAAAAAGAAACCAATGATGGAGATATGAATTTTACAGTTCTAACTTTAATTATGTCAAGCGCATTTACTAGCTAAAATGTAAATTCTACTAAATAAGCTTAAGCAACCAACTTTATTACTAAAAATGTTCACAGGTTCTCAATACAACTGAAACGCAGGGAGATTTGGAATGTACTAAATGTGAAGTGTGTCCAGCCAATACGTACAATAATGGCGGTAGAGAAGGCTGTAATAAATGTCTTGACAACTGCGCTATCCGTAATCGCCATGACTGCCCTGAGAAAGCGACCCATCTATGCGGCGAATGTTTAGATGGGTAGGTCTTTTTTGTTCCGTCTCTTTGAACACAAACCTGCATAATATTATGCGTGCACGTAACCATTTTGCTGATCAAAAGTACTAAATAAATATCAAGCAAAATGAGCTAAAAATTGCACTATATCATTTATGGTCCAGAAGCTAGGTAGATGCTTCACTTTTAACGAAATTGGTTCACAACAACATGGTAAATCATAACAAAGACTGAAGAAAGATTTTTGCAATAAAACCGTGTTTCGGATGCATACATTAAATCAGTTAAACGATAAAAATATGAAAATCTAAAAAGTGGCGATCAGTCGATTAAATTCCCAATTGTGATAAGTAAACAATTTATATTTTGTCTAGACACTATGAGGAATACAATATACCAGATAATCCCAGTACGTGCATTCCATGTACAGCAAAAGACATATCCGTAATTCCAGCGTGTGCCAACTTAACAACCCTTACACCATCACGTGCTGAGGCCACATTTCCATATACGACGTTGATTAAGGAAACAGTTGCTGACACAACTCGTCTCAACGCCAAAACCACGAAATATTCCTACATACATAAAGGAGCAACACCAGAGAATGGCCATGTCTTTGGAAAGAACGACTCAGCTATAGTTCAAAATAAAGCTGTGGAAGCAAAATATGGTATGCATAATGGTAGACGATAACTTCACAGTCATGTGACAGCTTCAGAAAACATTATCTGTAATAATATGGTATACCATGTTTTGTCTGTAACATGTTTTTGTGTAATGCATGTATCCGTAAGTACCCTATACAACGTTTATGAATGGGGGCATGCTTTGTGCCATATGTTTGGAAATGTCCTTGTATTAGAGTCAGGCAGATTTGATTTTGTTTTTCTCTCTTTAATAAAATGCCTTACAATTTATTAAACTTGTGTACGGAAAACAATAATGTGAAAGATGTTCATGTGAACTACACTCCTTCCATATATAAGTGTTCATTGCACGCCTTAGTTTAAAGAGAGTAAAATGTAATCAAATCAGCCCGACCTACGATGAAATATACCGACAAGAAATGAGCATAGTGTAACGCTAGTCAGAGTGATCGTGTACTGTTTTCGAACATGTTTCAAATTTGGAATGTTTTAACACGAGTACATTTCGAATCTGAAGTGTTTTAACACGAGTACGTTTCAAGTAATGCAGTTGATATTTTTTAAAAGTCTCTTATCTTTAAATGATACTTGTAATTTTATTTAAATTGATTATCTCAGAGTCGGTACAAACGCTATGTAGATAGTGTGTTCTATACTTGCAACAATACAAATGTAAATACAATTAAATTTAAATTTGAATATTTAATTGGTGCTAAGGTAGAAAGAGTTTAAAGAAATTTTCCTGTTTAAAATAAAATCATTTCTCATAAGTATCATACCTTGAATTCCCACCTAAGGATGGGTAAACATTTTGTCCGCATCATTTTAATCGTACTCGGATAGCGATCCTATGTTTCTGTTTGATCAAGTTCTAAAATATTTAGACAAAAATGGTACGATCTATTTTATTTGTGATTTTGTGTGTCTCTTGTGGATTAATAAGTAAACGTGCTTTATCGGACCCCTTAATAAAGGGATACTTTCTTCTTAAAAAAGAAAATGAAAGGATTATTGTCCTTAACTTTATATACTATCATTATAGGATATCTGTTCATGAAGAACGATATTGTATAGTCCCATGTGTCATTTATAGGCAGATTTATCAGTAAGTTAAAGTGCACCAATATGTTTTTGTCCAAAACTTTCAGATTCTGTATTCCAATATTCCAATATTTATGATCACTTTTTGTTCAGATAACTCAGCTGGAGTGGACAGTATCAGCTTACTTGCAGCGAGTGTGAGCATTTTTGCATTGCTTGCATTGTTTGTGATATGGATGATCCGATACTATAAAAAGAGGCGACGGAGAAGACAATTCGAAACAGACGCGAATGTAAGAACAGGTATGTTCAGTCGGGTCAACTACTTAAGGCCACACGCAGCACAAACAGTTCGTGATATGTGCATGGCATGTATGTGGTACATATAGAGACAATGAGTTTAATATCCAATAACAACAAATCTGGTCAAATTTTATTTTCATCATTTCAACAGAAGGTAAACGTTTTGGTTTACAAATGGAATATTCCAGAAAAAGATTAATCTTTTCTTCCAGTTTATGTATTGAAATTTAAACACCACGCATCATGGTTGAATATATCGTACATTTATTTCCAGAAGTGGTCCAAAATTAAAACGTAAAAATTTGGGAATTAACTTTTAAGAGAACTTCATTTGCTGACGAATGAATAACGACATAAAATACTTGATGTGCGCTGTGTTAACTACGATATTTGTTTCTGGTGGTTCGTGCCATGGTATTTTTTCACTGTAAGGGTGCTTCGGTAGTTTCTATGAGTAAGGTATATACATAAATCCCCGAGTTATCTTGGCAGTAATTTAATGATAAATTGTGCATAACATAATAATTAAAAATGTTTTTTTTTTATTATAAACACAACTGTATTTTGTGTGCGTGCGCGCGCGTGTGTGTGTGATTTAGATTTTTAACGTAGCTTTCAATAATTTTCAGTCATATTGCTACGACGTCTGCAGTGTGACAATTTGTAGAGATGTCTAGTACTATGGCATTTTGCCGCAGACATGTGGCATGATGTCCCATACAGTCATATTATCCTGAAACCAGGCCAACCAGTCCCAACACTAACCTCTTAATGCCGAGCGCCTAGCGAGGCAGCTGTTAGTACCATTTTTTAAAAAATCTGCTATGACTCAGCCAGGGTTTGAACCCACGACCACAACTGTATTTGGTCCCAAATTAATTTTGAATTAAACAATATACACTCTTTTATGTTTTTTTAATCACAGTTTGACAGGTGTCACATACGACAACGTGAAAATTTTCATGTGAAAGATATTAGGACCACATACAAATGTTTGGAAACATTTTTGGAAAAAATAATTTTCTTAGTAATTTACTAGTGTGTGTTAATGGGTTAAGCGCATATATTCAATTACAAGATTGCGAATCATCATAAGATTTTCAGGCGAGCAATTCTTTTCTTTTCGAATTGTATGACCCGCTCTTTTATTTTTTACTGTTCTTTTATGATAAATATCTTGCCCGAATGTTGGCAACCCACTCAAAGTCTATCTTCCTATTATATCAGTTTTATAGCTAGTAAATTGTAGATTTCAAGGTAATCACTTTATCAACAAACTCAGGTCTTTAACAGGGTGTCAGCTTTAGTGTTGGCCTTAATCATAATATTTTAGCTACATTTTTAGATTGCAATTTACACAACAACTCGTATAGACGCATGGCTTCGTGGTCTATAATATACTGGCCAATGAAAGAGGAGCTGCCTGTTTCTGTTGGACTGATATTTTATTTTGTTTTATCTCAAGATAATTTGCTTTTTTAAAAATAAAACTTGGTATTGTTTTGATATAAATCAAAGCATGATTTGTTGTACACATATTGTCCAATGGAGTTTTGTTTAAAGAGATCAGACATGTGCCCAGAAGAATGAATTCACGGTTTCGAATATAATTGCCGGATACGCTACTATTGCGGGATACAGGACATAGCGCGGTACATTTGGAACTCACGCGGTACACAATTTTGCGTGGTACCCAGATGTATAAAATATGCCTAGTCAAAGGCCATCTCGTTCAGTCATCACGAGACAGCAAATTGCTATCGTCCGTCTGTTCTTCTTTTAAAATAATGTCATAGTTTAACGGGTCAACGAGAAAACAAATCAATCAAGCCAATACAAATTTATGTTGGGGAGAAAAAGTGAGATTTTAGATTTTTAGATGAGTTTATTTACATAGCAGCAATATGTAGAAAAGAAATCAAAATGTTAGGAATTATAGTTTTATTAAATGCTGTATTTTGGACCCTAAAGTTCCTTTATACACGGTTGAGATGATGATATTAAAAGTAGTTTCGCATGGGAATCGTGCACCTTGTCTTTGTCTGTCTGTCTGTCTCTGTCTTTCGCTTTCTCTCAATTTCTATCTATCTTTAGTACAACATTTTAGAAGAGTCTGTAATTCAAGCATTAAAAATTCATGACTGCAACTGTTGGTGTCAAATGCTACATCTTTAATATGAGAATTCCCTATCGATACTACAATTGTTAGTGTCAAATGCTTCATCTCTGCATCATTTTTGTTTTTCGGGCAGAAAGGCTTCACTAATCTGTGCAATTTTCTTTCGTCTAACTTGCAGTGTTATCATCTAAAACGCCACTCACGATAGGCACTTCACAAAATTCAGTTGATAGCTCACTACTGGAAAGCACTTCCGGGAATTCGGTTGATTGTCCACTGCCAGCAGACACTTCTGGGAATTCAGGTACAATTCTTTGTATATAAGGTATTACTTCTTTGTGTGACTCTCGTGAAATGCTGAATGTTTGTTCAGAAAGGCGACTCACTGTTAATTCGAAATGTACAAGGATGACTATATGGGTCACTGTTAATTCGAGATATACAAGAATGACTACCACTCATTGTTCGAGATGTACAAGTATGACACTACGGCTCAATGTTTATTCGATATGTGCAAGTATGACTCTACGGCTCATTGTTTAATCGAGATGTGCAATTATGTCTACGGCTCACTATTAATTTGAGATGTACGAGTATGACTGGTTCACTGTCAATTCTAGATTAACAAATATGACTACGACTCACTGTTAATTCGAGATATACAAATATGACTATTAGACTCACTAATTTTAAAGCATCATATCAAACAAGCTACAAGATTGTCAATGTTTTCAAATTCCAAAACAAATTTCTTTAATAAAATGCAACAATTTGCGTGTAACAAATTAAAGTCAATAGAAAGTAATCGAGATGTGCAATTATGTCTACGGCTCACTATTCTTGCTTTTAGCAATGTTTGTCTAAAGCAATTTTCAGGTGAGTATTAACAGGGAAAAAACTAGCAAGTACTTAATACATCTGTGAAATATCAACAAACCTTTGTGTCACCAATGCTTGTTAATTATCTTGGTAATTATTAAACACACTTGGCGAGTTTCGTTCTGATGTAAACGTTGTGATTTAACACGTACGTAGGTCCAACACTGAAAATACATGGCTTTAATCAAATTAAGAAAGTTTAAATATCCACTGACATTTGCTGTCACAAAGTTACAATGTCAGTCATCCTAGGAAAAGTAATCCCACACTATGCAGTTGTTTATTGAAATGCGTTGTATCTCGTTTAGAACTCCTCTCCCAAAAACATGCAATGCAAGTATTGATGTATCACTCTTTACAGCAAATAACCACGTGGAAAGAGTTGTTGACAGTAGGTCAGATTAGCGTAGAATCTTTATTCATAAACTCTCTCTCTCTCTCTCTCTCTCTCTCTCTCTCTCTCTCTCTCTCTCTCTCTCTCTCTCTCTCTCTCTCTCTCTCTCTCTCTCTCTCTCTCTCTCTATATATATATATATATATATATATATATATATATATATATATATATATATATATATCTATATATATATATATATATATATATATTTATATATATATATATATATATATATATATATAGAGAGAGAGAGAGAGAGAGAGAGAGAGAGAGAGAGAGAGAGAGAAAGAGAGAGAGGATGCATCTCTTAGACATAGATTATCTAATACGCTCAGTGATATGTTGAATGCTCAAAGTAATTTAGTAGAAAGAAGAATCTAGACAGATATTTTGTAATTTGGTCACAGTTTTTGCAACTGTAACGTAATATTAAGAATATTCAATATTTAAAAACTTAGTATGTTTTCTCTTTCAGAGGATGAAGTTATTGTGATCTTTGACGATTTAAGATTGGATAATGAGCTTGAGACAGATTCCAAACCAGGTAATTTTCAGTTCTTGTAATACGTTTCAAAATTACGTTCTCTTTGTTTCCAAGACCAGACAGGGATCTATTGGAGACAATGTATTCAAGCTGAAATTAATATTCTGGTACACCCCATACAAGAACATACCTTCAATCGTAAACAAATTTTAATAAATAATTCATGTACAATTAGATGGAAATGTTATTTAGTACTAAAGTATGTGACAGCATCGACTTTAACCTCTAAGAAAAACAAAGAGAAATTCTATATCTGACAAAATGCTTGAAGAATTTTCTTAGAGTAGAAATAGCTTTGCTTCTGCGCCTTTGATAAAGAACAGGCGTATTCGTCTTTCAGTTCCAAAAGAAATGGATCGCAATAGATGGATTCATCGACAAGAACTACTTAAGTCCAAGGTATTTATCCATCAACTGTGTGCTAAAAGCTGGATAAGTTTAGACAGAGAATACCAGGTGCTTTGTTTGTCCAAGAAAGATATTCAGCTATTGGAAAAGGAAGCCCACAACAGATGTTGGCCACCTGCAGAATTAAATTTTAAAATTCTCGCAAAATGGACACAGGTGAAAGGAAATCAAGCCACGGTACAAGCCCTTTGTGACGCCCTTTTCGCAAATAAACATTATGATATCATAGAGGACATTATGAAAGAAAACCAATGAAGAGAAACTGTTAAAGTAAGAATTAAACTTAGGTTGCCAATTAATAATAATGATTCATTTGTGCTTTATCTACGTGTGGTTGCTTGTTGCTGATTTCCATTAATACACAAATAATTATTCAATTACAATGAGATGGGTTAATTTCTCAATAGATTTGTTAATTTATCCATACGCGTTTATCATTTTGCTTCAAAAGTGATCAGTTATTTCTAGAGGAGTCTGTTGATTATTATATTAATTGAAACGATATCCGATAATAAAAAGCAAAGTAAATTCGGAAACACAGAAAATCAATAATAAATAACATCTCAAAGACATTTTGACATGTAAGGTTCATTTTCCTGTTAGTTTTGGGATTTATTTTTAAACTATTTCTTTGTTGAAAGATGTATAATTCTTTTTTCTAGCTTTTTGTTACAGTTATTTGGCACACGTATAGTTCATGTCAATACTGTCTAACACAATCTTGCTACATTTTTAGTCTTTAAATTCCTACATGTAGACCAATTAAAGCCACACTACATGGGCAGTGCGGGTTATTGTTGTAAACGTACGCCAAAATTTTTATGCATTTTATGTTTTATATGGCCATTCTAGGTGTATGTAGTTGTATATATCTATTTTTGTTCGTGTTGCAATTACAATATTTCACAATATGCATGCCATTAGTTTCACGAAATCCAGGACTGTAGATTTATATTTCTGTTAAAAATTATCTAAGCCAACCTATTTAATTATGTACATAATTATATAGGCAGGCATATATGTCTAAAATCGTCATTGAAACACATGAAGAGGTCTCATATGCTCTTGGTCTTGGCATTTTCAAATTTCAATAAATGCTGTGCCAGCAGAAAGAGACATATAAAGAGTATCTTATATGTCTATGTATGTAGGCCATAGACATATTTTAATGTCTTTATAGATAGGTCATCGACATGTTCATATGTCCCTTCAGATAGATCATCGACATGATTTAAGTCTCTAAGGGTAGGCTATAGATATGTTTATATGTCTCAATAGACGTGATTTTATGTCTCTTCATATACATGCTTCAGACATGTTTTGGTCTCCATACATAGGCGATAGCTGCATTTATGTCGCTATAGGGAGATCAAAGACCTGTTTGTATGTCTCTATGTAGGTCATAAGCCTATTTATGTCTATGGATAGGTCAAATATGTGTTTAAATTACTGATATTTAGATTATTGTATAGGTCTAATTTTATTTATTATGGACATATCTAGAGTATCTAATGTGTCTAAGTAGATGCTGAGTGCTCTACTGTATATCTTGACAGGTCTGTCTTAGATTTATTGACGTCGGACGACATGAAAGATTTGTACATATCGCATCTCGCATGATTTGCTATTTAGGTTTTACTTTCTTTCGTCAAATCAAGTGACGCATAGGATTTAGAACTGTGCTTGAAAGGTTCATGCTTGAGAGTTCTGCGGACAGGTAAATATGTTTAGCAATATCATTAAGAACTGACTCCATAATTAT
Organism: Potamilus streckersoni; assembly: GCA_016746295.1. NCBI lineage: Eukaryota > Metazoa > Mollusca > Bivalvia > Unionida > Unionidae > Potamilus > Potamilus streckersoni. The sequence continues at coordinate 27,609 of JAEAOA010000188.1, read as the reverse complement.
TGTGTACATTATAGCATAAATGGTATGTCCGTCAGAAAGAACTCTGTATTAGATGTATTTGAAAAATATTGTAATAAAATTAAGGAGATGCGCATTTATTTTAAGCATTTTGTAGGTTTGTGTGATTACGTGTTTGATTACTGGAATTCGGTGCAATGGGAAATATTCCTTAGCACGAAATAATTAGTCAATTATTAGGAGCAAACGTCACGGAGAGAAAGTGTTAGTGAGTTTCTAAGATGCCATGGCCAATAAGTAACGAACTCAGACCCAATTCGCATGACTGTCCCTGTCGTGATATAGCTTTTTATAAAAATTAATGGTGTACATCGGTGTTTGGACTGCAGCGGCAGTATTTATGGTAGAAAATCGGTAAATTACACAAGGGGATAAATGATAAAGGACTCGGAAGATACCGTTTATGTTGCCATAGTGGCAAATGTGATGTAGGTTTACTGGTGTGATGTGCCTTGAAACGGTAGTTCGACTGGCCTCAGGTGGGCAGTTAAAATAGTCCCCCGTGTTAGGGATAGTTGTACAGTTTCTACGGTGTGAATTACTAGCGGAACGGAAAGTTAATGTAGAAAAACAGTGCGGATATGCGGTTGATGGCTAATTGGCAAGTTGTAAATAATGTGGTCTTTTATTGATTATTGTAAAATTTATGTATAGAATGGAGACGTCGGGTTTTCCATCTTACAACTTAAGTTGTATAGAAGTCTTTGGAAATATGGGGTAAACTCATGACTTCTAGCGGGATTCGAGCCATGGATTTGACACCGCTCGGTCAAGCAAAAGACCACTGGCTTGTAACAATATCAACTGTTTATACTCCAACATGACTAAGTCGAAACCCTTACATTTATAATCTTAACGTGAAGTAAACAAAATCATGCGACCATTTGCAAATGAAAGCTATGTTTATGGGTAGCAAAGCAGACTACTAACAATAATAAATTTAAATTTGGTTAGAGCTAGGGAAGCTAAGTTTACAAGTACACAAACATGCAAACGGAGACGTGTATTAGCGTATCAATATAGCTACACTGTAGAGAAATTTAGAAATCAAAGAAATTATATCAAAGAATATAGTAAACTCGTACGATGAATTGAATACATTGAAGGCAAATCCTAAACATGACATACAAAAATTAATTTCAGATATGTTTGTAAAATTGGTCATCTAAAGTATGACATGCAATACTCAATACCAGACATACTTGTAATAATCGTCAACCTTAGCTTGACATGTAGTAATCAGTATCAGACACACTTGTAATACTCGTCATCATAAGCTTGACATACAGTACTCAGTATCAGACACGCTTGTAAGACTCGTCATCCTAAGCTTGACATGCAATACTCAGTATCAGACACGCTTGTAAAAATCGTCATCCTTAGCTTGACATACAGTGCTCAGTATCATACACGTTTGTAAGACTCGTCATCCTAAACTTGACATGCAATACTCAGTATTAGACACGCTTGTAAGACTCGTCATCCTAAACTTGACATGCAATACTCAGCATCAGACACGCTTGTAAGACTCGTCATCCTAAACTTGACATACAGTACTCAGTATCATACACGTTTGTACGACTTGTCATCCTAAGCTTGATATGCAGTATTCAGCATCGTACTTGTTTGGAAGACTCGTCTTCCTAAACTTGACATACAGTACTCAGTATCATACACGTGTGTAAGACTCGTCATCCTAAACTTGACATACAGTACTCAGTATCATACACGTTTGTACGACTCGTCATCCTAAGCTTGATATGCAGTATTCAGCATCGTACACGTTTGGAAGACTCGTCTTCCTAAACTTGACATACAGTACTCAGTATCATACACGTGTGTAAGACTCGTCATCCTAAACTTGACATATAGTACTCAGTATCATACACGTTTGTAAGACTCGTCATCCTTCTAGTAATCATGGTCATCTATGTTATTAACACTTTAGTCAGAAACAAATGTAAGCAGCCGAGGAGTACCATACGTTCACTCTTTCGTTTTGAATTTTGCATTTGAAAAAAAAAACTTCGCTGAAAGGCGTTGGTAACTTGGCGTGTTATAAGAAATGTCAAGAAAGAAACTCATCGTCAGTGTTTAGGAGCTGTAAGGAAGAAATTTTGTATTCCCAATACAAAATGTATTTCTCGTATTGCAGTTCGACCTTCCTAATATTTCAAGATAGATAAAATCAGTTTTGATATTGAAAATGGGATATTTTGTAATATTTGATCATTTACATTAAATAGCCCATTTTATTTTATTTCTTTGATCTGTCAGTAACTCTAGAAGTAAAACAATACATGCTTATGTCAGTAACGATTTGAATATGAATGCTTGAATTAATATTGTAGTTTACAATTTTGTGATGTCTGTGTTGAATGGATACATTAGGATTTGGGTTTTTAAGCATCACTCATAGTTTGTGCTTCTTTATTTGAGTGACAAGTAGCTTTTTAGGTTGAATAATAGTGTAACTTCTGATAAATTCTGGATTTTCCAGAACTGGAAGAATGCATTTTTGTGCGCATATCATGACACAGTTATCAAGGTTGCAAACCTTTGGCGGGAGTGGGGGGAGGCGAAGGGAGGGGACGGGTAACTATGCACATCTATGCATTTATATGAGATAGTTTATGCAGACTGATGTTTGTATATAAATAGTTCATCAATATTGACAGGAAATGTTTGTATATGAAATAGTTTATGAATATTCATAATATATGACCATGTATAGTTATAATGTGGGGATATAAAATCTTTATCATACTATCCCTTTATTATGTAAATAGAAATCTTTTTAATATGTATAGTTCTTAAATAATATGTTATATTTATTACACAATTCGTGGTTTTGTACAGTTTTCATTATTTTACAATGGCATATTTTTACAGCAATGGATTTCAATGGTATACCATTCCATGTATATATCACGTGCAATACACATATCTGGCACTGAATTATCTAAATAAACAGTTATTTCGTAGTTTACGAAACAATTAAAAGCAGTATCAATTCTTGTCATACTTTCTAAGCCAAGATAAATCAACAAAATGAATATTATCATTGGCATCATAATGTAAAGCACGTATTCCTTGGGGAAGTATATTTTGCAAAGCAAATAAGATATAATAGAAAAAAAACCCAATGAAAACATAGTATATATTAGGTTCATATTTGCTCCTGTCTATCATTTTTAATTCCAAATATTAATATATGTTCTTTATATCACATGCTTTTCATTCCATTTTTAGTATATTTCTACCTTTTTGTAAGCAAAGAACTAAATGTGCTATACTCTTTTCAGAAACTCTGGTCATTCAGGGAACAATTTATAACTGTGTCATATTGGGTGTGAGTCTGTTTAAAATTTCTCCATTTGAAGATTTTACATATGCTCTATTTTTACATTAGTTGTCACATTCTTCTATTAAATTTCATTGTCAAAATGTATTTCATCATTTGTAAATGCAGAAGTATAATCGTCTCGTCATGACTAACCCAGCACGTTCATACAGCCACATCAGAAAATTCAGGGAAAATCAATGCATATCTTTAAAACTCTTACACCGCTGCCCTTCGATTCCGAATCCACCCTTCTGGCTATTGATTTTGTGACTACATATTTAAAACCTTAACCAATAGTTAATCCCAAATGTTTTTTTTTTAGATCAGAAACTGATTGATCTGGCATGTTGTACATCACTGACTCGTGCATCAGTTCAAAACTTCACCAGTGTGGTGTTGATGAAATAGTTAAAATAACTCCACAAAAGAAAATGTTTGCAACTGGCAAAAGCACATCTCCCATAAAAATCCGTAAAACTTTTTTCTTTAGAAATTTAAGAAAGCACAGTCCTTATATACACGCAGCAACAACCAGACTCCAAAACCTATTTAAGTAGGCAGCAAAAGGTATATTTATGAATATGTCAAACCAAAATAATTCTTATTCAAGCTAAACACTCGCAAGAATGAAGGAATCCCACGTAACACAGGTAATTCACTCTGTACAACAGCGATTTAAGATACTAGTGGTGCAGGGGTTGCTAGTAGAAATATTGTATTTCACAATTGACATGGTAAAAATCTGAGAAATTCTTTATAAGCTACAATTACAGACCTAGCACTGAACAAAAATTAATTAACAACTCAGATTTGGGAAATAAAGCCTCCTGGTGGTCAAGCTCCTTGTCTGTATCAACTCCTTATACCAACGCACCCCACCCCTGTGACTTCGTATCAAAATTTTAAACTCCAGATACAATATCCAATCAAACGATTTAAACATTGTAATCGCAGTCTTTCCAGTGATTAAACAATCCGCTCCGTAACCAAACGAAGAATATGACTTTGTTATCAAGTCCATAAACTGTTCCTTTCATTTCACATTACAAAACTGAATGTGCTTTGTAGCTGTATTCGCTGTCGCACAGGACATAAAATTAAGCTGGTATTGTTGTTCTATACTGGAGTTATTGTTGTGTATTGGTGTTATTGTTGTGTACAATCGATTTCATTTGATACCATTATTTGGAAATATATTATTATTACCTCTTGTTTATGTTTCCTTGCTTTTCATTAGTACAATCCTCCGGTGGCCTAGTGGTTAGAGCGTCAGCTTCGGATGCGGGAGGTCGCCGGTTCGAATCCCGACCGAGTCATATCAAAGACCTATAAATGGTACTAGCAGCTGCCTCGTTAGGTGCTCAGCATTAATTGGTTAATGTTATGACTAGTCGGCCTGGTGTCAGGATAACTTGATTGGATAGGACATGATGCTACATAACTGCGGTATGATGCCCAGTGCTAGACATCACTATAAACCGCCACACTGCCACATATATCGTAGCGATATGACTGCAGAACTGTTAAAGTTACGTTAAAAATCCAAATCACACACGCACACATACACACACACCGAGCTTGAAGAATTCTGATATCAGCTGTGATTGTTCAGGGCAATGGCCATCAGATCATTTCTCTTCTCAAAAATAGGACGAAATGCGTAGAAAGAGCGATGAATTTTCTTTAACTATGTAACATGAAATCGCTCAATAAATACTCCTGTAACAATTGCCAAATCTTGAGTTATTCTTTTATACGAGTTTGGTATTCTGAAGAAACGTATGAAAAAATAATTTTGTATTATTTCAGTAAGTGCATTTCCTTTAACAGTTTAATATATAACATTATGGCAATGGCAACCATTTCACAGTGCGCTGTTGATCTACAAAAATAGCATCAAAACTTTCATCAAGGCTGTTCTAATTTTCTCATACATGTGGATCCCAGTTAAAATAAAATGCAACAGCTGTCGCTTTTTTGCTTCTTTGAAAAATAGGTTTCCTTAGACATCCACTATATGAACATGTCAAAAAACAAGAATAAAATTAGTACTTTAGAAAGTACCAAGAGACGATGTGATATATTCCATGAAACAGATCTTTAACTGTGTGTCCAATTTCTTCAATCGATCCAAATTAAACAATTATATTTTTTTGATGCTTCTAATTACATACAGATTTTAAGTATATGCTTAGAATTAACAAACAGAACAATTCTGAAGGTTCGATGTCAATCGCAAACTTCGCCGGTAAAGTAAATAATTCCGAAACTTAGCACAACCAGCTTAGATTAATCTGGAGTATTCGATTACAAACAATTCTGTAATGTCCCGGATGGCGATGCGGGATAGAAGCTAATGACAAGATTTTATGCAAATAATTTTATTTTGTTTCTGCTAAACTTTGATTTTTACAGTTGTCTTCATAATTCGTTTTTTTTTTGTTTCAAAGATAGTTTAAGTTTTGCTTGGTATGACTAATATTGATATTGAGTGTATGAAAAACCTTTCTTCCTAATAAATAATAAATATAAACTCTTTTTCATGCTATCTTAAAAATGGAACAAATCATGCACACACAGACACAACACGTATCTTTATCTTTACTTCCGAAATAGTCTCATGACAGCTTATATACCTTCCTCCAGAAACAATTTTGCAACAATGGCGGCACTTCAAACTGTTCCACAATACTACAAAACTACATGACATTCCAGATTACTTTCATATGGGAGCTACCGATACTACAATCAAACATGCTTTAAAGCAGCTACCTGCAGGAAAAGAAAAAAAATAGTCGATCTTCATTGATTTTTTTTTCTAATAGGATCCTTAATACTTGGCTGTATGAAATAGGTGACTGCTTGATATTGCAAATGTTTAAGTCACGGAATCTCGAAATTAAGACGTAATACAACACATGAAGGGGAAGCAGAACAGGGCACATTGCCACTACGAACAAAACCAGACCTGTTCAGAATATGCCGGTTTATTTAGTTGGTAAAAGTTTGATGACCATACACAAATCTGATACTATCGTATAGTACAAATGCTGCAAATTGAATGGAAAATACATAAGAAAGAGAATGCCTTATTGTGCGCCTTATTTTGTTAATCACATAAGGGAAATGTTCAGATCTTAGTGATATCCTTGCAATTGTAGTGTCTATTTGGAAACATGAACCATACAAGTTCCTTTGTGTGTATTGGACATATTTATTTAAGCGTTACGTACATGTATGATGCAATAGTGTGACTTGGCATATCTACGTGAAGACACTGGGGGATAACGATATTTGATCAGTTTGTATAATAAAGATGCAATTAAATCAATTTTAACTTCCTTGTGATGATTTCATAATCTAATCACGTGCAAGATATTTGAAGAAATGATCTAACTGTCTGCTATTGATATTTAATGATCAAAGTCCACGCCACATGTATGAAATATGCAATATTTTGCTGCAAAATTTAAAGTTTCTCTTTTCTTTTTGCAGACGCTCGTACTTGCTCGCACTTCGAACAATACTGACTTGTACAACAGTCCGATAGTTGTTTTCACCGTAAGACAAATCCATAATGATATAATTTTTTTATATACGAGGCTCATTACTTACCTCTTGCTTATATGTAAATTGAGAGCCGTTGAGCCAGGATGGATTTTAAAACTGTATGCAAGGTACACCAGACCACAAATTCATAGTAATCATTGAGTAAAAGTTATGATCTTTATTCTGAACTCATTAGAAATCTCTACCCACGTTAAGGTCTTTCAGATTTACAAGAACAATTGTGAGCAAATAGTCAAAGCTGAAACATTTGTTAAATTGTCACCAATAACTTTGGATATCTCGCATTTCAAACTGTTGTTTTAAATTATCATCAACAGCGATGGAGATCACATCTCAAACATTTTTTTTTTGTTTTAAATTATCACTGATAGTTTATGAGATGTTTCATTTCACTCATTTTTTCAACGCAAATCATCACTACTAATTACTAATTTTAAACTTTTTACAATCGTCGGTAATAGCATTAAAGATATCTAATTTCCAAACTTTTTAAATTATAACCACTTTGTTTTCTTTTTTTAGTTTCTTTTTTATCCACATTGATTAAATCAATATAAGTTACGCTTACGATCGATACATGGAAAGAGGGTTTTAATGAAGAAAGTAGAACACAAGGACTACAGACACGTAGATTCTTGGATACTGAACGCTTATCAATGAATGCATGGGTATACAAGCACAAGGAAATTAGCGTGGAAAACAATCTAAGCGAAACGACGAACCAACATGAAGTAATTAAAATATTTTAATATAATTAAAGTTGATCTAAGTCATTATTCTGCTTTAATTAACATTACTACCGACCATACAAAATCTCTCTCTCTCTCTCTCTCTCTCTCTCTCTCTCTCTCTCTCTCTCTCTCTCTCTCTCTCTCTCTCTCTCTCTCTCTCTCTGGTCGGTCTGACTTAAAAACAAGTTGAGGCTACGACATTGTAGCTAGCATTACACAAGCAAAAATCAGCTATTCTCGTCTATTCATGGATTTTCGTCTTTTCATATTCAATTAATGATAATCGATTTTAGAACCTTGTTAATAGGCTTCAGAAATAACATCAACAATACATATGATGTCTGCCCCGTAACCAAGACATTTACCTTAATGTGTCAATCAGAAAATGTTACATTTCATCATTGATAATAAAAACAGCTTAGATAAGTACTAAGTGAAGTGTAAACTTATTGTTATGAAGAACGATATTGTAGGCTACTTGGTGCAATTTCAGATTCAATATTTTTTTTTTATCCAGCCCAATGTATTTTTCTGCATATTTTGGCTCAGGAGAAGGGAGGGGAAACGGAAAAAGAAAAGATTGCCATTGAATTGTGTACCATATGTACTATATTAAATTCATTTAGAAAACGTATATATTCGACACGTATCAAAGACGCATTCAAATGCATATATGTGCGCGGACCGCTAATATTCGCAGCTGGTGGATACAGCAAAGGATTTCTTGCAACAGTCGCTGAGTTTTTGGGAAAACAGCATGAACCGGTTCGTAGTGGACATAACAGCGAATATAACGTTCAGATCATTGCGGAATTAGGCATAAAATTGCTGCACGATTATGTGAGAAATAATATTTGGCTCATTATCGTACTCGCGAAAGGGTGACACTACTCCGGTAGTTCATTGCATCGCTGAATAATGAGACCACACACGCAACCACACTAAAACAATTTCGTTCCGTATCTGTTTCGGTTACACTATAAAAAGGAAAAGAGTACTTATGAGGATTAAATGATCGTGATGGAATAATTATCTAAGTGTAAATTTGACCTAATCACTCTCAGCTTAACAAAAAATCATTCCGACGCTAAATAGTTCAACTACACGAGACGTAGAACTCAAATTCTCGCATTCGATTCCTAATATCGTTGCATTTAAGTATGAATATTAAACTGTTTCCGGTTCCAGCCTATATGGCTGCAGTTAACCAGTTTATATGTCTTTTAGTTAGGAATATTGGAAAATTAAACGTCAGTTACTTTTCAGATAATTATTTTAAGATAAAGTAGTTTTTATCAAATTTCATGCAATATATAGTAATAAGATAATAACAGTTCTTGTTGCCACATTTAAGTTTAAATATCGAGTCACTAAATACCTGCAGGTATTTAGTGACTCAAAATTTAAACTTAAATGTGGCAAGAAATTGATCATTTTTTTAATAAAAAAAAAAAACAAATTTGCTTTAAAAAAAATAATCAACTTTTCTATGGATGATTGTATTTTTGAGTGCACGTACTTTCGATGGTTTGCTCCCTTCTGCCAAAATTTGCGTAAAATTGATTGGATTTGAAAATCTAGCATTTCTTAGGAAATTAACAAAGTGGCAAAATATAACACAAAATTACATCAAATGAATCAGAAGTTTGACATTCATAATCAGGGAGCGAGGCAACTGTTAGTACCATTTTTAAAGTCTTTGGTATGACTCGGCCGGGGTTCAAAATTGAAGATTGCATGCTTGTAATACTTAACATGACCGTACTAATGCCTGTATAACACATGCGTGCGCATTCGAACATACAAACACGTAGAAAGAGGCAGAAAGAGAGACAAATGCAAAACTGCCAGGGAAGAGTCGTCTTTTTTATTATTTGAATACAAAATATGTTAGCCAACACTACATTGCTTAGCTCTGAAATTTTAATGGACATTGATTGTGAAAAATATAATCTCATTAGAATTCTTCATTAAAAATTTTGATATTATCAGCATTCTCAGCATCTTCGGGGTGAATGGTCTCATCTAATGGGTCCAAACAACCGGTATCATTGCAATACTACCCAATTATCTATTTGTATGTTTTATTTACACTGTATCACTTAGTAAATTATGATCTTGATTCATTGAAAGAAAAATGGAATTTATTGTTATATCATGCAATCTTCTACGGAAGGAAATACAGATAAAAATCCAGATGTGTGCAAAGGCGCATAAATACACAAGATTACATACATAAAATGTTATACATGTAGTATTGGTGGTGGTGCTGGTGGTGTTGGCGTAATTACATATATTGGTCTTTAATTTAAACAAATGTACACCGACATTGCCAATGATATCCAACTCTATGCCAAGATAAAGCAATCAAATGAACATCGACGTAGTAAATTATATCTAACCCTATGCCAAGAGAAAATTTCAAGAGAAATTCTTCAGTCTTCAATCTTTCTTGGGAAAAAGTTAGACGGGACTCCGAAATCGTAGCAAGTACGTTTTCGTTATTGAGTAAGGGGTCGGATAATTGTCTCAGAAAGGGGACAGACTATACGTGAGGTTCGTAGAAGACGAATAAGAAACGGCAAAGGTACGCATTTTTAATATGCTATTTCATTTGTTGATTTATTTGCAAAAGTATCGATGTTATGATATATGTATGTATGAATTCATTTTTCAGTGTTTTAGTGAAATGTTAGTCATGACATTTATTCTTTGATTTTCTAATTATCAATTCATTTGGAGAATTGACAAGAATGCATGTAATTGAGTACTCATTGAAAGAATTGACAAGATTGCATGTAATTGAATCTTTAATACATAGGAGTGCTTAGGAATTTTCAAGAATTAAACCTAATAAATGATGGGTAATGTTTCATAGTTTTATTAATTAACTAACTCTATGTCTAGTGTTACATGTATTGAGTGTATATTATATACTAGTTTGTAACATTTAATTGATCATGTAAACTATTTTAGAATAGATTTGAGAGGATAAGCCATATGTAATTTAACACTACTAGATAGTTTAGAGTAAGAAGTCAAGGGGTGCTAAATACAGGCAGATAAGTCTTAGCCGTGAAGTGGAATTTAATGGAATTTGGCACTAGCGTTACCCGAATTAAGGTCAGGACAGGCAACGACCGTCTATGTAAACATAGGAATTAGTGTACGTGAGTGCAACAGACTTTATGCCTTTTGTTTTCTGAGCCGAATTAATGTAAAAATATAGATATACGTGGAAATGTGACCTATTGTCTATTGGGAGACATTTTTATTTATTAAAAGGAAACAGCTTTTCTGAACTCTCCTGAGATTTCCTGAAAATCACTGTACCAATTCCAAAAAACAGAGCGAATCCTGGGCCTAAAAAAGGTCTAAGGACGATCATCAAATCGAGGTTCGACTGGCAAGAATTCATGTCCAGACAACTAGACAAAGATTGGCAGAAAAGGGACGAACGGAAGATTCGATGTCCGGATAAGATAGGTGATGATGTCACTCATCGTTGCACTTAAAGGTCACATCTCGTAGGCAATGTAGAATTGAATTCTGTCACTGATAATTAATTGTAACAGTCAAGAAAATTTGTATTGTTTTTTTTTATTTGAGTACATGTTAGTACATTTTTTCCTTCTTGTAACCAAGTAATTGATTACTTTTCATTTTAAATTCTGTTGTGAAACTGATTGAATTTTAAATTTGTTCTTTTAAAGAAGACTTGTTGTGTTTATTTCTTCAATATACTTGTTCAGAGATCTGCATTCTTTTTTCTATCTATCCACACTGGGTAAATTACACCGCGGGAGGTCATTCCCTAGCTGCGAACCGAAGTGGAAAGGTTAGGGTGTGTTTTGAACGCCGCCAATTTTTCACACTATTTAATTTTCTAGTTTAATGTTTTTTGCAAATCATTTAAGATGGCGAGCAACTAAACTCATGAGAAAATGCCATTTAGAGTTTAGGATACTGCAAATGACTAGTGTTATGATGAAAAGAAACCTACTGTGGATGACGTATTTGTGGATTATCATGTTTATTGTATGAACAGTGCAGTGTTGTATTAAACTCTCGTAACAAGATTAATGTTCACCTGCATATTTTCTTCGAGTTCTTTTTTGAGAACTGGACATTGTTAAAATGTTGTCATAGTAAGGAAATATAAAAAATAATGTAACTCAGGTCACGTGATTTACCCACTGATCTATATGAATAGACTAATTTTAAGTATGTATAATAAGAACCGCTTAGGTATGTTTTACTGATTAATAATGCATGCTTTTCTCATTTAAAATATTGTATGGCACTCAAATTGAATCTGAGAATTATAATGATTTCTAGTGTCCTGTAATTGTTTAATTATCAAGGTAATAACATGTCTAGCGTGCCCAGTAAGTCTTTAAATATTGCAACCATGAATGCCAGTCATTCTAAAATAAACATTCACTACAATGGCCTTATATTTATCACTTACCTGTAAAAAAATCTATCACACAATTAGACACTTAAAAATTAATTAAGTACTCAAATGTATTAACTAGATGCAGAACAATTTGTTCCAGAGATCCCGTTTGTGCTAGGGCACAGCGAAATTACCATATCTTTCTAAATTACAGGACTTTGTAAATGCATTGAAAGCTTAATTCTAGTATGAGATGATTTCTGTCTAAAAATAACTTTAAAATGGATAAGACATCAATAAATCTAAGTTCAATTTTATTTTAAAGAAAAATATTAATTTTTGAAAAACATTTAAGACATAAATTACATTTTACATGCAAATTTAAAACATACAAATAGCAAATATTAGACAACAAAATGGATCAGTGATATATAAAACAAGTGGTATCTTGGCAATGTACATGTTATAACACGTGATCCAGTAGCAGAGAAGCTAGTTAACAAACAGTGACCTTTTATCATTTTCTTTTCAAGGTAAATTGCAATATGTCTATTCAAAAGTGTCTAGGTGTACGTACTAAAAAAACCAATGACAACAGCTATCGCGTGCCAGTTGTTTTCAGAACTAACAGTATTGTCAGATTACTCAGTCTTAGAACAAGTTTCATGCTTAATAGCAGAATTGTTAGGCATTTTTGAAGTCAGTAATGATAAAGGATGGCAGCTGTAGCTACGAGGAGATTCTACCTCTCTAAACAGCAGTGTCAATCTCTCTGATGATGACAAAAGCAAAGTCTTTCAGGTACTCTATCACATTGATGATGGCATACATTAGTGTATTTTAGGTAATCCATCACAATGATGATGACATACAATAGTGTCTTTCAGGTACTCCATCACACCGATGACGACATACGGTTGTGTTTTTCAGGTACTCCATCACACTGATAATGACACTCAGCAGTGTCTTTCATGTACTCCATCACACTGATGATGAAATACATTAGTGTATTTCAGGTAATCCATCACAATGATGATGTTATACAATAGTGTCTTTCAGGTACTCCCTCACACTGATGACGACATACGGTAGTATTGTTCAGGTAATCCATCACACTGATGATGACACACAGCAGTCTCTCATGTACTCCATCACACTAATAATGAAATACAGCAGTGTATTTCAGGTACTCCATCACACTGATGACGATGATGACGACGTACTGTAGTGTCTTTCAGATACTCTATCACACTGATGATGACATTCTGCAGTGTATTTCACATTGATGATGACGTGCAGTAGTGTCTTTCAGGTACTATATCACACTGATGATGACGTGCAATAGTGTCTTTCAGGTACTATATCACACTGATGATGACGTGCAATAGTGTCTTTCAGGTACTATATCACACTGACGATGACGTGCATTAGTGTCTTTCAGGTACTATATCACAATGACGATGACGTGCAATAGTGTCTTTCAGGTACTATATCACACTGACGATGACGTGCAATAGTGTCTTTCAGGTACTATATCACACTGACGATGACGTGCAATAGTGTCTTTCAGGTACTATATCACACTGATGACGTGCAATAGTGTCTTTCATGTACTATATCACACTGATGATGACGTGCAATAGTGTCTTTCAGGTACTATATCACACTGACGATGACGTGCAATAGTGTCTTTCAGGTACTATATCACACTGACGATGACTTGCAATAGTGTCTTTCATGTACTATATCACACTGACGATGACGTGCAATAGTGTCTTTCAGGTACTATATCACACTGACGATGACGTGCAATAGTGTCTTTCATGTACTATATCACACTGACGATGACGTGCAATAGTGTCTTTCAGGTACTATATCACACTGATGACGTGCAATAGTGTCTTTCAGGTACTATATCACACTGATGATGACGTGCAATAGTGTCTTTCAGGTACTATATCACACTGACGATGACGTGCAATAGTGTCTTTCAGGTACTATATCACACTGACGATGACTTGCAATAGTGTCTTTCATGTACTATATCACACTGACGATGACGTGCAATAGTGTCTTTCAGGTACTATATCACACTGACGATGACGTGCAATAGTTTCTTTCAGGTACTATATCACACTGATGATGACGTGCAATAGTGTCTTTCAGGTACTATATCACACTGATGATGACGTGCAATAGTGTCTTTCAGGTACTATATCACACTGATGATGACGTGCAATAGTGTCTTTCAGGTACTATATCACACTGATGATGACGTGCGATAGTGTCTTTCAGGTACTATATCACACTGATGATGACGTGCGATAGTGTCTTTCAGGTACTATATCACACTGACGATGACGTGCAATAGTGTCTTTCAGGTACTATATCACACTGATGATGAAGTGCAATAGTGTCTTTCAGGTACTATATCACACTGATGATGACGTACTGTAGTGTCTTTCAGGTACCATATCACTCTGATGATGACGTGCAATAGTGTCTTTCAGTTACTATATCACACTGACGATGACGTGCAATAATGTCTTTCAGGTACTATATCACACTGATGATGACGTGCAATAGTGTCTTTCAGGTACTATATTACACTGATGATAACGTACTGTAGTGTCTTTCAGGTACCATATCACTCTGATGATGACGTGCAATAGTGTCTTTCAGGTACTATATCACACTGACGATGACGTGCAATAATGTCTTTCAGGTACTATATCACACTGATGATGACGTGCAATAGTGTCTTTCAGGTACTATATCACACTGATGATAACGTACTGTAGTGTCTTCCAGGTACTATATCACACTGATGATGACGTGCAATAGTGTCTTTCAGGTACTATATCACATTGATGATGACGTGCAATAGTGTCTTTCAGGTACTATATCACACTGACGATGACATAAAACACACATTCAGCGCTCTGTCACACTGATGATGACATACAGCAATGTCTTTCAGTACTCTACCACACTGACGATAACTTAAAGAAGTGTCTTTCAGGAACTCTATTCCAGTTGTTAGTATGAACTAATCTTGCTGACTTATGCCGGGTATATTGGATATTTCCGAACAAGGTCTTTGTTGCTAACTCACTGCCGAGCAGCATTTCAAGCCATTTTAAATCTTCAACCTCGTTCCAAATACCAAGCCAGACCTGAAGAGATATAAGGAATGTTTCTTTAATCTTTGATATGACTAATGTTTAGATTATTGAAGTATGCATGTGCTTCTTTGCGGATTTTATATTACATTAAGTGTTCTAGCACCACAAACAAAAACAAAAACAAAATTTAACTTCACAAAGTGTCACTCAAAAATGTGAATTAATGAACTTTTATTAGGGTGACTTTATGTCCCGGTCATATATGAAATTTCCCCCCAAAAATGCTTATCATAAATATAGGGAGGGGAGTTTGATCATAGATGCATCAATTAGTACGTAACAGTATATAGAGAGGTTGAACATCAATGAAAATAATTAAAAGATATTACCATTAGTAAGCTAATTCATGATATATTATGTACCGACAGATCAAGTATGGAAACAATCAGAAATCCTATATCATCAACTAAACGTGATGTGAGGTGACGTGATTATGATTTTTAACGTAGCTTAAACAATTTTTCAGTCATATCAATATGATGCCTGCAGTGTGGCAGTTTATAGTGATGTCTAGCACTGGGGCATCATTCCGCAGACATGTAGCATGATGTCCCACCCAGTCACATTATCCTGACACCAGTCCGACCGACCCTAACACTAACCTCTTAATGCTGAGCGCCAAGCGAAGCAGCTCTTAGTACCATTTTTGTAAGTCTTTGGTATGACTTGATCGGGGATCGAACCCACGACTTCCCGCATATTAACTAAATGTGAAATTCTGATTCGAACATATTTTTAAATAGGATATACAATTTTCATGTAGAGTGTTTCAAAATGTACTTATTATATTTATTTGTAGATAGTAAAGTCAACTGATTCGTTATATTCGTTAGAACACACATACACACATACACACACATACACACACACACACACACACACATATATATATATATATATATATATATATATATATATATATATATATATATATATATATATATATATATATATATATATATATATATGTGTGTGTGTGTGTGTGTGTTCTAACAAATATATATTATTCTCTAGGCACAATCATTGTCGACCACCTTGTACTGGTCTGTCTGTTTCTCACATCCAAAAGAATAGAAAACGATCCAAGATTTTTTCTTGTTGCTCGACAAATCATTGAAAACAAGATGACCTGACATTGCTCTATTAATCATACCAGACTGCGTACAAGTAGGGTAAGGTATCTATAAAGCCATAAGTATCTCCTATAGACTCGTTTTTTCTCTCCTTTTTGTCTTCTATGAAGATGTTTCCTCTTCTTATCAACCTTGATCTTCAGAGAGAGAGAGAGAGAGAGAGAGAGAGAGAGAGAGAGAGAGAGAGAGAGAGAGAGAGAGAGAGAGAGAGAGAGAGAGAGAGAGAGAGAGAGAGAGAGAGAGAGAGAGAGTATAAGCAATTGATTACTATGTTGAATGGTTCATTAAATGAAATATCAGCTAATGCCACATTCCGGGCTTTGTCAGTCAATGACTTGACCAATATTAAACATAAATTAGGATGCGTTTTGTGCTACACTTGCTTCATTTTATCATTTTCAAGCAATCAGTTGAGTACATTTTTTTCTTTGACATACATCATATTATATTTCTAAAATTCCTCATTCTTTACAATGGTTTAATAGACTGATGGACTGCACTCACTATAGAGTTTTCATGTCCATCATATCATCAATTACCAGATACATGTAACTATGTGTATAAACAATTATTATACGATATATCAGGCATATATTACTAATATATTACACCATCAACATCATAGAACGTAAAACCATGGACCCTCAATAAATATTGAAAAGTACCTGCATGCTTGATGTCATGTGGAATTTTATTTGATATTCTTTAAATAGTATCCCACTGTGAATTTTCGATCAGAAAAAATTGAAAACGGGGCTTTGCAATGTGAACAGAAAAACAAAGCTATATTATTTTTCTTCTTACTGATGCAAACAAAATGATGTAAAGCTCTTAAATTTTCAATTATTTTAGTGTTTCAGTTAAGAACTTTTGTTTTTGTTTAAACATACAATTATATAACTTTGTAATGTAATGAAATATGTAAGACTGTCGCGAATATTTTGGTTTTGGCTTCAATTGTGTGCACAGAATTTGAGATTTTAAGACTATACACCGGCACCCTATCCTTTGAGTACTACTGACAGGGCTCAGTTCACAATTGTTATATTTATAAACTTTCCCTGTTTATTTTATGCTAGCCTGTGAAATAGTAGATGTTTCAAGAAAAACATAAATATTAATTTTTCGCTGTAGTTGATATATAAATGTAATTGCTTGGACTGAATGAATATCCTATTTCATTAAGTGTATAAAGAAAATCTCAGTATTTTCGCCAGTAGTGACATG